>JADRCH010000100.1:1328117-1384152 GCA_019843965.1 Rhynchomys soricoides | reverse complement strand
AGCATGCAGCACTCTGAAGGCCAGGACTCAGCATGCAGCACTCTGAAGGCCAGGACTCAGCATGCAGCACTCTGAAGGCCAGGACTCAGCATGTAACACTCTGAAGAGGTTGCATGCTTTCGACACTTGGCAGTCTGTATATGTAGAGGGTTCTCTGTCTTTTTATCTCCTTTGGAAGTGAGAAGTGATAGGACAGACTCAGGGAGACATAGGGGTGCCTGTTGTAGAGCACTGTCCTCTATACATGGCACAGCCATTAACCTTAAACTGTCAGGGATTGTGATTACCTGAGGAGATCTGCCCAAGACTGAGCTTGTGTACTTCCCATGGAGAGGGGTGGGTGTTCATGAGGCTCTGCCCATTCTGGAGATAATGTAGGAGCCTGGAAGGACAGATTCCTTCGTCACATAGATGCCTGGAAGCTGTCTGTGCTCCCGTAAGTAACCATAATTGAGGACATTGGTTCACCAAGGGCTACTTGGTCTATCACTGAAAAACTATCTGAGGTGTAGATGTTTATTTGTGTCCCTAGGAGAAGTCCACACGACAGTGCCTTGTGATTTTCCAAGAGACGGGATGGTGAGTGCCAGCAGTCATCACTGTCGTCAGAGTGGGTACTGTTCCTGTTGCATCCTCCTCTTGCTGCTCCAGGTCACTCTGTATCCTCATCAGAGTCACTGTACTCTCTATTTACACACCTGTCTCTCGGGGAGCCCAGTGGCCATCTGAAGGGCCAGCTAGCATGAAGTTGATACCCGTGCAAAGGGAAGCCATGCTGTAGCAGGCTGCTGATCAACACAGGCAGGATGAAGGGTGTCTATGGGCTCTTCCACCATTCCCATATCTTCTAAAATGGCCATCCCAAGTGTCTGCTTCTTCTTATGAAGGGGAAAAGCACAATTCCTTTTAGGAAGTGAGTAGATGTCTTCCTAAGCCCAAGGTTCCTTGACCACTAGCCCCAACTGTTATCAGTAAAGGAAAGAAAGCAGACCGGAGCCTCTGAGCTCCCAGTTCCAGAAGGCTGGCACACAAGATAATGAGCATGTGAAGCTCAGCAAACATAATTGAAGGGAGACCCTTTGCAAAAGAAGGAGTCCTTGTTCTACATAGGAACTGCAGAGGAACATCAACAGAATGCTCGCCATGAGTCCCAGGTCTGTGAAAGGACCCAAGGAGTGGTAATATATGTGGTTTTGGAGGCTCCTCACCTTCCTTTTGGTGCCTCAGTTTACCTACCTTAAAAAGGAAGAATTTAGACTGGATGACTTTTAAAGGATTCTTCAGTCAAGAAGGATCAGAGGGAGGGACTTTTTAATCTTGAAACTCCCCACCTTACAAATCTCCAAAACAGAGACCCCCAAAGACTTCAGAGACCAAGCAGGTCCGAAAATACAGAACTAAAACCAAACCTGCATATGCAGGCATTGAGAACTGCAACAACAGGTCCTGGAAGGTCAGAAACAACAAAGATGAAAGAGCTCTAGAGTGTTCTGAAGAACAATAGAAAAGTCTTCTGGTTATAAAAAGACTCTCTCTCTCTCTCTCTCTCTCTCTCTCTCTCTCTCTCTGTGTGTGTGTGTGTGTGTGTGTGTGTGTGTGTGTGTGTTTCTGCGCCTCTGTCTCTCTCCACCTCTCTTTGTCTCTGTTTCACACACAAGTACACACACTCATAGACACACACCTCAGCTTTCTGCAGGAAGCCCATCTCTTGGTGCTGAGTGAGCATTGACTTGGTAACAGCAGATGCCACAGCAGCAGAAACTTCTGGAGACACAGAGCCACTGTTTCCACAGTTTTTACAATCCATGGAAACCCTCTCCCAAGGAAACCTTACTGGGGCAGTCAGTAGCTGAGCTACACTGGTTTTGAAACGGAGGAGAGAGAGATGACTGTCGTGCCCTGTGACATTGTGACATCCTGCACAGACCCTAGTCAGGGTCAGCATCTCTGGGTCTTTAGAAGCATATATTTTGAAAAACCCTGGTCTCATCCAGTTTAGAAGACTCGGAGAGAAAGTGTGATTTGTCTACAGTCCCACAGGAAGTTAGTGGGAGACCAAGAAGGGTCCACATCCTAGGTCTGCTGCTACTATCTTTAAACTCCAAGGGAGTGAGTACAGCAGGGACCATTTCTCAGGACTCACTGACTCACTCCTCCCTTCTCTACCCTTCCCAACCCCTCCAGCTGGCCATCTGCTCTTCTTCAGTCAATCTCTTTCAGGAATATTACCTTCAGGTAAAGATCTGAAGCTTCATCCTCAGGACAGTACCTCGTACCTGATTTGCCTATAACCAATACTGACCCAAAACTTCTTTATTAAAGATGCAGACACATAGGTGGCTATGGAGCCAGCCATCTACATATCTGGTGGAGCACAGAACCTCCTCTGAAACCAAATGCAGGTTCATTTCCTCTAGGAAAGGCTCCCAACAGCCATAGGTTCTCAGAAAATCGTGTCATTATTTTTATCCTTTTTAAAAATTTTGTAATGGTGTTTTGTTTTGTTTTTTGTTACAGCATGAAGGATGGCTCCTGGTAAAACCAGTGACCCCTGGATCCGTCTCCATATCTTAGCAATCTGCTCCGTGGTCCGTCAAAGAAATGGCAAGGCACTAATGACACTTTTATTATCAACCTTTACACTTTGTCAAAATTAAAATGAAAACCCAACATTCATATGTAAATCCAGCCACCTTCTGGGTTCCCCTTATCCTTTATCCCTTCCACAAAATTACAGATTATTAAGAAATGTTTGAAGAGAGGGAGACAGGCTTCAGGGGAGTGTGAAGGAGGTAGAGCGAGACAAAGGGGTAGAGGAGGCAGGTTTCTTTGACCTTGGCCTTGTCTTTCATGCTCAGAGGCATCTCAGTTTGTAGTTCCATGGCTCCTCCATTGTCTCAGACGTCCTGGAGCTAGCAGACCCTGACTCAAGCTGACTCACAGAGACAGGCTCACAGGGGAACAGGCCTTGAAAAGGGAACGGGATGGTGGAGGGTGTGGGAGGAGAGTAGTCTAGCTTGCACATGCTTCTCTTTGACAATGAATTAGACATCTCAGAATGTGACTGTGGACACCTGTGAGCTTAAGCCCTGGCTTTAAATTTTGTGGCCAAACCTCAGCTGTGAGAAAGGGTGAAGAAAAACAAACTACCCAGAAGGTGAGAGTCTACAGGCATATTCCACATGTTCTTTTGAATGCGAACTCAGAAGAATAGATGGTTGATCCAATGTTGCCATGGAAGCCTGGGAGGATGAGGAGCCATGTCTCCTTGGGATAGTCTGGGAAACTTTGGAGAGATGGTAGATGGTTTTTGAGATGGCAGACAAACTCTTCAAGTGGCCCCAATGATTCTACATTTGTTTTCCACACCTCTGTGTGGCACCTCTCTCCTGCTCCCACCACCACCTACCCATTTCTTCTTCGAGCCACGAGGTGCAGCTGTGCTGTGGGAGGCCTGTAGGATATGTCTTGAGGGTTAGGTTGTGCAGGGTCACAGCAGCCAACTCAGAGGACACCTCTGTGTCACCAGCAGTAAGGAGACACACAGTCATACATGGGGAGACCCATGTACAGAGAACTGTGAACCATCTAGGAAGAAAAAATGGCCAGAAAGACCATCAGTTTCCATTCCTGCCTGCAAGGACTGTGCTCCCAGCAACCACACACATAGGAAAGCAGATCCCTCTCAACCAATCCCAAACCCCTTGACCAAAGCCCACAGAGACCCTAAGCAGAGGGTCTGACCAGGCAGTTCTGTCTTTTGACTCATAGGAGCTTCAAGACACCCAACAACTTGTGTGGTGGTTCTCAGTGGAGTCGTAGAAAATGAAGACACAAAAAGGTAAGGTGGTAAAGCATGCGTAAGCTGTAAGAAGTAATGGAAATGCTACATATGCCAACATATCACGCAGTCTAGTCCTCCAAGGTTGAAGAATGCTTTGAAGTCAGGCATGCTGGAGCAAGAAAGTGGGCGGCAAGTGGGGAATGAGATTGGCTCCCTGAAGGGGGGGGGGGTTCCTAGGATGGGAAGGCCAGCACTGCCCGAGGCAGCTGTCACCACCAGTCCACCTGGGAAATGTGGAGTCGCTAAGAACCTCAGGAGCCTCCCACATCTGTACTTCCTCACCGTCCACAAGACAGGAAGTGGACATCGATGCCAGAAGTCATTCCTGCTACAGTACACCCATGGCCTGGAAGTTGAGCACTGCTCGTGCACCAGTCAGATCCCACAAGAGGGCTTGCCGTAGAAGGCAAGGAAATATGTCTTTCTTCGTCCTTAACTTGGAAACTGTCTGGTAGATACCCTTGTATCGGAAGAAGACTGGAGACAACGGCGTTGAGCTGGTATCCCCCAGGAGACTACTGCCATCGTCCAAGCTGAGCTAGGAGGTGGCCATGGGATGGAGATGAGAAAGGCTGAGGGTAGAGTTGTGGGGATTCAGGTTTCCAGAGAGTAGAATTCTTTTTCCAGGGTGCAGCTTCAGGGCTTCATTTTCAGGGCACGACTGGACTTCTCGGACATTACTTCTGGTTCACAGGACTATCTGGAACTATGAACTTCAGTTGACTACAGTTCCATTCAATTCTAGACCAGCCAAACACCCAGACTCCCAGTTTAGAGCACATAACTTTTTTTTCTTTTGAAAACTATGATAATTCCATTCACTCTTTTAGAGTTTCATACATGCTCTTTGTTTACAGCCTCCACCTTACTTCCCTGACTCCCCAGATCCACCACCACATCCCAACTTTGTGTTTTATTTTTTTGTTTGTTTGCTTTAGCTTACCAAGTCCTGGGTATAGAGCCATTCACAGCATTGTCAAACCATTAGAGGCCACAACCTTAAGGAAACTGACTCTCCCTCCCCCAGGATCTATCAACTGTCAATAACTTTTCAGCTAGAAGTGGGGGCTTGTCACACAGACATGTGCACACACACACAGGCACTCAGTACACATTCCTACATGTATGCACACACAAACACACATGCACACATGTGCACACATACACACAAACACACAAGCACACAAAAACATACATACACAAATATGCGCGTGTACACATGCAAACACACATGCACACATGTGCACACATACACACAAACACACAAGCACACAAAAACATACATACACAAACATGCGCGTGTACACATGCAAACACACATGCATTCATATGCTCACCTGTATACACATGCACACATAAACACACATGCACACATGTGCTCACACACACACATGCACACACATAAACATGCCCACACACACGTACACTCACACACATGCACATGCCAATGTACATACACACACTCACACACATATATGTGCCCACACACATACACACACTCACACACATACACACACATGCACACTCATGGTTGCACTGGAATGTTGACTGGTTTGAACTTATTTAGCTCGGCTGCAGGTGCCACAGCTGCTGTGAGTCCACAAGCACAGTGGTCCTGTCATGTCCAGAAGTCCTTGTGTCACCCCAGGCCTCCCCAACCTTTGGCTCTTACAGTCTTTCTGTCACATCTGAAATGGTCCCTGAGACTTGGAGGAACAGCCATGATAAAAATGCCCAACTAGTGCCTCAGCACTCTACAGATGTTTCCTCTCCACGTTTTGGCTGGCCTGAGTTCCTGCACTCACCACCATCTCCTGCAGAAGAAGCTTCTATAATGACCTCTGAGACCAGCGTGTGCACTTCCTTATCAGTCAAGAGAAACTGCTGAGCCCTGCCTGGGACCAGTGGCAACCTGGCCCTGTCAGGCCTGGAACCACCATTCCTCTTAACTCTCGAGGCAGTGGAGCCAGGAAACCTTGCTTTCCTTCTTGAAGTGTCTGTTCAGATATTTGTGTATTTTTATTAGGTTGTCTGCCTTTTAACTCTTGATTTGTAGGGGATTTTTATAGCTCCTGGAAGCCAGTCCTTTGCCAATACCATATGTGTTACAAATATCTCCTCACAGTGGGCGACTTGCCCTCTCTTTTCCTCAGTGAGAAATATTTTAATAAGTCCCAGTTGTTTCTGCTAAAATATATACATATACCGCTGTTCAAAGTTCACAAAAATATCCTGTTGGGATGTGTGTGTGTGTGTGTGTGTGTGTGTGTGTGTGTGTGTGTGAGATACTCACGCATACCACTGTCCCAAGTTCACAAAAATAGATTCCTGATATGTGTGTCCTGTCTTTTATGTACAGAGCTAGCTCCATCTTGAATTGCTTTTCATGGTGTATATGAAATATTATCTTCCATATGGCCAACCATCAGGCTCAACACATTTGTTAATGGGTCTTCTCTGCTGAACTGCTCTGTGCTTTTTGTGGAAGATCAATTGACCATGTAACTATGCATCTATTTCTGGACTCGGTCTCATCAATGGATCTAGCTCTCAGCCGACACCACACTGTTTTGATTACTGTGGCTTTTATTGCTCATCAAAGAAACAAAAATTAAAACTGTAGAGAGAAACAAGGGCATGAGCTTCTGAGTGGCTGAAGGACCAGTAACACCAGCCAGGGGCTCATGGTAAGAAGCAAAAAAGGCAAGATTACCTACTGTTGAGAACTGCTGGCTTGGTGTTAAGCTAAAGTTACACCCTTCCCATGACCCAGTAATTCTACGCCAATATTAGAGACACAGACATATGTTCACATATAAACACTCCACACAGTAATCATGGTAGCTGCTTTCCCGGCAACATTCCGACCTGGAAAGCATTGGCTGTCCCTCACAAGGTGACTAGAGACACATGCCTGTGGAAAATTTATTCTGTAAAATTCTATCCAACAATAAAAAAGAAACAGGCTGTGGCTAAGCACAGCAGCGTGGACGGGTCTCCAAAATAGGACCCTGAATAAGAGGAAACAGATGCTGCACAGCCCCAAGTGTAGAAGGTTCTAGAAAGAAGGGTGCTCATCCATGATCAAAGGACTCTTGTTAGCAGTGGTTGTTTCTTGGGTAGGCTGTCTAAGAGAAGGTGAGAAGACTCTCTAAGATGAGGGAAATTTCTGTAGTAGGAGCTATGGATGTGTGCCTCTGTTTTGGTTTTTTTTTTTTTTTTTAAAAAAAAAATGGTCAAACTATGCACTATACTTCAGTTAAATAATCCAGGAAAACTGGAAGCTAAGACCAACTACAAGAAGAAGGGGAGTGTGCAGAGGGTGTGGAAGGGAGAAACAAATGGAAGTATAATGTGTCTGGAAAGGCCAGAACAAGACGGTTCTACCAATAAATGCTTACTGAGCAAGCATTGAGGACCTGAGTTCAATCCCCAGCCATGGCTGTGTGCTCCTGTAATGCCAGTGCTGCAGAGGCAGGGAGAGGAGGACCCCTGGGGCTCTCTGGCTACCCAGTCTAGCTGAACTCTGGGTTCAGCAAGAGAAACTGTCTGAACATGTCCAATAAAGAGCAGTTCAGGATTACATCTCAGATTACACTGGCATTGATCATCCGCCTCCCATGTGCGTGAGACACACACACACATATACATTTACAAATGCACATGAGAACCCCAAGAGAAGAAAGAGAAGGCCATAATCAGATTGTTATTTTAGATGCAAACCTAGTGAAATGATAATTTAAAAAATTATTTCCAAAAAGAAGCCAAAATTGTTTTGTTTTGTTTTTTTTACTGCATTTATTTATTGGTGTAGGTTGGTGCACGTGTAGTGGTCAGAGAACAACTCACAGGAGTCATTTCTCTCCTCCTACCATGTGGGGATTGAACTTAGGTCGACAGGCTTGGCAACAGTCACCTCTACCTGATGAACCATCTTGCTGGCCCACACCATTTTCTCTACCTCATGCTGTTGCACTATCCTTGGGTAAGTTAAGATTCTGAGGCTCTCTGAAAGGAAGCTAAAGCTTGCAAATGTCTCCATGGCTACTTTGGCCATTGCTCTGGTTGATAGCATCCGTCCTTCCGATTAACCGGCAAGAGTGCTGTGCTTTCCTGACTCAGCACGCCGCCTCATATGGAAACAGAGGTCTGTGGGGATGTCAGCAGTACAGAGAACGTTCCTTAGCATCTGGGCAGGTCCCAAATCCAGTATGATGAGTGTCCTTAAGAAGGAGAGCACATCTGAACACAGAGACCCACCGGGAGAGATGCAAACTGAAGTTCTGTTGTCACAAAGAAAACTCAGGCACAGATCCTTCTCTGTGGTCCCCAGAGAGGGCATGACCAGCCAGATACTCAGCTGTGTGCAAGCCCCTCTGTGCTG
Source organism: Rhynchomys soricoides (assembly GCA_019843965.1). Taxonomy (NCBI): domain Eukaryota; kingdom Metazoa; phylum Chordata; class Mammalia; order Rodentia; family Muridae; genus Rhynchomys; species Rhynchomys soricoides. The sequence continues at coordinate 1,375,924 of JADRCH010000100.1, read as the reverse complement.
TTCATAGTCAGGGTAGCAATCAATGACCTCCAGATTCAGTGAGAAACTCTGTCTAAAAAGTAAAGTGAAATGTACACGCTCATGTGCATATGAAGCCCACTGCACCCCTATGTACACATACAAAACTTATAAAATTGACAATGTGCTCTAGTTTGAGTAATGTGCTGTGTTCTACAGAACCTTACCATCCAGTCTTCAAAGCCTATAAAGCAAATACCATCCCATTTTGCAGATGAAGCAAGCAAGGTTTCCATCAGACAGTGTGACTCTTGGCAAGCCCAGCTCTTGTGTTATACCAAGCAAACAATCTCCTTTCCAGGATTCCTGCGGGCCACTCCCTGCTGCAGATTTGGAAGCATTCCAGGTAGGAAGAAAGGCAGTTAGACAGTCAGAGTTCTGGCCCACCAACAGCCTCCAACCACTAAGAATGCAACAGGCGTGGACCAGTTGTCACTTCCACCCTGGGGACTGTCCACCATACCTCCTATGGCCCCCTCTTTCCCAGAGCAATGTACAACCCCTACACACAGAGATCCTGAGAAGACCCAGAGTAAAAGCTTCCCAGTGCCCAGCCCAGGTTATGTATCTCTGCTCTCAGTCACCTGAGCATTCTGCTTGTCCCACCCAAGCCCCTGGAAATGCTAAGCAGATGTGTGCACAAGAGTGTCCCAGAGCTGGACTTGCAAAACAAAAAGACAATCTCATAATCTTCTCCAAAACAGACTGAGCAGCATGACCCTTTATTACCCATCAACGGAAATGGGAAACTCAGAATCACGGCAATAACTAGTCTGAGCCCATTCTGATTAGAGATATACACCCTTTTTAACCGAGGTAATAACAGGGAGCCGCCTTCGACAGGGTTAGTAAAAGAATGTGCAGATTAACGCTGCAGCTAGATGACTTTTGAAGCCGAGCTTCTATTAAAGTCGCTGCCAAAAAGTCACTTTATCTTCCCTCCGATGCTTCTCAGATTTTATCTACCTTTTTATTCCTTTTGTCCTTAATTTTAAATCCTTTTTATTATTTTTTTTCCCATGTAAGCACCAAGGGAGGTGTTGGGTACTCATTCTTTTAGAAGTGATTATCCACAAGAGAGGTGTTCGCTTCATTTGGGTTGCAATTTATATCCAAATCACAATTTTAGAAAAATGTATGCACAAAACTGACTTTACCTGTGCCGGTCAGTCCTTCCGTATGAATTTCAACTCAGTTGCCCACTGAAGACAAGGTGAGTGGTGGCCGTTTATGCCATGTCTCCTCATGCAACCGTAAGATTGGTTTGGTTTTTTTTAATCTGCCTACTTTGACAAAATACAAAGTCTTCACTTAATTGTGCATTAATTCAACCTTTCCAGATCCTAAGCTGTCTGCAGCTTTGGGCTAAGAAAGAACTTCAAGATCACATAGTCCTCTGACCTTGGTGTCTCTGTGCATTGTCCTAGATGAAACCCTTTGGCCCTAGGCCAGGGGTAAAGGAGAGTGACATGTGGTCCACAGGACACAGTAAAAAGAATAACATTGTGGATGTGTTCTAAGTTGCATCTCTTCTCCATGTTGGAGAATGATCACCTCCTCCTGTATGACATGTCTGTCTTGTTTTAATATACATGCGATGTTTTAAATTAATTTCCATCAGTAACAAGGCACAAAGCAGCACCCTACGTGCCTTGTCATTATTCGGTAAGAGGCAGTTGCATTGATTTCTATCTATTTTGCAAAATATGCCTGGACTGGGGAGGATTCACACCAGATAGTGCTACAGAATCAGCATCCAAGCAACCCACTCTTCGCTGACTCTGCTTGCCATGCAGAAAAGCTCAAATTCAGGATCAAACATGGGCAGAAGCCTAGTTCCACATTCCAGGTAAAAGGCACCAGTCCCTTGTTCTAAGCCTTCATCTTTACCTGTAAAGTGGGACTAAAAACAAGGGGTTCCTTTCATGAGGGCTTGGGAAGACCTTCCCGCCGTCAGCAGTCCTCCCTCACCTTGATAATGAGTAAAATACCATCTAGCCAGTGCAGCCTAGGTATCTGCAGGTTCTCATGATATTTCTAGCCCTAATGATGATTTCACTGAGTTGATTCATTCCCATTTTGCAAAGGAGCAAATCAAGGTTCTGAGAGACACTGTCAGCTACCTGCACAATGCCAGACAGCAGGAACAGTCCAGTGATGTCCATGGTGGGTCCTGAGGGATCTGAGGTATGGCCAGGTAGCTATAGGACCAGAGGTGATGGAGCCCAGGGGGTTTATGTCTGTTCATCCAGTGCACTGCACAGCTCTTATCCAGTTCCCCTTAACAAAACCACTGAGTCAGAGAGCGGAGAAAATCCCCAAAGGATAATAACACTGGTGCTCGGTTATGGAGAAGCCAGACTCATCAAGCCTTCAGACAACCTAGCCCTCGATCACAATGGCTTTTCAGAGACTGGCCATGGCCATGTGGGTAACTGAGTCTATGTGCTTTCTGAAGAAGCGAATAGACATTCGGTCAGTCTAGGCCCATCTACCGGGCACTGGGTTCCCTCTGTGCTGAGACTTTAGTCCTAGAGAATGAACGTCATGGGAAGAAGGGAAGACAGTTTGTCAGGGCAAAGAAGGGAGAAAAAAATCAATATCACATCTCACTCCTTATTCAGGCCAAATGAAAAGTCCTCATTATTAAATCACAAAGCAATTAAAAAATTAAAAATTTCATAAGACCCCACATAAAAGGGATACAAGTGTTTAATGATGGATTAGGGGTGGAAGCAGGGGAGAGACAAAGAAGTGGAAGCAGGCCTGTCTCAGGGGGTTTCCTCTCCGGCGGCGATGGCGGTTTCTGCCTTCACCTCATGCCAGCCACAAGAACTAATAAATTCCGGGCTCCCCTGCCTAGAAGCCAAGGCCGATTAATATCTGCCCACCTTGTTACCTAATTCATTATGGAATAGCAGTTAATTTGATTTGATATTATTTTAATAAAATTCTGTAATATATTAGATTGTTTCAGGCTATCAAAATAATTTTCCAATTATTACAGTTACTCAAGCAGGTCCCTTTTTCCCCCCTTCATGAGCGTCACTTGGTCTGACTCAGAATACATTAGTTTCTACAGCTTTATCGTGGCCAGAGGAGTGGGGAGCCATGCATGGCTACCCAAGAGTTCCTGCAGAGAATGGGTGCCAGCCGTTCACAACCAAAGGTGCCGGCCCTTGTGAACCTGTGATTCCCCGACCCTGTGGTGATGTCCCTTCAAACACTGGGTCGCCTTTTAAGAGAATTCCATAATTTATTTTTATTTTTAAATAGCTAACGATTACTCGGTAGCAATTGAATTCCATATACTCAACATTGGTGATGATTTGGGAGCCCAGTGATCCAGTTTATGTGGTTTTTTTCTGAAGTCCAAGTTTAAGACCACAGTGATGATGTCTTAGGGACTTCCAGCTCATGGGGTGTGGAAGCAAAAGACATCCATCTTTACAGCCTGGTGTGAGATACTAGATGGTGGGTGCTGATGTGGAGTTGGCACTGAGAGATGTGTTCTCTCTTCCCCGTCAATCTTGTGGAGGTGAGGGCAGAGAAAATCAACCCTTTATGTGGTGACAAGGGAAGGGACTCTTGGCTTGGAGCAGGAAGCCGGGGTCTGGGTTCTTGGTAATGTATGTTGTTCTCCGTGTGGTCTCAGTGAGAACAAGGACCCTTCTGTTTGTCCCTGGACTAGAGACTTGTGTCCCTTTATCTTTTATCTTTGATTAGGCCTCCTTAGCAGGCTGATATATTTGATGTGCTCTTTTATTCACTCAGCAAACATTCCCCAAGCTCTTTAGATATGCCATGCATCGGGCTATGAAGGTGGGGGAGGGCTTTCCTCTCACACAATAAAGGAAAAGACACAGGAGGCCATGAGAGCTGATAACAAGGGAACCTGCTCCTGGAAGTCTGCAAAAAGATAGGAAATGAGCCAGGAAATGCCCTGGGAAGAAATAGAGTGGCTAGGCATAGCCCAGCATGAGCCAAGGCCCTGAAGTAGGATTGGTGTCAAGAGACAGCTGAAAGGTAGGTGTGAAGGAGCAGAAAGGGAGAGGTGAGCAGAGACATGGTCCCTGTGGGCCTCCTGGGGTCCATGACCTTTGCCCTGTGAACCACAGGAAGCCAGGAAGCATGGGAATGTAGTATTTTGTCTACAGAAGCTTTCCCTCACAGTGTGGCCACAGTCAAGCAGGGTTGGGTGAGCATGAAGTGTGGAGAAGTCACACTGAGAGCTAAGGGAAGAGGTGACATCAGTCTGGAATTGAGTAATGTCAGAGAGAGACTCTGAAGTCTGGGGGTGGGGACGGCAAGGGAATCACTCATGAAGGTGATGTCAGCTACTCTGTCCTGCCAGGCCAGGCACCCAAAGATTCCCACTCCCTCCTGAGGATGAGGTGCGGGCCCTGCTGAGCAGGCACTTGTTATCGGGACCTTCGCTGCCTCCCTTAAGTCCCTGCTTGTGCCTCTCTGCCCTTGGAAGAGAGTGAATAAGGTTCCCAGTGGTGGTTAAATGACCATAATCCAGTCCCAACTGCCTGTCATGAGTACCTTGGGGATCAGGGAAGTGGCTAGACCATGATCAAAAGGGGACAGGGGCCTGAGGAATCCAAGCTCAAAGGAATCAGCTTGGAAATGGACTCTATGTCAACCACTGGGATTCATCTTTCAATCTTTTGGTCCATTCCTAAAGCGAACACAGCTCAGGGTGATGTCATCAGAGAATGTTGCCCACAAGTCACAGAAGCCCGAATCATACAGACCCTGTGAATGTCGGAGACTTCTGGGTCCCTGAGACTTGCTTAATAGGCCCATAGCAGTGCTGAGATCAGATAGGGGTCACTGGGCTATGCCTGGCCTGGGTATGGACAAGACTGTCAGGAGTGAGCCTCTGACCTCAGGCTCCACTGACCAAGCTGGAGAGGTGACACTCAGGCTGGGGAAAGAGCATCTTTCACTCACTGAAAAAATAAAAAATCTTTTGCTAAGCATCTAGTGTCAGCTCCCATTCCCAGGCAGAGACCTAAAAATGTAGACACACTGGCCTTGGAACTGGCTGGTAGACTGGAAGGGGACAGGTGTCAAGAAAAGGAGGAGGGGCTTGCACAGGAACACCTCCAAGGTGGTAGGGATGGCTTACATAGGTGAGCACAGCACATTAGAAAGCCAGCAGTGGAGAATATAATACCGTCTCAAAGGATGCCTTGCATGGATATAAAGTTAGAGTGGAAGGCAGGCTGGTGGCCAAGGGGCAGGTCTGAGCCAGCACCCTGACACGCAGTCAATCAGTATTTCTCAGAGGGAGACCAGGGAGCAAAAGAGGTTTGCTCTGGAAGATGGCTGGACATGACCTGAGCAACGAAGGTGGAAGGTCCCTCCAGGGTCTGATGGTTGAGTCACAATACTGCTCAGTAGAAACCATGGGGGGAAGCACCAAGCAGGGGAGGGTGAGACACTAGAAGCTAAGGTAACATACAGGCAGTGAGTGAGTTGCTATAGAAAGAAGGGTGTGCCTCAGGGAGGCAGTACTGGGCTGGGTCTGCCTTAATGGTGTGTTTGGACAGCTTCCCACAACCTGTACTGTACCTAGCTTGTTACAGTCCCTGAAGACACTTCCAGAAAGCTGGGAGATGACAGAAAGAGTCCTAAGGGCTCCTGTAGACTCTCATTTCCACCCCTAGCTTGTACCCCAGAAGCTTCCCTGCCTCCAACCATGGCCCTCATTGCTCAGCTTCTTTGGGAGACCCTGGGGAGCATCTCATGGCTAGCTACATGCTACACTGTACAAACAGACCATGGATTACCATGCCGATGGTTGCTTTATCTGACCTTTATCCTCCTGTCCCTGGATGGGTGGCAAATGCTCCTGTTCATGAAGAGACCCTACAGAACCCAGAAAGGGTTTGTTTACCAGGTGAAGTATACCTACATTTGCTAAATCCACTCTGTGGTAGGTTTACAGTGGAAGAGAGCTCAGTGTAAAGTGTAAGGGGAAAAAAAGACCTGAATGCTTTGTGCTCGCCCATGTCTAAAGACTGCAGCCTGTCTTCACTCAGAGCCAGCCTTCAGGGTGGATCTGTGTTCTCTCTCTCCTGTCCCATAGACCACAGCCTGTGGTCACAGAGGCCAGCCAGCTACCTTTATCCAAGGCAAACCCCCATCTTTTATGGGTACTCAATGTGACTGGCTAAGTGGCCCTTCCAAAGATTTATCCATCCTGAATCTGAGACTGTAGAGCAGAAGGTTTTTCAAGCTAAAATGACTTAAAGATGGAGTCATCTTGGATGGCCTAGAAGGATGCTCAGACAATGACAAGTGTCTCTGTAAGAGAAAGAGGGTGCTTTAAGAATAGACAGAGGCAGCCATCAAGAGATGCTACTATACAACACAGGGCACTTGCAGCCACCAACACTGGCTGGGGTATAACAGCTCCTCTCTGCAGCATCCACAGGGAGCACACCCATCGCCTTGACCTTGGGCTTCTAGCTGCCATGGTGATGGAAGAATCCATTCAAGTTGTTCTCAGCCACCTGTCTGTGACACTTTGTTCCAGTGTCCCTAGGAATAAACCCACCTACATGTGTGAATGTATAATTTTTAGATCAGAGAGCAAAATAAATAAATAAATAAATTTAAAGTTTTTAAATGAGCAGTGAGTCATTTAAATATACACCTGTCTGAGAGAAAGGCTTATGGGGTTGTAGACAGACATAAATCCCAGAGTTTTATTTAAACGGTATTAACCGAAGTTAATATTAACAGAAATATGAGCTAGCCCATAAAATGACAAAGCCGTGACTTGCATTTGACACCTGACCCCGTACTTGGATTGATACTTGGAAGGTTGTCAGTTGGCATGTGGAAACTGAGGCTCAGACAAACACTGCTATAAACAAACAAACAAACAAACAAACTCAGATGAGAAGAAGCCAGTTTACCACGGCAGCCACTATCCACATCCCACCCTCAAATTTAGTCCCATTTCTGGTTGATACTATTTCTAGGTGGGGCAGGAGGTGACACAGAGGAGCTGGATGCCCAACCAAGGTGAGAAAGCCCAGGCCCCACACGGAAGCTGGGTGGTGGCCTTTCGGTCTTGTCCTTATGAGTGAATGTCGATGTTTCAAAGATCCTTTAATATCTAACCTGCTAACCTCATGCAGAAGCCTGAAACTGCTACAAGATGGCTGTAAAGACTCAGTGTGGACGGCTTTTCCACTCAGTGGTAAACCTGGAAGGCCCTATCACTTTTTATAACGTCCCATATAATGTTTATGAACCCAAACAGCTAGCATCAAAGAGTCCGGAATGCAATTGCCCCTGTGATCCAAAGCAAGTGACAGAACTGAGTTCTGAACACATGTGGGCTGCGCAGACAGCTTGGCCAGAACATAGCCCGGGAGTAGACGGATACAGGAGGAAGCTCAAATTTAATCATCGCTTGGTTCCTGAAGACAGCCATAAAGAAAGGGATGATAAAATATGGGATCGTCCCTCCCCAGTGTCTCTGCCTGTCGCATGCAGAAAAGTTTACCAGGAGGGATAGAATCAGAGGACAGAGGCAGGGTAGGCTACACTAAGGCCGTATCTGGGAGGAGCCACCTTGCTGAGGCTACCCATACCAAGGCCCCGGTCAGCTCCTGCGCTCCTGAGATGCACTGCAGGGGCTTGAAAGGAGTGTTATGTGATAAACGTGTCAGTGCTGCTCCAAAGTGGCATGTGGTCCCACAAACTGTGTGACACAGAGAGCTTTATTACTTTCCAGAGACCGTGGGAAGGAAGCACTAACCCAAACCCGCAGCTGCTGTGTTTGAATTGGGAAGGAGGGAACAGTCGGCTCCATAGCTAAAAGCCGCTGTGAAGTCAGACAGACCTGACTGGCCCACAAAGGGATAAGAAGGTGGAAGAATTTCTTCCACCTTCCTCAGCCTCGGGTGGGACAATATTGCCTTACACACCTGTACAAGATGGCTGAAGATCTTAAAGTTCTGCTGATGCCACAAACCTTTGGATCTCATGCCAGATCCTCCTGGGTACTGGTAAGTGTCCTCACAGGGCAAGAGAGGGGGCACTTCTTTGCCTATCCAGAGAACATTGTGTGCTGAAGAAGGTCAGGGCTAGTGGAGTGCCCACAAGCCTGGCAACATGGAAGAGGAACAGACTGGAGTTTCCCTCAGAACTTACAGAAAGAAGCATCCTGACAGACATTTTGACTTCAAACTTTGTCCTCTAGAGTAAGACAGTGGATTTCTATGGTTTTGAGTCTCCAGTTTGGTATTTCAGCCCTAGAACATTAGCAGACCACCTGAGTGCAGCATGTAGAACTTGGGAGTCTCTCGGGACAGCAGGTGCCAATCTTCATTAGGAGAAGGGCGAGGGGATTGTGAACACACTGTCGTCTCAATCCCACACCTGTGTGAGTCCACTCAGGGTAAACACACACCTCTTCCTATGAGCCTCTTAGGTCAGATAAGGTCTCTAGAATAAGCCAAGGCATCATGACAAAGGTCATAGGGCAAGAGTCATGACATGGTGGTCACACAGTAAGGGTAGAGACTGGCGCATAACCTAATTGTTTCCGATCAGAAACTGGGTGTTTCTATCTTCCTTTGGCTTTGTTTGGAGTGGAGGGGAAGTTGCGTCAACTCAGTCTTTTTGGTATTGGGACCAAGTTCTTAAGAGGACAACTTCCGGGAGGGAAACTTAATCTTGACTGATGGTTCTGGAGGGATTTGTCCATGACCACCGGGTCCCATGAGCTTAGGCAGAACATGGTGGTAGCAGAGGGCATGTGGAGAAGAGAGCTCTTCACCTTGGTGGGCAGGGAGTAGAATAGTTAGTCCAGAAGGGTTAGGGACTCCACACCCACTCGGGGACTTTTTTCCTCCAGTGAGGCCACACTTCCTAAGGTTTCTAGAACCTCCCACCAGCACCACCATCTTCAGACCAAGCACTCTAGGCATGTGCCTATCGGCAGACATTCCACAGGTGTGTTTAGAAGCACTGGGTGGTTTGTGTGCTTCATCTTGCCGAGAAACACGTCTTCTTATGCCAGCTCACAAGACCTCAGGCTCATGTGCTCCTGGCTTTGTAACATGACTGGGGGCATACAAATATGCCTCATACAGAGTTCAGGGAAATTAAGTGTAGTCAGGGGCAGTTAACTGCTGTTAAGAGTACTCACTGGGATCCTATGTTCTATTGCCAGCACCCACATGATGGATGGCTCACAGCAGCCTGTAACTCTGGCTCCAGGAGACCCAATGCCCCCTTCTGGACTCTAAATGTATCTGCACTCACATGGTGCATATACCCTCCCAGATAGATAGATAGATAGATAGATAGATAGATAGATAGATAGATGGATGGATAGATGGATGGATGGATGGATAGACGGGCGGATGGATAGATGGATGGATGGATGGATGGATGGATGGATGGATGGGCGGATGGATGGATGGATGGATGTGGTGATGGATTGATAGACAGACAGACGGATGGACGGACAGATAGATGGATGGACAGACAAACAGATAGATGGATGGATGTGGGGGATGGATTGATGGACAGAAAGACAGATGGACAGACAGATAATTTCAAAATAAATCCTTTAAAAATAGCGGTAATGAGGAAAGAAGCTAAGACTCATACAAAAATCTATTAAAAGAAGAATCAGGAACCAAACCAATGCTGTACATCTGTGATGCACAGACACAGACAGAGAGAAGGAGATGGGGGGTGGGCTACAGAGACACTGAGGAAGAAACAGCTGGCATAAATATTTGGGGTGCAAATTTAAACCACAAGTGGGCAGAGCACACAAGCATGCATAGCCCTCACTGTCACCACACCACCACACTGAGGTAATGCTGGGGACTTCAGCTCCCAACTGAAAGCCTGCCATCCCGAAAGTTTCACCACAGTTTTAAGAAGGCACTTGAATGTACACTTCTGGAAGAGGGCCCAGAGCAAAGGTCCCCTGCATCTCACTCCTTCCCAACTGCAGGGTAAGAGGTCATCAGTATGGTCCTGTGGTCCCCGTGGAAACCTCTGGAACCAAGATGGTGAACACAGAGCTCATCTGCTGCCTTAGTGGGTGGTACATAGTGAGTACCTGTGTCTCCTTCTATGGGTTCTGGTCACAGCTGACTCCAGGGCATCAGGGCCACCACTCAGGTGCATGTGTGACCACTGAGTTTAACTAGGGTCACCTGTATGAGCATGGGTGGAGAGCAATCACTTAAGCAAATCAGCTTGGCAGTGTCTACACAACCATCCCCAGCAACCATTAATTGTCAATAGCTCCTGGGGAGGCATGGAGCCTTTTGAGCCCTTCCTACATCTATGATGAAATTTTGATGGATCCAATCTTTTCAGATCTTGTACAGGTGACCATAGCTCCAGTGAAATCATGTCCCATCCATAGGCTGGTACTTCCAACACTCCCCAACAGTTTCTGGCTCTTACATTCTCTCTCCTCTCTCTTCCATATTCCCTTAGCCTTGAAGGAATGATAAAGATGTTCTGTTTAGGGATGAGCACTCAACAGCCAATTACTCTCAACACTTTGGCCCATTATGAGTCTGAACTCACTGCTGCCCAATGCTAGATGGAGAATCATTGAAGCTAAGAGAAACACTAATCCATGTGTATAACAGAAAAATTTTGTGTCTATCTAGCCAAACATCAGTTATGGGTGTCCACCTTGGGTCTTTGACCTGACTAGCCATGGACCCAGATGCAATGCCATGTGGTCACAGTAACCAGAACATGCTTTGGTGTTGGTTTAGGCTCACTCTTGTCCCTATAATTCTGACAACCTTGGATCCCTGAGCCATTAACCCCTCCTCTGCCAAGTGAAGCTTAAGATTCTTGAGATTCCCTTGGAGCCCACCATCAGATGCATAAGCCACTCACAAGGGGTGAGACTCTGGGTACTGAAGAGTCATGACCTCAGCAGCTTCTACCACGACTGTTGTCTTTGTTTCACAGCAGGCAGCTGGACATAGTTGGAGCCACACATGCAGGGTCACATTGCAGTCCCTGACAGCTCTCTCTAACTAGGACTCAAATGCCATTGTGTCCTTTGCGCCTGCTGTTAGTCAGCAGGGAAATGGTTAAAGAATCAGGGCAATGTGAGGCTCCAGACCAAGCCAGCTACACACTGACGACCCACTTTCTCTCTGAATGTATACCCAGATCCTAAATGTTGTTCCTCTCAGGAAGATCCAGGGCATCTACACTGCTGACCACATCCAAAAGCATCAAGAAGAAATATCTGGAGAGTTAGCAATTGTTTCATCAGTAAGGGCATGGTACATGTGCCAAGAACACACAGAGTTATATCCATGTCTAAAACGCCATGTCACCTACCTGTCATCTGGAAAAAGTGACAATCATCACAGTTCAGAGCTAAGAAGGTGACTCCATCAATAGACTCATGGACACACAAGGAAGAGGACTTGAGCTCAATCCCTGCCACCTAGGTAAAAGCCAGGTGCTATGCTGCCTACCTGTAGCCCTAGGGTGAGGGAGGCAGAAGCAGGAGGACCCCTGGTGCTGCCTGGCCAACCAGTGATATGCTGGGGTGGGCTGGCCAGCCCACCTGGGTTATTTAAGGGATTCCAGGCCAGTGAAAGATCAGGTATCAAAGAACACAGTAGCCAGCATCTGAGGAACAAAGCCAGAAGCTGACCTCTGACCTCTACACACAGGTGCATGCACACCCATACACACAGGTTTACACACACACACACACACACACACACACACACACACAAATTCTTACAAAGGTAAGGTCTGGGACCCTAGGACCTATGTGACCCTAGCCAACCAGAGATCAATAAATCACTGCACTTCAGACAGGACACTCCCATTTGTCAGAGTCCGCCTTGTTCCAGTTGCCCGGTGCCTGTAGATGTGTGAGTCTGCAGCATGGTAAGCAAGCTGTCTGCTGTGCTTCCCTTAGCTCAGATGAGAAGTTGTTTCACTGAAGGTGTCACCACAAGGAGCCCAGAAGTTCCCCAGTCTCACTTCCCAGTCTAGAAAAGGGAACAGAGTGACTCCTCCTCTTCACAGGCATTTTGCCTTGAGTGTTGGAGACAGCCACTCTCCTGAGAAGGCACTGGGCTCTGTTTTCCACAGCAACCAGAATAAGTTCAGAGGAGTGGGAGACTTGCCCAGGGCCACTCGGTTTGTAAGGAGTCAAGGCTTGGACGAGACCCAGGCACTGTGACTCCACATCTACAACTTTCCCATCTCACAGCAGGGCCTCCCATGTAGAAAGGGCTATGGAGTCAAGAGGGAGGCCTGAAACCACAAAAGGTCCCATGTCACCTCACTGCCAACAGTAGTCAGCTGGTGCTCACATGCCTGCCATCTGCTGCACAGCAGTTCACCAAAATTCCAAGCACTCATAGCATGTAGGAAAATGTTCTCAACACACACACACACACACATACACACACACTCACACACACTCATGCACACATGCTCACACTAACATGGGCCAGACTTGAGCATCACCAGCCCCAAACCCCGCCTGAGGACGGCCCAGTGAGCATCAGCCCTAGGCCACCAAGGGACTTTTGTTTCACATTAAGCCAATCTGGCCTAGATCAGAGATAAGTGGGAATACTTTCTTCAGATGGAAAGGCAAAATCTTTGAACAGAATCTCCCTGTCAGCAGTCATGAGGGGCCAGGGCCTGGGGATCTGTGGCCACACCATATGCAGACACTCTGCCCGCAGCAAGGAGAAGAAAACTATCAGAGGAAAATCGAGACTTTCTGTGGTGACCACCAATCTCCACACTCTCTTCCCAGGGAAAATCCTCTGAAGAAATCCCAGGCTGGTGGAACAGAAGAAGATAAAGATGAGGGATCACCTGACCTTCAGAGGGTCTGTGATGAGCACCTCATGCTACATGTGTCTCCCCAGTCATGCTGGTTTACGAAGAAGCTTCTGGAACACTCAGATGACCAAGAGGACAAAGGAGTCTTCCATTGTTCATTTTCAAGCTGGAAGAAGCCAGGCCAATCCCAGAATATATATTTTCCCATCTTTCCTCTCTTGACCCACCCCCTCGACTGCACTTCCTCTCCCTGAGTCAAGTCATGATACCCTCTCTGGCTGCCCTGCCTTGACCTCCATCCCGCCCTCTGACTGTCCCAAAGACTCAAGTGCATCATCAGTGGCTCTCCACAGCTCTTAGAATATGAGCCATGGTCCCTGGCATGGGTGATCTGGCCCCTGCCTATTCCCCCTCAACTCACAGCTCCTGGCTCCGTGAGGAAGGCTTGCTGACTCACACACTTCAGCTCTGCCAGTCATCCGTCCGTGGCTCTGTTTGAGGCAGGGAGCTTCTTGATGCCAACCACATTCATGAAAAAACTCGCCCTCCATCACAGCAGGTTCATGGTCACGTCCTTAAAAAGAGAAGAAGCCAGGATCAGAACAGAACCTGAAATAATCCTGAGGAGCTACTCCAGGACCAACTGGTCTGTCACTGGTAAGACAGGGTGTGGTTCCCTATGGTGCTTTTTGAAAACCGTGAAAGCTTAATAAGACCCTGTCTCAGAATAAAACACATAGAATGAATTGAGAGACTGGCTCAATGGTAGAGTTGCTGCCAGGTGTGCATGAGGCTGTAAGGTAACACCCTGCGCTATGCATATGTGGGAATAGGTATAGGTGTATATTATGTGTATATGTATATGTCTTTTTGTCACGTTGGGCCTCTGAAATTGATCTTTAGTGAAGAGGCTTAGAGGCTGTATACAGCTGGAAAGTGGGAGGGTGTGCTCAGAAGGAAAGCTTCTGGAATGTGCTATCTCAAGCTAGCCCCAGAGAGGCTTCCAACGAGCCTGTTCTATGTCCCTCCCTGGTCTTTGATTGACAATTACATATCTGCAGATGGTGTAGCAGGAGCTGTTCAGCCTTACAAGGGAAGAAGAGGGGAACAGGCCTGTCCCTGCTGGAACTCAGGAAGCACACACATTGCTGCTTGCCTTGGGCATGTGAAGAAATGATTCTGCCCCTTGCTAACGTGAGATGGAGATGGCTGGCTGACCAAACCACACCCAGATGGGCACAGCCAGCCATGGGCCAGCCTTGTAAGCACATAGACCAGTCATCTGTGGGATGGTCAAAGCTGCCTGTCTAACACGCATGTACACCCCTGGGCATCCGCAGGCTGCAGGGCAAGCTGGCTATAGGCGTACAGTTGCCAAGGACAATGGCCACAGAGGAAACAGATCTGCAGCACCCTGGGGCTCTGGCTCCCAAGTCAGTGATACCACAATACACATCGAAGGAAAGACTGAGCCACAGATACCCAAGTTCTTCTCACCCCTGCAGGGGACAGAGAGCCCTGATGATCAGCTTCTCCCTCCTCCCTTCCTTCTCCCTTCCTCTCATAAAAGACAAAGGCTTCTAGAAGGAACACAGAAGAGAATAGGGCTATGTCAACCAACACGTTGAACATCTAGGAGAGCCACAGAAAGGGGGAGGATCCCACAGGCTGCTCCAATGCCTCTGTCTCAGAAACTACCCCCCCCCCAGTGTGTGCAGAGTTACATAGTGAAGGTACCCAAGAGGCCTAGTAGGAAAGTGGGCTGGCCAAGCCACAGCAGAGATGGGCATGGTAAAGACAGGTATGCTAGTTAAGGTCATTATTACTGTGACAAAATACTGTGACCAAAAAACAAGTTAGGACGAAAAGGTTTATTTGACTTTCACTTCGGCATTATAGTCCATCATTGAAGGAGTCAGGACAGAAACACAAACAAAGCAAGAACCAGGAAGCAGGAGCTGATGCAGAAGCAGTGGAAGCATGCTGCTTACTGGCTTGCTCCCCATGTCTTGCTCACTCTACTTCCTTATAGAACCCAGGGGCACCATCCCAGGGATGGCACCATCCACAGTAAGCTAAGCCCTCCCCAATAAATCACTAATTTTAAAAATCTCCTATAGGCTTCCCTGTAGCCTCTTATGGAGACATTTTCTCAATTTCCCTCATTTCAGCTGACCTTAGCTTGTGTCAAGTTGACATAAAACTATCCAATACTGTAGGCCTTGTTCTGAGATAGATGGGAGCCACTTGGGAAGTGTGGGGAAAGGTGTCCAAGAAGAAAAATGGTGTCCATGGGAGTGGATTTCACACACTCAGCAGCAGGGAGTCTGGGCCCAGGTAAGGTCACCAGGCATACATACTAACCATGTTTCCTCTTCCAGCCACCACCCAATAAGTCAGTCTCCACTATGTGAACAGAGACCAAAGCTTTTCATGGATGTTCTGCCTCACCCAGGAGGCTGAATAGACTGGAAGATACACAGGTATCTGACTGTCAGAAGAGGAAACCTCAATTGAGGGACTGCCTGTGAGGGATTATTTTTGATTGTTGATTGATGTTAGAGAGGTCAGCCCACTATGCTTGATGCTATTGCTGAGCAGGTGGTCCTGGGCTGCACAAAAAGCAGACCGAGCAAGACTGGGAGAGCAGTAAGCAGAGCTCCTTTCATGGTCTCCTCTTCAGCCAGTTTCTGCCTCTGGTTCCTGTCTTGAGTTCCCACCTTGACTAATAACAGAAGCTGAGACAAACCCTTTCCTCCCCACATTGCTTTTGGTAATAGTGCTCATGACAACACCAGAAACTGAACTAGACAAGCCAGGGAGGCACTTGCCTGGTGCTCAGCCAACACAGTGAATGAGAATAGGTGAGAAAGTGAGTCTCAGAGGGGCATAGTAACTTAATTGAGACCATGCAACGCAAGGGAGAGCCAAGGCCATGACTATACATTCTAGGATGGATGAAAGGTTTCTGTAGTGGCTTTAAGGTTTTTCAGGTACAGAGACTGTGTCTGCAGCCCTAGGCAGGCATCAAGCAAAGGGCAAGTGAGCTCAGGGTGAGACTCTACCCCGTCACCTCATCAGGCAAAACCTCCTTTTAGCCATGATAGACTGGGAAAAGGTCACCCTGTGTCACCAAGTACAATGGGCCAAGATAGTGGGGTCTCTGCAGCAAAGTGTGTGCACAGCCTAAGACTCTGAGGGCTTTCTGGGCAGTGTGGCTGCTCACTTCCATCATCGGACTTTCCCAAGAGTTCGACTGGACCTTTATGAGATTGCTTTCTGGGTGGGTATGTTTTCATGACAGAAGAGAGTCACTCTGTCTTCAGAATGGCAAAACTCTAAGTGAGCAAGACAAAGATGCCATTGGATGGAACGTCTGTTGTCAGTTACGCATTCTTTATGCAGACATCAGCAAGGGGAGTCCAGCAAGGGCCATTTCAAGTTTAAATCACTTTTAAAGGACATGGCAGCTCTCAGTGGTCCGTGTCAGGAGACTTTACCCTGAGATCATGTAGAACATGGATGCCCAGAGCTACATAGGACATCCATCTTCCACATCTGTTCATTTGTCAGCTGAAGACAGAAACCCAAAGCAAATGAACCGTCCAAAGTCTTGGTAGGCCAGGGGCAGAGTCTGCCATGCACTCTGTATGGTTTCCTGGAGTGTGTCCTGACTGGCCTCTTCATCCAGGACAGTATAGAACGAATCTCAGAAGACAGAGGGGACTCATTCTTGTCAGGTTTGACAGCAAACACTTCACTACTGAACCATGTCTCCAATTCCCACCATTATATGGCTCAAACAGGACCTTTCATTGGCCTGATGTTTACCAAGTATGCTTGGTTGACTAGACAGTGAGCCCCATGGATCTGTTTATCTCTGACTCTCCTACACTGGGGTTCAAATGTACACTATATCTGGACTTTTTAATAAAGATTCTGGAGATGGTACTTAGGCCCCCATGGTAAAAATAAAGCATTTTACCAACTGAAAACCCAACTTGAGATGCTGCTGCTACTGCTGTTGATGAAGATGATGGTGGTGGTAGGGATGGTGATGGTGATGATGATCAAAGACATAGAAACAGAGAAGTGAGTAAAGCTCCAGAAACTACAGGATGTGGCCTGAGGTTAGCCCACAGAGGACAGGAGCAGCAATGACAGGAGGTCTGGTGACTCTCGGCCCTGTATATGGCCTCCTCCCCAGAATGTTCTATCAAACCCAGCCACCATCCATCCCAGATCCTTTCACTGCATCTCTGCTTAGTGATCCCAGGGTTTGACTAGAGCTTGGGAAACCACCCAACTACCAGACTCATAGATGAGCAGACTTTACCCACATGCAGGCATCCTGACAGCCCTGTCACCTTGTCATCTGGTGCCCAGGCAGGTGGCAAAGGCACAGGGTCAGCTTCCCATCAACTGTTCCCAAAGACTGTCACAGTAGGCAGCCAGTCAGGAACCCTAGTCATGAAGATATAGAGGGAAGCTCTCCCAGCTGGCCAGTTTTGGGAGTCCATCTCTGGTCCTTGGCAGTTAAATGTTATATTCCTATGGTCCAGTCAAACTTCAGCCATGAATCAAAAATTGGCATCAGCTAGAAGTGAGAAAGTATAATCCCATGGCCACAGCACTCCTGGGTTTATCTGATGAGATTCTCCTGCACCTTACATCTTTTTCCTTTAATATTTGCATTTTAACTAAAACATAATTAGCTCATTTCTCCCTCTTCTTCTCCTCCCTCCAACCTGTCCCATGTCCAGTCCCTATAAACCCTTTCTTCTCCCAACTTCTGCCCCAGTTCATGAGCTCTTTTTCTTTGAATATTATCGTTACATATGTGTATAATGCATACGTATATAAATATAACCTGCTGGGTCTATCTAGTGTTGTTTGTGTGTGCATGTTTTCGGAGCTGACCACTTGGCTATTGGCTAATTAAAGACTCATCCCTGGAGACGACTAATTCTCCCTCTCGTGACATTCATCAGTTGCTAGAGAACAACAGACTGTGATGTCCAGCCCCACTGGATACATCTACAGGAGAACCCAAGGACAAAGGATTAGGGAACCTCAGAGAAGAAGGGCTGGAAAGACAGCAAGAACCAGGGAGGGAAGTCGGCTGTGAGACTGTGTCTCCTGGAAAGACAGGGATCTGAACAAGGACGACACCAATTTACATGCTAATGTGGAAGGAAGAAACCTCTTGGGGCCACACTCCTGGACAAAGAATCACTACACAGCTTTTACTGTGCATGTTGCCCAGCTGCTGGACATTGTATCGTGTTCTGGGTACCCGTACAATACATATTGGCTTCTCACAGCTCTGAAGGCTGAAGTCCAAGATCACAGAGGTGACAAGGCTGGTTCTGGGTAATAGCCAGCTTCCTGCTTTATAAATGTGATGGCCCCTTATAGGGACACCAAACCTTAGTAAAGCTACATCCCCAAATGCCATTCAAGCCCTATTATCTCCCAAAGGCTCTGCTCCAAATCCCATCAAGTTGAAGACTGAGCCTTCAATATACAAACCTGCGACCCAGTGGGGAAAAGCACAACCAACAAATGTCAGTACATAAATGAACCAGCGACCATCTAAAAACCAATGCCACATGTTTACTAAGGCCACAATTCCCCAGTTATAGCTCCAGATCACACGGGCAGTGGTACATGATAGTCAACGCTTGAGCTTCCAAATCTAAGGCTGCACTTGATGATTCCTGATAGTGTCACCCCAATCAGAGAGAAAGAGAGCAATTATCACCCCTGATGGTCAAGGTGTCTACTATGCACAGGCCCAGGAGTTGGCTCTTTCTGTAGCAGTTTTAGCCACACAGAATAGATACCATAATTCAGGGACATTTAGGAAGACATCAGTTATGTGACTATCATCATGGTCTAGGTTCAAGATTTCCCTGTCACTCCCAAAATACCATACAGGACAATTTGCAGTGACTTTCCCATCCCTATCTCGTTTGTCTCTCTGTATAGTCTACAGATGTCTGTCCTTCATACACATTTGTGCCTGGCTTCTTTCACCTGGTAGATTGTTTGTGAGTGCCACCTGAATTTGTCACTTCTCTGTGACTAGACTAAAATGTCATGACCAAACGCAACTCAAGAAAGAAAGTTTCTGGTTCCAGAGGGTTGAAGTCCATCATGGTGAGAAAGGTATGGACAACAACCAGGAGCAGAGACAGTGAACACTTTGTCTACATACCGGAAGCAGAGACAGTGACTAAGAAGTGGGATAACTCTCAGCACCCCACCCTTTCTATTTTCTTCCTCTAGCAAGACTCCACTGTAACCTTTCCAAACAACTGTCCACCAAATGTTAAATACACAAGCCTGTGTGGGCCATTCCTGATTCAGAATGATCACCCGTTGGAACCTGATCGGGGCTCCATACTCTCAGAGTCCGCTGGTACGTACAAAAGTCCTTGTGCTTAGCCCCATAAGAGTCCGGGTTCATCTGTGAGAAAGCTGTGTTTGTCAGGTTTCATTATGGCAACAAATGCCCAAGACTGTCAACTTAACAACAGGAGAGCTTTACCGTGGCAGGGAGCGTGTGGTATAGTGAAGCCACTCACTGCATGGCCAGCACACAAAAAAGAGAGAGAAAGGAGCCACCATGTCACAGGCCCCTTTGAAACCACTACTCCCGGGGACCTAAATGAACCTACTCTGTCCTGCCATTTAAAGACTCCTATCATCCCCCAACAGTACTACAGGCTTGAGACCAAGTCCTTAAGATCTTGGCCTTTGGGGGACATGACACAGTCAAGTGACAGCAGAACCTTCAGGATTGTAAATCCTACAGATATTCAAACATGAGTCTTTGTGTAAGACCCTATGCTGTATTTCTTCTGGGTGGGCACATAGCAGGGGAAATGCTGGTTTTTAAACTTACATTGAACTTTGTAAGAAATTGGCAAAATAGTCCTTGAAATGGCTACAATGTTTCTGCCAATAATAGATGAGAGTAACAGTCACTTTGTGCATTTGTCAACACTCATTATTGTCTATAATTTCTCACTCCTGTCCGGGGATATTTTTTTTTCTTTAATTAATTTATAGAATCTTGGCAGAAGCCCCAAATACATTGTTACAAATGGCAAAGACAGAAGTTGAAATAGCCTGGCCAAGGTCACAAAACCCTGGAAACAGAAGGAGGTGTCTTGCCCTCTCAGCCTACCTTTCTGAAGATGCTTTGCTAAAACTACTCTTCTCTCTTGCCTCCTGTAACACGAGGTCTTTTTCCACCACCTTTCCCTGTCATGCATCTTAGGGACACCCATGACCAAACTGCCCCAGTGGACAGTCAGAAACTCGGGGACTAATCTGCTCACAGCCAGCCATGTACTAGAGAACACAGGGGACATCTTCCCTGGGAGAAGCAAGCTTGAAGCAGCCAAACCACCCATATTTTAAATAAGTAGCAAAAACGCAGTGGGTGGGGCCATGCTCCTTATTTACCAAAACTCAGAGCAAGCTGGGCTTGAGCATGGCCTGCAGACCATGGCTGACCAACCCAACCCCATCCTACCCATTGCTGAGTGACTAGGAAGAGACTGAGTATGAAGTTGAAGTTGGCTCAACCTGACATTTTGAGAGAAGTGGTCTCCTTCCACCTCCACATCTAATGTACCCCCACCCCTCATGCTGATTCCTTGCTCTTTCCATTGGGATGTTCTCAGCTCTGCTGAATAGGACTGGCTGTATTAACTCAACCAAGTTCAAACCCCTCCTACCTCTGGCTCACAAAGCTGACTCCTGTCCCAGCTCCACCCTGCCTAGCTCTGGACCTGTTGGAGCCACATTGTCTCCGCGAGTGAAGTCAAGGTGGTCAATGTATCTGCACTACAGGGTGGTGGGCACCTCCACAAATAGCTCCTGGAAGTGTAGAAGCTCTGAACGAAGGCTATGCAGCCCGACTCTCAAGGGTGGGATTAGCTTCAGATCTGCCCTGGGTCTGGTATTTCACTGGAGAGAGCAAAGAATGCACTGTGGTTACAAGCCTCTGGATAATTACTGCTGACTGCAGCGGGTGGTGCCATATAGTTTTGCAGAAAGCAGAACAGCCCGGGGGATGAAATTGTACCGTGGCAGCAGTAATAATAATGATAATAATAATAATAGTCCACAATCATTAGGCACTTAGTAGATTTACAAACACCTCTTATAACAGCCAGGATTAGGACAGACTTTGGAGCTGACAAAGCCTCTCTTGGGTCACGTCTTCCTCAGACCCCCCAACTGTTGTGGGTGGGGGGGTAAAGCTGCTGTCGCTTACACAGGAGGGAACTGGTCTACTTTCAGAGTAGTGAATGACTTCTATGCATTGCCATCTACCAAGTGGCTAGGACAGCAGGGGCTCTCTACCAAGACCTTAGAATCCAGAGCTGGCTCTGCCCACCAAGGGATCCACCCTGGTCTTTTTCTTTCTTCTCTCTGCCCTCATCTGTAGTGGAAATACTGACCAGCATTTTGCAGGCTAAGTCACCAGGCATGAAATGAACCCCTCTAGGGAAGAAGTCTGCTTCAGAAGATGATGAGAGAGTCGGAGGGTATGGCTCAGTGGTAAGGTGCTCGCCCAAAGCCCTGGGGTCCATCCTGCTTTCTGTCAGAACTGGGAGGCAGTGGGCTATTCTTCAGTCAAGTGTTTAAGGAGACACTTCATGCTATCTCCCCTTCAGCTCCGCCTCTCCGTCTGTCTAGATTCTAGAAGGTTCTAGCTTAGTGGTCTACAGCAGCTAAAATCATAGCTCTTTAATCCATGCCTGGTTTTCCCTGGCAGTTAGAATGTGTCCACTCTGACCCCATCTCTCCATTACTCCTCTCTCATGGAGCTTTCCAGATGGTGCAGCCAGTACTGGGTCAGGCATCTGGCCCTCTGCTGACCGTGATCACATCAAACCCTGCTAGGGCGTCTACCCTCTGTGGCCACTTTAAGTCCTCCAAAGCCTTCCTCCTGGCCAGATGGGTACACAAGAGGAAGCAGACTACTTGGAGGCCAGAGGCTGACACAACTGTAGAGACCAATCCCTAGCAGAATACCATGTAACTACTCCAGGAGTTCAGACATAGGCCACCCCAACCTGCTGGGACCAACGTGGCTGGTCCAACCACTAACTGTCCTTTGCTTCATTGTGTCAGCATCTCCAAATTGTCACCCTTGCAAAGCTGCCTGCTCCCATCATGCATCAGGTGCTATGACACATCTAGAAAACTCCAAATGACAGGAACAAGAAGCAAATCATGTTTGACCCATACAGAGAATCCTTCCCCTTAACTGGGAATAATCTCCCCTTTGTTAGTCTGCCCATAAAACAAGTTGGCAGAGATGCTCACAGTTCAACACAAGAAACCCACACTGCAGGCTGAGTGAGCCCCTACCACCCACACTGCCAGCTGAGGGAGCCCCCACCCCTTAATAAACTTCCTCTCGATTCCCTACTTTGACTCATCCCTAAACCTTCCCTTGATTGGAAGCAGGAAGCTGCAAACAATGGTCAGCGATCGATCACTACCTCTCTCTCTACCTCAAGACCTCCCCACACTACAGCAGCGGCAGCGCCATTTACCATGTAGGAAACACAAATCGGACCCTTCCCCCAGAGCTGCACAGCTAGCTAGACTTGCCTGGGTAGCCCTAGCTGTGCTTAGCGTCTCAATCCCCTGCCCATCCCAGCAGGAACACAGTACCTGGCTCTAGTACAAGCTTGGGTGGGGTTGGCTGCTATGCCAGTGAATGAGAGAGAAAAGGAATCAAACAAACAAGGAAGGAAGAAGAAAGGAAGGAAGGAAGGGAGGGAAAGAGGGAGGAGGGAGGAGGGGGGAGGGAGGAGAAAGGGAAAAAGCCATCAAACTGAGGTCTCTCCCAGGTCTATGGAACCTGCAGAACAGGGTCAGAAGCCTGTGCCTCCCACCCCAAGGATGGCAGTTCTCTTTCAGGAGAACAAATATGATCAGTTGTCATTCTGCAATAACAGGGCCTCCCAGATCCCTCGAGATGGCAAAGCAGATGGCAGCCAGGCCAATGGCTCCTATTTCGAAGGCACCTGACAAAATGCCCTCTGCTGCCCCAGGGGCACAGCGTTGCCTCTGGTTGCATCATCTCCTTTCTCACTAGGGGATCGGCCACCTGATGACCTTGGGGGCAGAGGCTGAAGCCAAGTATGGCTTTGGCCCTGGCCCTCCCTTTCTGTTCCCTGTAGGCACTGAACTGGAAGCAGAGATGTATCTGTGTGGTGCAGGCCTGGAGGAGGGAGAGTGGGTCCCAGGGGCTGCAGCAGGTCTCCCCAGTATCTTCACGGCCAGCAAATTAACCAGAAGGAGGAAGCTAACCCTGTGAGCTTTTCTCTAAGGTCCTTGTCCTCCTTGCCAAGCCAGGCCTATGTTGATGTTGCCAGTAGCCTCCTTGGTTTTCTGACTCACAGAGAGCCAAGGGTAGCATCAATATCCCTATACCAGCTACCAATGATCCCTAGGCATCCTATGCTCCTGTGCCTCACACTCCAAAGTCAGCCACAGGGGCACCTGCTATTTGTCCCACGGCAGCTACCCACAACCAGACCACCTGAGTCCCCTGCCCAGTCATCATCACAGTCCCTAAACTCTGCCTCTGAAGCTCTCCTGGACCACACATCCCTTACATCATGAGGTGTGTGCGTCTTCTGGACGCACCAGGGCCCCAGAGCCATAACAACAACAACAACAACAGTCACTGTGGTAGTCTCCTCCCATGCCCCACTGAAGCTCTTCCACCGTTCTGACCCACCCTTCTTCATCATGGGTGGTCTCCAGAATCCTTGAGCTTGCCTGGCATTGTAGAGAAGTGACTAGCATGATATTAACGACAGCTGAACACTACACAACTGCTGGGCACAATGGGAGCATGTGAGTTACTTAATGCCCAGATTCCCCCACCACACCTTGTCACAGGGAGGAGACACTACCTGACTCATAACCCTTGGACATTGGCCCTCTTCCACCACAGCGGGCCCTTTGCAGATACTGTTCGTGGGGCCATGGTCCTCAATGGGCATCATCTATTTTCATCTTTGGCCACATCTCTCCACTTCCTCTTTCTCCCCCTTGGCTCTATCTCCTCCCCCACCCCCTTCCTCCTGTGCCTCCCAAGCTCAGAAACATTCGATTCTGTTGGCCTGAAACTTGGCACCAGAACCCTGAGCCTCAAGGCAAACATTTGTCATAGAATTTCCAGAAAGTCACTTGGGTCCTGCTGGCCGGGTGACGATGAAAGCTACCCAGCAATTTGCCCTTTCCCATGCCTGTCCCACACCAGGCAGGTGGCCCTGCTGCAGGCAGTGGCATCTCCTGATGACTGGGAACTACATCAGTCAGGCACACAGCTCCATGCCTCCTGGAAATCTTCAGCCATCTGAGTCACCGGCCTCTACAGCAGCCAGTCCAAACCTGCGGACTGCAAGGGTCCCCCCTCAGATTAGTTCCTGCACCCACTGGCCACTGCTTGTCTGCAACAGTCTCTCATGGTTGGAGGAAAGGAAGCGTCTTCTACATGCAGATACAGGAAGGGCTGACATGACAGGCTTGTCGCACCCTGGCTTGCTTGCCAGCCCAGAACAGCTAAGAACCCAGCAGTGACCCAGACGCTCAAGGCAAGGTCTGTTATCCAACCCTTCTGTTTGCTTCTTTTTCAGCTGCCTCGCTGTCCCTGTCAGTCACTCACTCTGAGAAAGGTCAGCTCGTACAAAGATGCACACACAGATGCGAATCTGTGTCTTTCATTTGCACACTCACATCGACCCATCCATCATCCGTTTATCCACTCATCAATTATGTTCATTGATACATTGACTCACGTTACATACCCCACCCCCATCCACTGGGGATTCTTCCCTCATAGGCTCCTGGATGCCAGAAACCACAGACAGTACCAAGCCCTATTATAAGTGTTATGTTGTTTCTCGTAGAGTACACAATACCTACGACAAAGTTTAGTTCATAAATTAGACATAGCAAGAGATTAATAACCATGAATCACAAGATGGTAATTATAACTAACTGAATTAGAACAATTACAATATGCTCTAGTAAAAAACTATGACCACATATTGTAATAGAAGTTATGAGTTAAAAATTATGATTTTTTTTTTTTTTTAATTTCTGTGGTTTTCCATTTGGTATTTTTGGAACCATGTTTTCCACAGGCAATTAGATATGTAGGAAGAAGCACCATGGAGCAAGCATGGTCGCTCTAACAAGTTTGGTAACGCCTTCATCACTGTCTGCTGCTCCATGGCTTGCTTTATTTCCTCTCCTACACAGGCGTTCATGAGAAAGTGGCTCCCTCCCTGCTGTATATGCACGTAGGCTGTTAGAGGGAAGACAGAGCTGTTGTAGCGGGCCCCACCATAAACCTACTGGAGCAAGCCTGCTGGGAGTCAGAAGGGATGAGCTGAGAGAAAGCTAAGATTCTTCGGCGTACCAAATGCAGAAGTTAATTTGTGGAGGGCATCCACCCAGAGCTCCCCTGAGGATGCAGAATTCTCCCAGAGGGAAAATGGGTGGGAATGACAGCTTATTGAATGGTGAGCAGGCACCCAGACAGGGGAAGGTTTTCCAGATGTGCAGCACGTGGTGAAGATGACACTGGACTCTTACAGCTACGAAATCTAGACTCTGCTCTAGAGATACTTGGAAGCGGTGTATCTGAGTGTACACCACATGTGAATGGCTAATGATGTCCCATTCCAGGGTTATGCTGAGACCTGCATGAAGGCAGAGGAGTAAGTAGATAGGCCGCCATTCGTGCTACAAGACGGTAAGGTCTCCTGAGGCTCTAAACCAGGGATTGGGCACAGCCCTTGCTGCCTGCTGTCTTTCCGAAGCCAGCTCAGATCTGGCAACTATGGATGCTCAGTAAATATTGAATAAGTAGATGGTTCGCAAGGGGGATTAGAAATCAGTTCCCCACATGTAATGCCATCCTTAAATAAATGCCTATGTGCATGTGCGTATTACAGGTGGAGGTCAAAGGACACTGTAATAGAGTTCTCTCACCAGGTATGTCCTATGGATGGGATTCGGGTTATCAAGCTTACTGGCAAGGCCTCTGCCCACTGAGCCATCTCACTGGAGCTACAAATTGTCCCCGAGGAGGTTTAGGGTTATGTCCTACTTGGTCTAGGTATCTGCATTTAAATTCATACACTGAGCTTTCATTTCCAAATTTTACTTGGAATAAAAAAAAAAGATGACATCAAGCTCCAAAGCATCTGCACAGAAGGAAACACCAACAGAGTTCAGACACAGCCTGCAGGATGGGAACAGACTTACACACTAGTCACCCAGCAAGAAGTTAATATCCAGAACATGTAAGGGACCCTAAAATCTGAACATCGGAAACAAGAGTCAAACTGAAAAGATGAGTAACCGGGCTAAGGAGGGGGCCCAGTCAGTGTCTTGTCTTTCGAGCACAGGGACCCTTATAATACTGTCAAAAATCTAGCTGTCAAAATCTAGATAACGGCCAACGTCAAAGAGAAATGATCAGTGTGAGAAGAGGTAGTTTTTAACCCAATTTACACATCACATGGTGCATATGGGTTCTGAAACATCATGTGTTGGCCTGTAAGCATAAACAACCTTTGTTCTATGGATCAGTTAAATAAAGAAAACTGTTGCAAGAAAATAAAACATAAAAGTGGGTTCACTTCCAAAATATTTTTAGGAAATTCTAATTTCTCTGGTTCGAAAAAAATAAGCATCTTGGGGCCTGGGAAGTGACTCTGTAGGTGCATAACTTGCTTGTGACGTAGAGTGAAGAGCAGAGTTTAGATCCCCAGAACCCTTGTAAAAGCCAATGTGAATGCCCATGTAATAACAGCAATCAGGAAGGTGGCAGACACAAGAGACCTTGGGGGCAAGCTAGTTAGTTAGAACAGCTTAATTATAATTGGCAAGTTCCCGGTTCAGCGAGAGACCTTGCCTCGATAAATACAGTGGAGAGCAAATGAGGAAGACACTCAACAGCAATTCTGCTCTTCTATGCACGTACAACACATACACACACACAGACACACACAGACACCACATACACATACATACACACACGCACACACATACACACACACATACAAATACACACATATACATGTATATCACATACACATACATGTACACTGCATACACATGTACAGCACACACACATATGCACACACATACACCATATACACAGACATGTATACCACACACATATGTACTGCACACACACACACACCACATATACACACATACAAACACACACATACACATGTACACCACATACACATGTATACCACATACACACATGCACACACATGTACACTACACACACACATATATAGACATGTACACCACATTCACACATGCACATGTATACCACACACACACACACATACACATGTACAACACACACACACATAGTAAGTAAAGTACAGAGAGGAAATCACCCTGCCCTCCAGGCTGCCCCCACCTCAGGCCCCTTGGCCTATGGGCAGGTTTACAGATGCCTGGAGGATTCTGGGAGTCCAGGTAGAAGTGGAAAGAATGGCTGTCTGGACTAAGGCAGGTGGGGAGGGAAGGGGGGGCTCCACAGGTATGCCACGGCCTCTCAGGTGGGGACTGCCGTTGGAAATCCCAAGGGGAGGAGAGCTAACTCCACTGGGCATGGTGCTGGATTTTGAAACTCTATACATTTTTTTTTAAATCTGTAATTATGTGGTACACACCTCATTAAAACGGACTATAATTGTTGAAATATTTTATTGAAGTCATTTTTGTTTCCAAACGACAGGTTTAACAGATGATAAAACTTGTCTTGTGGTTGGCTTGGGCTGCCAAGTACCCCAGGCAGAGAACAGTGGGTGGGACCGACGGACAGTCACCCTGTCTGCATGCCAGCATTCTTTGCTGCTTCTGAAGGCTCCTCGGCCCTGGGCCAAGCACTCCCTTGCCTGCTCCTAATGGACACAAACAGCCTGGTGGGTGTTCTGTGTCTAGGATGGCTGGGTTTCCCTCTGGTCTTAGAAGAAACCCTTTGAAACTGCTGCCTGGAGCCAGGCCTGTGACACATAGGAGTACTCAGCTTACAGAAGCCCCACACTCAGATGACCACAGTCACAGCGGCCACCCCAGAGATGGGAGTGGTGCCCACTGCCTTCAGAAGTACAGGGACACTTGTTCAGCAGTGTTCTGACAGGAGCTGCCCTTCACCAGTGGCCCCTACTTGCTGGGTGCTTCCTATGTTTCTCTCTAGCACTACCCAGCTTACAAATGGGAAACTGAGTCACAGAAGTAAAGGACCTGAGATCTCACAGGACAAACACAGTCTGGGTCCTAGCATGAACAAGAGTACCCAATGACGCCATCGTTTTCTGGTTTTTAAAACAGTATCCTGACTCAAATGTAACACAAATAGGCATCATTCCTGAAATCCCTGCCTTAGGCTGGAGCAGGGATATGAGGAAGGAGCCAGCCTCCCCATACATTTGATGCCCTCCCTGCCCTGCACAACAGACAGCATCCCCTGCTCCCCGGGGAACTGAACTGAACAAGGGTCCAGGGCAAATGGGCAGACTCTACCGTGGGGCCAGTGCAGTCCTCCAGGTCATTCAATTATCTTAGCTCTGAGTGTTGTCCCAGCCCTGGGTGAAGTCATTACTTCCCCAGTGATGGAATGGTGAAAGGGACAATGGTCTGTATCTGATCCAGCAGAACATCTAAAAGACATTACAGGGCCAAGAATGTCCCAAGTCTCTCCATCGTGTGGGAGTTGTGATCATAGTTTTATTCATTATCATTATTATTGTAATTATTATCATTACTACTAATACTAATACTACTAATACTATTCTTGGTCTTTCATCTGTTAGTTCCCCTTCGATTTCAATATCCATCTTTAAAAGTCTCTCTCTCTTTCTCTGTTATATGGTGTGTGTGTGTTATGTATGTGTCTGTGGTGTGTGCGGTGTGTATTTGTGGTGTACATATTGTGTGTATGTGAGTGTGTGTGTGTGTGTGTGTGTGTGTGTGGTATGTATGTGAGTGTGTGTATATGTGGTGTATATGTATTGAGTGTGAGTGTGTGTGTGCACTCATACATACAGAGGTCACCAGACAACTCCAGTGTCCACATATTCCCTATGCAGCTTCCACTTTTAGTTTGAGAGAGGGTCTTTCATTGGTCTATACCCTCACCTAGTAGACTAGACTGGCTGACCACTGAGCTCACTATTGCTGGACTTGAAGACACATCACTGTCCTAGATGTGTGCATGGGTTCTGGGAATGTCACTCAGGACCTCACACTTGTGAGGCAAACCCCTTTACCACCGGAGCTATTACCTAGATCTGCAGCCATTTTAGTTGGACACCTACTGTGTTCGAGACTAGGAGGTAAATGTGTGTCCCTTCATTCAGTCAAGGCCACCATGGAGAGAGGGAACAGGAGACAGTATGCAAGCCTGGCCCAGCCGCAGGCCGGGGTGTTCTACGGTATATCTTCTCCTATTTTGGTTTTCTTCTGTCTCTGCAAGTCCTTTCACAAGCTGGTCTGCATGGTGGCCACAGAGAAGAAGAGCCCCTGTGTGTAGGGTCTGGCTTGGTGCCCAGCCCTCACCCTGCCTCCGCAGCAAGGGAGGGACTCAAGAGACTTCTCCAGGACTCTCCCTGACAGCTGTCCAGGAAGGCAAGTTATTTGTACAAAGCAAGCTGACAAACTCTCCCTGAGGCACTGGTTCCAAATTAAAGTGAGGCAGGTCTGATCTCCACGACCCAACCCAGGAGGGAGGCCCTGCGCGGTGGACTGAGCAAGGAGGTAAATGGATTTGTACTCTCCGCCCTACCTCTAATCCTACCCAGTTCTCCTCCGAGATCTGCCCAGATCCTCTGCTGGATCCTCCTGCACGTATGGGAAAGTGGGTGATAGGAAAGAGGTGCCAGGCCTCCAGCCCCAACCCAGGGCAGTGGCAAGCAGATAATTATACCAGGAGCTGATTAATTAACAAAATTCCCCTGTGTCTTCTGTCTTCCGTCACTGCCTTCAACCCTGAAGCAAGCCGTCTCACACAGCCATTTCTGAGATGAAGAAACTGCAAGATGAGCAGGTCACGGCCTGGGGTGAAAAAATGGGTCTGTGTTGGGCTTTTCACCTTGTGTAGAGCAAAAAACTTCTGCAGTCTAGAGCAGGCCTCCCGGTCTGAGGATTCCTGCACCTAGTATCAGGAGCAAAGGTAGGTAGAAAAGGCTGGCTAGGCATTCAAAGGGAATAGAGAAACTGGAAGCAGAGCCTGGAAAATTAGCCAGAGGTGACAGCAGTGAAAGTTCACCTTGAAGCCCACCCTTTGGAGACCTGGGTCAGGAAAGAAAGCAGTCAGCCTAAAGTAGCTCTGAGTCTCTGAGTCTCAACACTGTGGGCCTTCAGAAAGAGAGAGAGAGAGAGAGAGAGAGAGAGAGAGAGAGAGAGAGAGAGCAGGAGCCATAGGCCTGGGCTCTTGCCCACTGGATAATGGTACCAGATCTCCTCTCCCAGTCATCCAGCTGTGAGTACCAAAATGTCTCTAATTACTGTGAATTATCCCTGGATGTACATTCTCCTACCCCAGGTATTAGTCCTCTCAAGGGCATTAAGATCAGACATCATGCAAGGGAAGTCCCATAGAGCTCAGAATAGCCCTAGGATGACTTGATAGAACTGGTCCTGATCACCTGGACTGAGTCTCTAGGAGCTTGGAATCAACAGAACCTGTGAGGGCGTGGCCAGCAGGACACTGAACAAACCTCCAACTCTCTATCGGACAGTCTGAAGGTTGTGACAATGGGACTTCCCTGAATCAGTCTCCCCAGGAGCTCCAGGCTCCACCATCCTGGGCCATACAGCATCGAAACCCTGTGCCCTGGGCTCTGCCACCTGACTGGACAACTTTACATAGCTCACCTTCTTCATGGGTCTCCCTACTGTGAACCCAAGATAGTGGCAGCACCCGCATTGTCTAGTTCACCTGCCTTGTGTGTCTCCTGACATGTCTACAGGTATAACATGCCTCACATGACCATGTTTAAGAACATGTGCACATACACACACATGCCCGTGCCTGCCACTTGAACCCTATCCCAATGATAGCGACTATATGTCCTGCTGTTAAAATTCCCCCCAGATGTTTCTGAAGTAAATGGGTCCTTGGCTTTAGAATTAAGAAGCCACCATATATTCTATGAACTTCTCCAATGCTAGGAATATTTCAAACTTCTTCAGGACGTCCCATATGGTATCTGAGTGGTACAGGGTAACAGTCTTGTCCTTGGGGCTAGGGCACCATCTAACTTGGCAAGAATTAGCATAGACTGAACGCACAATGTGCAGTCCAAGTGGACCTCTTTGATCAAGGCCACAGAGAGGTTCAGACATGTGCTTAAGGATAACGGAGGAGAGGGAGTGGCCTGAAGGGCCAACAAATAGCATTGCATATGCTGTGTCCCAGAAAGATGTGTCTTGTTATAGTTTAACAAATGTATCACAAAGCCAACGGCAGGCCTGCAGACCATCACTAACCCAGACTGCCCTGCAAGAACTTCCTCATTCGCCAGTGTCAGCTCAGTTGCCTCTTATCTAGAGAGCCTTTCCCAAGACCCCACAAATGGGGCTAGCTGTTATTTCCTCCGTGCCACACCCTAGGAGAGTCCCACCTTCCCCAGATTCTAAATGCTTGTTGGAATTAATGCTTCTACAATCAGGTAGTGACCCATTTGAGGGCAGGATAGAGTAGGATAATCTTCATCACGATGATGGTCTCAGCACCATACGGAAGACCAAAAAGAGAATATGTGTTGAGTAGATACCTATTGGATGGATGAATGGATGAATGGACAGATGGGTGAAGAGACGGATGGATAGCTTGGTGGATGTGATGCTTTGAATGAGAATGGTACCCATGGGCTCATAGATTTAAATACTCGGTCACCAGGGGCTGGCATTATTTGAAAGGATTGAAAAGTATAGCCTTGTTGGAGAAAGTATGTCACTGGGGGAGGGAGCCTTCAGTTCCAAGCCCAGAGTCTCTCTTCTTCCTGCTGCCTATGAATTCTCTTGACCATGTCTGCCTGTGTGACACCATGCCCCTTGCCATGATAATAATAGACTAAATCTCTGAAACTGTAAGCCAGCCCCAATTAAATACTTTATTTTTTAATAGTCATGGTGTCTCTTTACAGTGATAGAACATTGACTAAAATAGTGAGTAGATAGACGGACAGATAGATGGGTTGATAGACAGGTAGATGGATGGATGGATGGATGGATGGATGAGTGGATGGACAGGCAAATGAGTGAGCAGATGGGCTAGTAGGTGCTTCTATGGGTAGATATTTGCTTAGATAAATAAACAAATGAATCTTGGTGATCCAAAGGACTTTACTGAAGGTTAGGAGAAAGGACACTACAAAGCAATCCAGGGAACTGGGCTCCAGATAGGACGGCATATTGAAGAAGGGAACACAGGCCTTAAAGGCTGTTGGGGTTTTTTTTTCATGTGGAGAAGAAGTGAAGAGGGCCGGAGAGGCCATTCTCTCACAGTTCTCACATGCAGAAAATTAGATCAAAAGCCATTAGAGAGGTGTTTGTGGTTGGTGGTTACCATGGCAATGTACACTTCATTTGGTATAGGATTACAGAGTAAATATTTTCATACAATCAACAGGAAATTATGAAGATGAGAGCTGTGTGTCTGGGGGTGCCAATCCTCTGCACTCTGACATGTGTGCCTTTGGTGAGCAGATATTTTGCCGACAGACTCCCCAGACATGAAGCTCTGGGAGGCAGAGCACCAATGACTTCCAATCTTTACACCGTAGTGGCCCTCCCCATCTTTGGGTTAGATCTCATCCCATTTTAAGGACACACACACACACACACACACACACACACACACACACCATCATGCAGTGTGACCCTGAACAAGTTAGAGTCACATCTGAGCTTGTTTCTGAAACTATCACAGAATGCCACACCAACCCTGCTTCTCAGAGCAGAAGGAACCACAGTGCCGCTTTGGTACAGAGGGCATGTAAACCATTCCATTTTCTTCTCCCTGAAGCCTCCATAGGCCTCTACCCACTGAGGTCCACCTCAAACCTCAGCAGGACAGAGATAGTTTACAAAGGGAGTGTCCTTGAAGTAGGACTCCCGTCAAGGAGATCTATCTTCCCATTTCCCCAGTTCCAACAATCTACAGTTGGGGCTCGCAAGATGGCTCACTGGGTAAAGGCACTTTCGACCAAGCCCAACAACCTGAGTTCAAACCCAGAACTGACTCTTACAAGTTGCCCTCTGACCTCCACATGTCAATAACAAATACATGTTAAAGAATAAATTGATACCCAGTATGTATCCCTTTGTCACAATGGTCAATATGGGCTCTATCAGCAATTGCTGTGCTTGCCAGCACCAGAAGGACAGTGAGGCTACACAGGATGTGCAGAATGAATGAGGGTGAGTCCTAGAGACTTTAAATTTGTAACTAATTCATGAAAACAAAAAATTCTACTTAGTTACAGAATACCATATTATATTTTAACACATGATGCAGTGTTCAAGTCAAAGCAAACATGCCTGAGTCCTCACCTTGTTTTTTTATAGGGAGATTGTCAAGACCCTCTGCTCTAGTTTCCTGGAAAGTGATCTGTGATGGTAATTCTAGTCATCCTACTGTGTGATCAGTGGCCACAGTGTCTTTCTCCCATCTGATCATGGGGTCATTAACCTATTTCTCCCCGGCCTCTGACAACCACAGCTCACTCCCAACTTCTGTGCAATGAACACTTGGAGTCTCTCTCTGTGCCTTTTAATTTAAGTAGCATAATGATCTCTATCTCCATCCATGTTGTAGACAGTAATGGAGTTCATTGTTTTTCATAGCTGAATGGTCCAAAAGTCCACTTGTTTGCTGACCTGTTTACTTGTTTTTGAGCCAGGGTTTCACATATCCTAAGATGGCTTCTAACTTTGTGTAGATCTGGAAATGACCGTGAACTTCTGAGTCTCGTATATCCAGGAGGGTCCTTCCAGAATGTGGTCATTATGAGCTGGCACCAGCATGCCTGGTTTATACAGTGCTAGAGATCAATTGTAGGGCTTCACACATGTTAAGCAAACACTGGACCAAGCCCACCTCCCAAAGGAGTGTTGCCATATATTTGGCTGAAAAGCTACAAAGTTTATCATCAAATCTACCCCAGTGTTTAGAGACCAACAATATAGGATAGTTTGAACAGTTTCCTGCAGGCCTACTTAGCAACCTAGTATCATATGACCACAGTCAAATGAGTCATGGAGAGTATACTCCTGACTCAATCTTCCTGGGCTATCCTGCACTTCCCCTAATGTCAAGATGCTGGTGGTAGCAGCTCATAGAGCCCAGAAGAATATCAACCACTAAGCACCTCCAAATAACCTCCGCATACCCTCAATGTCTATGACTAAAAGCAGCTTCTACTGTGTTGAGGCCTGGAAGGAAGTAGGGAAGACAGGTGCCACCAGGCCGGGGAACAGCAACAAGAGACAGAGACACTATGTCAAAACCACCTGCTCCTGGTCAGACCTTCCCCTCATCTGGCTGGCTTTAGCATTAACTCGAATCTCAGAGACACACACTAGAGGTGTTTATATGGGTTATGAGCACAGATTTTGCTTCTCGGGGGGGGGGGGGGGGGGGGTGCTGAGAACAGCCAACTCTGCTTGGAGTAAATACACATTCTCTCAGTGCCTGGGTCTCCCACTCTGGAAAATTCTGACAACAAAGCCCTCCTCATTGGTGGTATAGGGTTCCATGGTCCACAGTCTCCTGGAGCAGAGCACTCAGTATGTGCTGCATGAAGGATCTCGATCAAGATCAGAGGCATCTGAGCTAAGGCAAGCTGCCCATCATACCACTGTCCTGCCCAAAGTGCCCAAGGTGTTCACAAACAACCTTCCAATAGTAAGACCCTCAGAAATGCTGACACAGAGGTCACTGACATTACCACAGAGGCCCTGGAAGAGGACAGGGAGAGACTGTCAGGGGTTTTCAACTTGGCTGTCTCAAGTTTGCTCAAATACTATGTCCACTAATAGAGAATAGTGAAGCCCCACCCACCCGCCCAATTCCTTTGCACTGGGGTCTCCAGGCCTTAGAATAGGCCTCACTTCCACCCACTTGGGAACAGCTTCCAAGCAGATGCTGAGCATCATAAGGAGTGGTGAGAAAATCATGTCACAGATTATACATGAACCCATCTGGGTCCATCCCCATCCCCATCCGGCCAATAACTGCAAGCAACCCAAAGAAGGAAGTTTAGATGGCTTTCTGGAAAAGCTGAGGTCTGAGGGACCATAAGAGAAGGCAGGATCTGGGGAGTCAGAGGCAAATCAATCTAGGACACTCATAGCCTTGAGCCCCCAAGTGGTCACATCTCTAACAAGATCCACAGCATGTGTCTGCAACATAACAAATGAAAGGAGAAATGAAGAGAGAAAGGAGGAAGGGAGCAGAAAGATGGGGAAATATTAGCATACAGACTTGCACCAGAGCCCCACAGGGGCCAACATAATAGTACCACCACTGCCTCACTGCCTGACCCGCACAGCAGCTCCCTGTCCTGACACAGCTTCCTGTGGTCTCCGTGAAACATGGGCACCAGCCCTGAAGCTCCCAAGTCACCTCTCAGAGGATCCTGTTCCCACCAGATAGCACTCGGGCCTTCTTGCCATTGTGAAGACACCCATCTGCTCCTGACAACTCCCAGCCTTCCCCTCCAAGACCTCCTTCTAGAAAATGCCCTGTGACTTTCAGTGTCCAGTCTCCTTTTCCACACAGGAGTTGGAGGAGAAACAGATGACGTCCTAGTTTTGAAGGAGAGTGAGCACTGTCCTTCACGATCCCTGGTGTCCACCCAGGTTTTTAAAAACCACAGCTGCCTTCCTCCATGTTTGTTCTTCAGTCAGGAACTGCACCATGCTGGGGTCCCTGACCCCTATATCTCAGGCTAGGTCAGGGTCTCATGGAGGCTGTGGACTGTGCCCCAGAGCTCCCTCAGAGGACCACAGCAGTTAGGACACCATCATCTGTCCCAGATGCAATGCAGAGATGTAACAGTCAGGTTCTTGCTGCTGACCCTTCAGTAGCCTGAATTTGTTGTTCCTCTGTCTTTCCTCAAGCCCATCAGAGAAAAGGGTAGGAACGAGCAGGCCCTGCTTACACGCAGCTGGCTCCCATCAGGACATGCACTAATGCTGAACAGGAATCTAAAACCAGACCATGTGGGCCTAACTCAGTAGCTGACTACGGGAGGCATTCCCTGTGTCCTTCATAATCTAAAAGGTGTAATGAGAGTCTGCCGAAGGGAACCTTTTCTCTGATCCCACACAGTCACAAAGTGGAGGACAAGGTCCCCTCAAGCCCCCTGCCTGTGTCGCCCTGATTTACACACCCATAGGGGAGTACCCACCCCCCAACACACACAAAAACAGCAACAACAAACTCCATGAGTGCCCCTGTGCTCCAGGCAGTTCCCCCCACAGTCACAGGGGGCCCGTGAAAATCACCCCTACATCCCTGTCAGTGGAAAGAGACCCAAATGGAACCATGGACAGCCTAGAGGCAGAAAATGAGACGTAAGATCATATCGGCCCTTCTGACAGCTGAAGTAAAATTTTATGTGAGCAATATACTCTCACTCTGATTACCATGCAGTATAATTTTATTCTGGTTTTGCTGGGTCTGCTGAACCCCTGCTCTTTCAAGTGTTCAGATACTCCACTTGCCAAGATAAATGATTATAATTGACAGGGCATTGTCAACCTATAGTCAAGCTGATTTCATTAGGCATGCCAAGGGCCAGCTCTGGGGGCAGGTAACGGAGAGGAGAGGGGGTTTGATCTCACCCTCTCCCTGTGGTACCGTCCACACTGGCACCAAAGGCTGCAGGGCAAGAGAACAAAGGGAGTGTACCGTCTCTGAATTCAAATCTTTCTCTTTGAAATGAGGCGTCCGAGATGGCCAATAGAGCCGTGGAAATGGATTTCTCCCTGTATTTGATGTTAAGCCTCCAGTGTCGAGAGCCAGGTCTGCTGGCTGCCGATCCCCCTTCCTGACTTTTTTCCACTCACTCCTCTGTACTTCCCCCGTCTTGGGAAGGCCTGCAGGAAGAATTGTCACTGTGTAACTTATTTCTCACAGTTGGGGTAAAGGTGTCGTATCCCACTTCTGATTTGACACAAGAAGGGAAAATGAGAACCTACTCTTGTTGTTGTCTTGGGGTGGGTCCTGGAGAGGCCAGATAGCTGTGGCCTCAACCCTCATACCTTCTTTTAGATGGCATGATAACCCTGTCCCATCTTACCATCCTGAGAGCAGAATTCCATGTTGTTTATTAGAAAATAACAAAAAGAGATAGTCCAGGTGTTGGCGTCCCATCTGAGTTATGCAGCCACACATTCTGGATAAGAACCAGGATGTTTAGGGTCCATGGGAGCATGTTCACCAAAGCTGAGCTGTGCAGTTGACCTCAGAGCATTGTTTGCTGAAACTGAACTGTGCAGTGGATCCCAGAGCACTGTGCACAGGAGCAGAGCTGTGCAGTCAATCCCAGAGCATTGGTCTTGAAACTGAGCTGTACAGTCAATCACAAGTGGCAAGGACAGAGGGGTGGGTTAAGAACATGTATTATAGATACACAGGGAAATTATTTCAGCCCTGAAGAAGAATGCAGCTCTTTCATCTGTAGGGAAATAGATGTGACTAGAGATAATCATATTAAGTGAATTAGCTCAGTCTCAGAAAGACAAATGTTTTCTCTCACATGAGTTCTAGGTTTTATACAGACACATAAAATCATGTATGCATGTGTGTATGTATGAATGTGTGTGTGTATGTATGTGTGTGTGTATGTATGTGTGTATGTACATGTGTGTATGTATGTATGTGTATGTTTGTGTGTGTGTGTATGTATGTATGTGTATGTGTGTGTGTGTGTGTGTGTGTGTATAGCATGAAAGTAGAAGCAACATTGTCAAAGGAAACAAAAAGGACTCGTGGGAGAGAGATGGGGATGCAAGAGGAAATATATTCAGCACGCAGACATCTATGAAAACACCCCTTCGTAACACATGTACAATGAACATACACACTGAAAATTTAAAAGAAAAAATGAAAAAAAACACAGGACTGCTAGTGGAGACACCTGAGCTGAGAGCCAAGACCCTGGAGGAGAAGATCTTCAGGTCAACACCCAGTCTCCAGCCTGCTCATGTCCAAGGGAGGCCTGCTGCCAAGGATTGCCTTAGTGCACAGGGATGCATGGTTCCAGCATCTCGCTCTTGAGTTCTGTGATTGCCCAGGACATCAGACATTTGGGAAAACGTAACGGAGCAACCAAAATACCCAGAGTGGGAAAGGTGGGTTTGGCGGGGGAAACAAACATAAGCATCTTGTATTCTGGGAGATGAGAGGTGTAAGAAAGGGCAATGCTGCATCTCACAGTGTAAAGGGAGGGGGTAACTGGGTGACTTGGAAAGTTGAATAAAAGAGAAAGAAAATCCAATAAAAGATGTGGAAAGTAGTATTAGCAAATCGCCCCAGAAAAGAGGACCTCAGAGACCATGTGTGGAAATGAGATGTGAGAGAACCTGGGAAGGTCCCACATCCATCTAATACAAGCTCCAGAAATAGGGTCTGAGACATCAGCCACCATTTAAAGCGATTCCCACTCAAGCATGAGGACCAGAGTTCAGATCCCCAGAGCCCACGTAAGTGACAGCAGAGCCTGGTGGCCCACCTACTGTTCCAACCCAAAGAAGGCCAAGAA
The DNA here is from genome assembly GCA_019843965.1 of Rhynchomys soricoides. NCBI lineage: Eukaryota > Metazoa > Chordata > Mammalia > Rodentia > Muridae > Rhynchomys > Rhynchomys soricoides. The sequence goes on along the minus strand of JADRCH010000100.1, from coordinate 1,337,195 downwards.
AAGAGTTACCTCAGGTAAGCTGGCTAATTAGACTAGCCAGTTTGGTTGAGAGACCTTGTCTCAAAGAATAAAACATAGAACCATCAAAAATATTCCTGATGTCAACCCTGGACCTCCATATTCATGTAGAAATACGCATGTGTACCAACACATACAAGAACATGCATATATACAAGCTTGCACGCCACACATACATGTGACAAAAAAATAAAAAGAAGAAAGAAGTAGTTCAAGAAAGAAAACTGACAACATCGAATAAAAAAAGAATACTGTTTCCCAGTAAGTCCCTTTTTGTTTAGTTTTCTTTGGTTTGGTTTGGTTTGGTTTGGTCTGGTTTGGTTTGGTTTGGTTCGGTTCGGTTTGGTTTTCTTTAGTTTGGTTTCATTTATAACTGAGGGCCTGGGGAGATGTCTTTTAGCTAAGAGCATTTGCTTTTCTTCCAAAGAACTCAAGTTCAGTTCCCCGCACCCATGTTAAGTGGCCAACAACCACTTGTAGCTCCAACTACAGGGGATCCCACACCTTCTCTGGCCTCTGAGGATATCTACATACATGTGCATGTAGCTGCACACAGACACACATACATATACACATAAATAAAAATAAATATTTCCAAATATCTATAACTAAGTATTCAATTGTGAAATTTTCGAGCACAAAATTTTAAAAAATAATAATAAAAAAAATTCAGTCACTCATCAGTCACTGCCAAATGAAAGGAAAGAAACTCAACCTCATACCTGTTGTTCGCACAAAAAGATCTCAGAGAACCATGCTGAAATCCCTCCAAGGGTCTAGAAGTGTCAACATAGAATTATATACCTTGCTAAACTGTCACCAGACAGATCAACATGTACAGAGGAGTGTCAACATAGAATTATATACCTTGCTAAACTGTCACCAGACAGATCAACATGTACGGAGGAGTATATAATGAGGTAACATAGGAGTGAGATAAACACAAGACCCTTTTAAAGAAGCATTCCAGCATGCCGACCTAGCAGAACCCAGAGTCATTGGTCTAGGTGCAAATAGAACAGAGGGTTAGAATGGAGAGAGTATGAAATCCAAATTCTAGATGTTTGAACTTATTCCTGAACTCCTGAAGCCTGTTATAGTAGCAATTGCAGTGCCTACTTGGCTGTGACATGTGACACTTACTTACAAAGTCATAACAAAACCAGGCTGATTTGTCTCTTAAATATTTGACTTCTAGACAAAGCCGTGTCATAATCAAGCTTACCAAGTTAAAAGTGCCTGCTACTGCCCTTAGCAATGGGCACTCGTATGCATAGGTGCTAGAAGTGGGAAGTAGAATCTTGAGGGAAGAAAGAGATGATAAGATAGGACCTTATATGTTCACCTCAGAACTGTGGGGTCAAATGCTGTCATAAGGTAATGAAGAGATGCAGACTATATGTAAGGGTGATTTCAATTTGCAAACAGAGTTAATAAAGGAGAGAGAGAGAGAGAGAGAGAGAGAGAGAGACTATGTGTGTGTGTATCTGTGTGTGTCTATGTGTGTGCCTGTGTGTCTGTGTGTCTGTGTGTCTATGTCTGTGTGCCCATGTGTGTGTAATGAGTTGTGGGCAGGGAAGAAAGAGATAAGGGTGTCTGTGTAAATGAAAAACTCAGTTTGTTACAGGAAGTCAGAATATGATGTCCAAACTTGAGCAACAATGACATCATTAACATGCCATAGAGATTCATGGAATTAATTACCTAACCAAATAAAACTGAACAAAACAATTCATGGAATTAAAAGGTAACACAGGAGAACAGAGCCAGAGTGCCGGGGTGCTGTGACAAGAGCCTGTTGCTTTTCATTATAAAAGTGTCTAGGGTCTGACAAGGAGGCTCAGCTAATGGTAGAAGGAAGAGACTCCTGAAAGTTGTCCCCTGATCTTCATATGTGCAGAGTAGCACACATGCATGTGGACACACACACACACACACAATAAGTAAACACTGAATCTACCACATGGCACTTTAAACACGTGCCAATCTTTGAGAACAAACATTTCTAGGCATCATTTGAGCTACATTTGACTTCATATTGTGGTCACAGGTGATTAAGGTTGGAACACACCAGAGGCAGGAGAGACGCTCTGACTGCTCTTCCAATGAACCCGGGTTTGTCTTCCAGCACCCAGATAGCAGCTCGGAACCATCTGTAACTCCAGTTTCAGGGAATTCTACACTCTCTTCTGGCCTCCACAGGTCCTGCAAGTAAGTATTGGTGCATATGCACATACCTTCACACACAAAAAATCAAAATAAATTAAGAAAAAAAAAAAAAGAATGGGACGTGCTGATCATACTTAGGCTCCCTAGGATGACAAGCCTGTCCCCATTGGTGATGTGGCAGTTGCTTATCATCTAGAAGCTATTTTAAACTAAAATGTTGATTGTTCTATTCCATTCTGTTCACAGATCAAACCCAGGAGGCAAAATTATTCAGAGAAATATGAGTCACCAGCCACTGGAGAGCACCTTCTGGGCCACGACTCCCCACCCACTGGCAGCCCTTAAGGATTCATCCATTCTCACAGCCATTGTTTATCACAGGTCTGCTAAGACCAAGGACAGTTTCAGTATCACACAGGCTTGCTAGACTCCACATCCATCCTGGAGGTAACTTGAAGGACTCTCCTGAGCTGCTGAGGATCATTGCACAGACTGTATGCCAGCACATTCTCGGCCACACCAAACCTTCAGTCCACCAGCCCAGGAGACTTTGCTGCTTTGAGACCCAAGTCTTTCCTTTCTTTGAATGTGTTGCCTAAGCAATCCCCCTTAGCAAAGCCTCACTCTTTCCAGATGTGAAAAAGCAGGCTTTGAATATTCAGGGTGACAAGTTCCAACCCTGAATGCCTGGGGGTAACTGATCAACTCCAGCAGCAGGTAGGAGGGAGGGGCCACCTGACTCTGGAAGCAGAAGAAGTGAGTGACATTGGAACCAGGGTGCTACTGTCAGCCCGCACCACACCTGAGCAGGCTGGGAGGTAATCCTGTGCGGTGAAAAGATTCCAGGGCCTTGGGGTCTGAGACCCAGGGTATAGTTCTCCCTCTCCTCCAAGCGGTGTTGGGTGATTCCAAACAAGTCCCAGCAGCTTCCTGGCCCTCAGTGTCCTCACCTGGAAGATTAAAGGGTTCAACCACACAATGCCCACAGTCCCTTCCAGCTCTGACTTGCTCTCATTCCGTGATTGCGTGACCACCAAATTAAATTAAAATCAGGGCTTTTGCACCACCCTGGGCGCTGGCGAAGACACAGCACACACCCAAGAGTACATAAAAAAGCCTCCGACAGTGGGTCGCTTGGCTTTTTCTTGTTGTTATTGGGGTTGTTTTTTTCTCCTTTCCTGAGCTTATCAGCCCTTGATCAAGGGTTCTCTCTCCAATGCAGGTGCTTATCTGCCCGCTGAGGCCAAGGGCGAATCTTAGAAACTTGCAGCTTGTGAAGCAATGAGGGAGGGCGTTCCTGCTGCTGTTAAGCCACCACCTCTGGCTACAGCAAGGCGTTGTCTATAAACAGTCTTGCTCCACACAAGTCTTCCTGGGAAGCAGAAACACTAGACCCACTCCTGCCTGACCTGCAAGGTCTGTACCTGGCCACCTGCAGGTGGGGTGGGTTCATGGGGAGATGCTGGGACCTGGCACTGTCCTGTCAGGCTGGATTACATGTGGTTTCCAGATAACACTTCCATGGGTAGAATTCTTGAGACCCTGGCCCTGGGCACTGAAGGGTCCCAGAGGTTAGGCTTAGAGTCCTGCTGGCTGGATAGATTTGGGGTCTCCTGAAAAGGCCAGACATTGATGTCTGTGGAACATGGCCCTGCAGCTCTGTTGATTTCTAACACCAAGGTGACTCATTCTCTCAAGGAAATTCTCTTGAGAACGGACATTCCCTGAGCAAGGAGGAATCAGATGATATCATGAACACAAAGCATATTGGGCTTTCCCATCCAAGAAGTCCTTGGCTTGTGTTAGCAGAGAAAGGGAAGAAGATGCAAATTATTACCATAACTTCTGCTTATCTGATGAACAAAAACTGATAACTATCTCACCAACACACTGCTTTGGGGAAATCAAGCATGTTATTCCTTACCCATGTTACAATATGCCCAAAAAAACCAACTTAAAAAACAGCTTGGTTTCTGCTCACAGTTTGAAAAGTCTCAGTCCATAGTTATTGGCGCCATTGTCCCTTAGACTGAGATAAGGGAGTGATAGAACAAAGTCGTTACATCTTGGTGGCCAGGAAGCAGGGAGAAGAAAAACACCTATCTGTAAGGAAAGACCTTCAAAGGCAAGAGTTTGGGAGCCTACTTCTTCTAACTTGGTCCCACCCCATCATAGCTTGTTCAGCCATGAATTCATCAAGGGATTAGCCCATTGGTAAGTTAGCACCCTCAGGAGCCAATCACCTTTCAATAGCAGGAGCAAGATAGAAGCCATGTCCATGATAGCAAAGCCTAATCCACTAACTCTCTCTAGAACATCTTCCAAGAGCAACAACCATCACTTGCAGAGAGACCAAATGGCTCGGGGGACTTGCATTTTGAGGCATTCCCTCCATGTCAGCTTAGTACATCCTAATGGACCAATGGAGTCGTGATCACAACTTTCCCCTTTTCTCATGGGAGAAAATTAAGATGACCCTTTCATTATGATTTCCTTCATGACCATGTCCCACCTCAGCATGGTCCTCTCAAATCTAGGTGGAGTGTTTTCTTCCTCCCTTGCACCTCTTCCTCGTTGTTCGTGTTTCCACTCATGGAATACTGTCAACCTCAGCAGCCAGTGTGCTGTGTTTTGTTGCAGATGTAAATAAGTCTAGACCTTTTCAGCCTAATACAGGGCTGCTCACCACCGCATTTTGTGGCTAGACAGCTTGGCAGGTGCCTTCTTGAACCCCAAAGTTCCTAAGGTGCCTGAGCTGGTGGAGTCTCAACCTGCACTTCCCTGGCCACCAAAACAAGAGAGGCAGGGAGGTGAAAGACCTCTCACCAACTATTAAACACCTCAGCCTAGCATTGACTTATGTCAGCCAGTCTCATAACCCATTGGCTAGAGAGAATCACGTGACCACTCTCAACCACAAGGCAGAAGGCTGGGTCTCTGCAGCAGGAAGTGTGTCTGCTGTGAAACTCTCTAGCCAGGGCCCCAAAGGCAAAGCCTCCATCCTCAGAGTTATAGAAGGATTTGGCTTTCTTCTCCAGGAACTAGGGGGTTCTGGATTTCCACAAGTGTATAAGATTTGTGAAGCTTTCTTTTAGCCTCAACTTACCCCCTGTTTTGTCTATAAAACAGGTGTATACGGATTACTCAATCACAGAGTTACAGGAAACAAAAATGTTATTTGATGCATGTACTTCATGCTCAGCTGATAACTCTGTGCCCTTCTCTTTCCCAAGCTCCCTCAAGGTCTTCCAACTCTCCCCTAAGCCCCTCCTGGCACCTCTGTCGGTCCTACTGTTCCACCTCTGCCCCAAGCTGTCTTCCTTCCAGTTTTTCTTGTCCATCTTCCAGGCCACAGATCTCTTTCTTGTTCCTTTGTTCACAGCTATCCTACAATGGCTGGTAAATGTTTGAGATAGACAATAACTTTCTCTCTTCCCATCCTCCACACCCATGGAACAATTTCCCATTCTATGGCTCTACATTATGGTCATGGGCTTTTGGCCCATCCTTTTGCTTGGAATGGCCTTTCCTCTTCCTCACCAGAGATCTTCATATTCGTGGTTCAAAGCTTTGTGCATGTCACATGATAGCCCATGAAGGCTTCCACGACCATTTCAGCACCCTCCATTCTCCATCACCTGTTACTGTGTCCTTTACGCTGCCCTCAAATGTTACCATCGATTGAGACCCAAGTCGATAGACAACTGACCAAGGCTTGGCTTTGATCTGGGGGTTGTTCTCAAACTCACTCTTTGAGCTTAGAAAACTTTCCTGGCTGTATTCAGCTACCCTTGGTGGTGAAGGGGAGACCTACCCCTGTCAAGCTGGCAGAGAAACACCCCTACTTCTTTGTGATGACCTCTTCTCAGGGCTTCTTCTATCTTTTTAGATAGAACTTTGTTCACCTGTTCCCAGGCTTGGTGGTATATAAACAACCTACTCTTTTAAGAAGGATCCCTCTTTACCCACTCTTTGGAGTGACTCCTTCACATCTTGGTAGACTATAGACAGACTATAGGCAAGTCCCACACATGACTAGAAACATGGGGTACAGGGAAGTCATCCCATGCTCAGTATATCACATGATGAGAACAGTATTGATTCTTGTACTACAGATGTGGGGGCATGCAGGTTTCTGATTGGAAACTCATATTTATCCCACACAGTACTTTATGAGATTCAACCTATTCAATGGATGAAGAGTCTGAGATTTAGAATGGGGACATGCTGAGGCTCAAGGTCCTCTACCCTGAGGATCTGTAATTGGAGTCCATGGGTAGAGTCACTCTGCTTTCCAGATTCCTCGTTCTGAAGTTTGTAGAAAAGCAAATGACATCGCCAGGTGGTGACCAATTGACCTGTGGGTGTGTGGGACACAGCAGGACAGCCCCACTATCTGGGAAAGTGAACCCTGTGCTTATCTATCCCTCAAACGGCTCCCAGCACTAGAGGGATGAAAGTGGGGTGTTGAGTGCTCTGTACTACATGGCACCTGAAACTTAGCATTTATACTCATTTCCAAGACAAAGCAATGTGAATTCAGTGTGCATACAAGCATATATAACCCAGCTTCCTATAGGTAGATGCATACGAATCACTACTGTAGGTATGAGGGGAATGACAATGGCAGTCTGGTCCACACAGCTAGAGGCCATGGGTTTATCTCTAAGTTCAGCTTTTTAAAGCATCTAGTACTTTCAGGGCCATCAGAACTACTATGTAAATAAATATCTAACATAAGTAAAGAACAAGAGTTGAGGTGAGGGGCTAATCCTGAGGGGCAGGACTTCTTTGTTTCTAAAAACTCCACAAAACACTACAAAAATTCTAGGTTCATAGGCCATAGTGGCTGCTGACAAATGGAGACACCCTTGCCAACAAGTCCCTCCCTCGCTGTATTTGTCAGCTTCTTCCTGGGTGGCCAGAGGGTTTCAGGTCAGTGATCACTCAGGTGGGCTTACAGTTCTCAACCCCATGAGGTCTTTCTTACTCAGGAGAGCAGGTCCCTGTCTAACTAAGTAACTTCCCTCTCCTACAGGGCAGAAATAGATGAGATAGCCCACCTGGAGAAAGTATGCCTTGCTAAATGGAAAGAAAGAATGGAAGTGGGGAGAGGGGGAAGAGAGAAGAGGCAAGGAAGGAAGGGGTAGAAAGGAAAGAAATGAGGGACAGAGAAACAAGAAAGAAGAGAGGAAGAGACAAAGGAAGGGAGGGAGGAGGGAAAGAGGGAAGGGGGGAGGAAGGAGGAAGGATAGAAGGAGGACAAAGGGAGGAACTATCTTCTCAGCCTGGATTCTTTACTGAGGAGTAACCACGGGGTCTTGCCAACCCAAAGGAAGCTTTCTCCATGCAGCCCTCAGCTTCTCACCCATGCAAACTTGTACATGTGCACACAAACAGACACACACAGACATATACAGCACACAAACAGACACACACAGACATATACACACAGCACATGCCACAGTCCTACCAGTGACTTAGCTCAGGCTTCGCATCCGTCTCCACTGAGCAGCCCCTGGGCAGTTCTGTGTTAGTATCTCAATCAGGAAGGTCAGACCAGTTCATTCCAAAGTAAGTATCTTCCCACATCTTCAGCCTTCTTCCCAGGATGCAAATGTAGAGACCACAGTCCTCTCCTCCCATCTCCTAGAGGGACCCAGACTTGTTCTCATGCAGCTTCTCTGAGCAGCTGGACTCAAAGTCCCTAGCAAGAAACACCTGGAGATAACAGCAGATCCCAGAAGCCCCTAACCAGGGGGCTGCCCAAATAGCAACGGATGCCAGCACCCCATCACTACGTGGAAGCAGGCATGTGCTAAACGTGCCACTGGCCTATTTGAAGGTCTCACAACAACCACACTTTGTGAGCATAAAGTGGTCTCCCCAAGTTCAAGTCCAGGGCTTTCTTTTTCCTGAACAAAGTCACTTTGTGTCTGCAGCACAGTGAACTTGGAAGCTATGTGAGGACAGGACCCTCTCAGTCACATTATCCCATTTCTCTTCAAAACAGCTCAGTGCTCCCAAGCAAGGCAGGTTGTCTGAGCATTTGGACCTTTGAGGAGGAAGGAAGGGACCTTGGAGTCTCCAGGCATGCTTGTGCAATCTTGCTTCCTCTGTCCGTTAAAAGGCACATGGATGTTTGCAGCCCAGTACTCCCCTGCAGCTGCTCCTGACTTGACTTTCCCTGGCCTCTGAGACACACCAACCAATATGTCCCATGGAGAAACAAGCTGGGTCCTCTGCTGCCTTGAGTTGAGCTTTGTGAGCAAAGCCAGTTGCAGGATGTGGTTGGCCAGAACAGCAAGGCACCTAGAAAAGGGCTTCCCAGAGGCCTTTGCAACAAAGCCACAGGCCAAGGAGACAATTAGTGGCCTCTGCTTTCTTTTCATCATGCAGACTCTTAGAGCAACCAGAAGAAGAAGAAAGGCCATTCCCCACCATGAATATTCCTCCTTCTCATGAAAGGTTGAGCTGGGAAAGGAGCATGAGCCAACTCTGACACTCTCCACCAGGCTGACCTCCTGTGGGGGCACCTGAGGCTGCTCTGTCACTAGTAGTAGAACCTAAGTCATCTGGTCAAGGAAGTAGCATCAAGCAGCCGCTAAGAGCTGTTCAGACAGTAAACCTTTCTTGCTGAAAAACACTTGAACAAGATGCATGACAGTCCAGAACATGCTGAATAAAGACCTTTTAACTCATGGAGGCTTGGAAAGGAACAGAAGAGGAGCTAAGGAAAGAGAACACACACATGCAACACACACAGACACACTCACCCTCACATACATGCATACACACATACCACACACACATACGCACACACATATACACACACACACACATGCACACACACACACACACACACACACACACACACACACACACACACAC
>JADRCH010000100.1:1271142-1324544 GCA_019843965.1 Rhynchomys soricoides | reverse complement strand
GACATCATGGTGAGGGGAAATGATGTAAGAATGACATCATGGTGAGGTGGAGAGCAAATAACGTAATGAGGATGGAGATACCTCCTATGAAGATAAAAGGAAGAGATATCAGAATGGGTGGGGCTTAAATAGAGATAGATGAGAGATGGAGAGAGTGGGGTACAGGGAGAGAGTTAACCAAAACTAAGAATGTATACAAAACTTATATAGAAATCCATTGCTATATAGTTTTATTAAAAATATATCTTAAAATAAGACTTTGAGTGGAGGTGCTATGCATAATTGAATAATGCTGATTCAGAAACTATAGATTAAGTGAAAAACTTAGTGTCAAGTGTGGAGCTGCATGTCTGCCTCACTGTTGGGGTGCCGGAGTGTCAGCGGAAGCCCAGTCTATGTTTTTCCGGGTGAGAAACAGCAATTGTCATGGTCTTTTCAGTGGGGTGTTGTGATTACGTGCTCCAGAACAGGTAGTTTGGCAGGGAACTGGCCTCATGCCTACCATTCTCAATTCTGAGATTTCCTGGGTTTTAGGCTTGCTCTTCTTATCAGTTTTGCTGTCTGGTCACATGGTCCACTTGCTGCACAGGGCAGCTCCCCAAGAATTGTTGACCAGGAAAGCTCCAGAGACCTCTAGAGCCATGCAGGCTATGACCATTGCTCGTGCTGTCCACCAAAATGAGACGGAAATACTTCTGCCAAAACTGAGCTGGAGGCTCAGTCTAGCCTTCATAGTGTTGAAAGTGCCTATAGAAGGAGCTGAGGGGAAAGCCATGAACTGTCTTCCCTGGCTTTAGACCTTGTGTGCTAACAAGGTCTATTGTGCAATAACAATTTTCTAGATAAGAGGTAACTACTAATACAATAGTGCCATGGTTGTTATGGGGATAACCAATTCTTCTCCATGCTATTCCAAGGCCTGACCTGTAGCAGAGATTTCCTGACCAGCACTGCAGAGCTTGATCAGGCCTGTAGCCAAAGACCTAATCGGAAATAATAGTACACCTACTATATTTTTCTTGGTGTGGTGTTGATTGACCACGTCATCAAGCTGCTTCTTAAATATGTATGTTTATAGTCATAGAGTAATGCTGTCTTCTGCCTTAATCAAAGAAGCTTCTCTTTGCAGAAAACAGTAGTCAGTACAGAGACTCATGGGTAGCTGAGGAGCTGACAATGACCATTGAGTGGTCAGCATTGATCATGAAATCCCTATCTCCCCCTTCACAGAAGAGGATCTAGAAGGAACATAAGAACTGAATGATAACCATGGCCCTTGCAAACTCACAGTAGCTGTGGATGCCTGCACAGGGCCTGCACAAAATCAAGCCACACAGAGCCATAGATAAAAGAGGAGCTCATAGTAGTTTAAGTGAGAATGCCTCCAGAGTCTCCTATTTGAATACTTGGTTGAGCCAGTTGGCGGAACTATTTGGGAAGGATTAGGAGGTGTGGTCTCATTGGAGGAGGTGTGTCCAGTGGGCTTTGAGGTCATGGAGACATTCCCAGTGTCTCTCTTCTCTCTGCCTAAGGGTCACTCCACAGTCATGGACTTCAGCCCTCTGAAACCATACTAAGTCAAATTGAAAAGTCTTCTTTTATAAGTTACCCTGGTCATGGTGTTTTTATCACAATGATAGAAAAGTAACGAAGAGTCTCACCCTGCCCATGGGAGCAAATGGCAGTAGAGGACTGCTAAAGAAAAGAAAGTCATTTCCTTCACTGATGAGTTTCCCACACTGTTGGAGTCACATCTACGCTCATGGGAGAACCCCTGGATAAACCCAATGGGTCACAGAGCAGAAGTAACCAATGGTGGCCTCTGTCTCCCCTCTCTCCACACTCTCTTAAAACATAGGATCTCCTTCTTCTTTCCTCCAAAAACCCAGGAAATCCTAAAGTCCCACCTCTGTCTGTCCTCCCCAGCTATTAGCTGCTGACATCTTTATTTACCAATCAGAACCAACTGGGGGCTGGTTCCCAAAAGCTACATACAGACCCTCTCCTACCAATAGATTTTTGGGGAAAGTAATTCACATCCGTGATACAAACAGCTAGGAAGTGTGAAGAGGAATGACCAGCAGGGAGGTCGGGGGAGGGAATAATGGAGATGCAATGTGCTTGCGTATGAAACTACAAAAATAAATTATTTTCTTAAAGGTAGAAGATCCCTGGGCTTTCCCATACCATGGAGTATCCATTGTATCCCCTGTCACCTGCCAGCTGCCCTCCCCTCTTGTACTTCCATTAACCTTGCTCAGTGATGTCAGGAGGTGGATGGATTTGTCCTCATCCTCCAGATGGAAAACCAACACCCCAAGGCTGACGTTCCCTGTCCAGATAGCAGGCCAGGAGTCTAGCCCAAGCCTGTGTGATTCTAAAGGTCCTAGCCCTGAAGAAAAGGAGACACAGAGAAGGAGCCAGAATCAGGAGTTTCTGTGCTTTGGAAGCCTACAAGGAGCCAATCCTGAGCTTAGCAAAGAAAACACAAACATGAGTTCTGCCCGAAGGAAAGTTATGACCAAAAAAATGCTTCCCTGAGGTGTTATCTGAATGAAGTATCATCTTAATGGAAGGTCACAGTGCATCTGTATCATGACAGGGTTTAAACATGTGATTTTCTGGGGCTGTGGAGATGGGTTACCTCCTAACAGGGCTGACACACACAAGCATGAGCACCTGAGTTCAGATCCCTCAGCATCTTCATAAAAAGCTGGACATGGCAGAGAGCACATGTGATCCTGTGCTGGGGAGGTGGAGACTAGATGATCCCTGAACTCCATTGGTCAGCCAGCACTGGGGAGGTGGAGACTGGACAATCCCTGAAGTCCATTGGTCAGCCAGTCTAACTGAATGGCTAAGCACCATGTTCAGTGAGTGACCCTGTCTCAAAAAGTAAAGTAGAGAGTGACTAAGGTCAACTTCTAGCCTCCACGAAGCTACAAGCATATATATATGCCAAACACACACACATACACACACTGTGGAGGGCCCTTTGTACTGCCCTGTACCCTGTCAGAGTCACCTACCTCCCATAGCCAATCCCAACCAAGGGCAAATGTCATCCAAGTACCTTTGTCCATCTTGCTTTTACTTCTCCAGTGAGGTTTCTGGTTTCGTCTCCATCCGTGTAGAGCATCCAGTGTCAGTGTTAAGGAAAGAACTGTTTTAGTGGAGCTGGCTGCAGGCCAAGGGGCTCACCTACAGCCAAGTGAGAGAAAGCCACTGGGCTTAGGGCAGAGAAGAAAGGGGCGTAGAACAGTGTCGCCCAAATCGGTTGTGCTGCGTCGAGAAGGCAGCACTCGGCTCAGAAGGGCATTTATCTGTTGTGAACATTTTCCATTCTTAGTGATAATTGAGGTTTTTCATAGGCAGCTCCACACTAAAAGTCCCAGCGCCTTGTGAGCCCCCACCGCACCCCTCCGAATGCAATTAGAGAGGTTAATCAAACTCCTCTGCAAGAGAAGCGCCAGCCAGGCTGCTTTTGCATTTTTCAATCTAGAATCATTTGGGGACTTTTTAATTGTTAGTTGGGTTTATTTATTGAACTTGGGCTTAAAAGAAAAATAAACAGCAAAAAGGCAAGAGGATGCTAGAGTCACAAGAAGCCTGTGTATGCGATTTAATAAAGTCAGTCCTTGTTAGCTCCCGCAGTTGCTAGATTCCAATGAATTCAAATTTCAGCCGGGTCTCTAAACATCACGTATTTACATCTTCTGTCTATTATGGTACTTCAAATAAGATTGTTACGGAATTGCCCCAAGTTTGGGCAACTGTAGATCATAAAGTAGGAAGATTATTACATTACAGGAGAGAAGCCGTATCTCATTTAAAGCCCATAAGCACATAATTTCATAGATGGATATCTGTAGCAGGATATATATCTATGAACAATGAAATTGCCCCAAAATTAAAAGCCTCTGGCTATATATTTGTAAACACAGTCAGATCACAATCCAATAAAGGGTCGCTTTTGAATTAATGTGAACCACATGTTCTTCCTCACGTTTATAACTTTTCTCCTAAACAACTCTCTGCCTTTGTCTCCACAAAAACACAGCGTTTGTGCATGGGTTCTCTGGGCATCGTTTGGCCAATGGCAAGCCACTCATGTTCACAAGACAAGGAAATTGTGTCAAAATGGTAAAAAGATCCAACAAAAGCAGAGCGGCCGTTCCCACCTTCCTGGAGGAGAGTTCCATCTAATTTCATATAATCTGTGGTAGAAAAACATTTTGAATTAAGAGGAAAAAAACCATCACTTCACTTGTTTTCATGCTTCTGATAATGTGAATAGAAACTAGCTTGCTAAGCATAAAAGGATGGCAGTTTTATGTGCACATTGAAGACAAAGACCGTTCCTCTAATTTGGATCATTTAAAACAAAATCTTCCAAGTGACAACCTGTCAGCTGTAGTTCACCCATCCGAGGCTGTCATTTTCATAAAGACAGTCATTCCTGAGAGGCAGGTGTGCAGAGGGCTTTCCTTTCCACAAATCCAGCTACTGTTCCAGAAGACTGGAACATTTGGAGTGTGTGCTGAGCCCTGTGTCTACACTGGGTCAAGAGATTCAGTACTTAGATCCTCTCTGCTTAGAGGGGCTGGTGTTTCCAAAACTATCAGGACCCTGTGGCATCATAGGACGTAAAACCAAGTAGGACTCAAAGGCAGACTGATTGTCTTCTGTGTACCCCCAGGGTCTACAGTGGTTAGATTTCCTGTGGCTGGATCAAAGAGCCTCAACAATTCAATGGCAAATCACATACAAATTGCCTCACTCCTTGGCCCTGTCTAGGGATCTCCATGGTAGTCCTGAAGAAGTATCTGCTGAGGTCATCTGTGTCATGATGTGCTCACTGAAAATCCAGTCCCATCATGACACATTGTGTGTACATATGAAATTGTTGGAAAAAAAATAAATTTTTAAAAAGAAAAGAGTCCATGCTTGTTCATTCCAGCAGAAGCCCTTGTACTGGTGCCGGTGCTTACATGGAGTCATCAGCAATCCCTGAACTGATCAAGGTGACTGAGTCACCTATAGATGATTGAATTCGTAGAATGGTGCATGCCCCCGTCCAAAAGGAATGGACACCAGGAGTACAGGGCCAAGGCTGGTGACACGCCTCAGAGAGCAAAGGTGCCTGGCAAGCTAAGATTGCAAAGGAGCTGAAGAAGAAACAAGAAATTTCAAGAATTTTCTTTCCCACATGAACTTTCCTCAGTGTGTGGGATTTGATTTCTTCCCTAGATCTTTCTCGATTAAGGAAAGAGGTTGACATGCATACTTATTTGGAGTTACCGTTACCTTGTTTGATTGTTTAAATGTTAGACTAAATCCTCCCTATGAAGGGAGGGCTGCTCTGGGCATCTTTAAACTGTTGCTGGTGTATAAACTGGAATGGGCCGGTTTCCTGACTGTGTAAACATCAAACTAAGATGACATCATTCCCTCATCACTTATCTTTAGTCCATCCTGCACTCTTTACAATTTAAAGACAAAACTAAAATGAAGAAAAAGACTGAGTTCTCCCTGAAGGTTCATGGATATATGCATGGTGGTCAATATTTCAAGGATATTTACCTCCAAAGGACAATATAATTTGTCTTAAAACTCATTGGCAAGCATTAGTCCTCTGGCACTGACTATAGCACAGGAGGTCATAAGGTAACCTTGGTGTATCTGACTCTTTTATACCTTAAAGTTGTGTGTCTCTCTTACAAGCTGCTGGCTCAGAAGAAATTTATTTCTTACTCTTCTTGGATTTAGTTTCTTCAAAGACATTCGCATGGTGTCCCTTCCTGAACGGCATTTTTCCTCGAGTCATCCTTTATTTCAATGAAGTTTTCTTCAGTTATGTAATTTAATATTTTTCTGCTTCCTTTGTCTCTATCTCTTTGTAAAGAATACCAGTAGTCTTGCTTATTCTTGTATTTCTGTTTTCCATCTATGATAATACATGTCACCTTCAAAATAATTTTATGTCAACATATGTTAAAATGGGGAAATATTTCTAGTTGACACAGTAACTTTCCAAGAGGGAGCTAACTGATATTTTTGCGGTAGTGTTAAGGAAGTATCTTCTGATATGTAAAAATCTGACTTTTTGCTAACTTGATTGTTCTGAGGGCCAATAAGATCTTCCAGACTCAGCCTGGCCAGCAGGTCCTTCACCACATTCTCTAACACATTGATTCTTACTTTTTGGTGGGAGTGGCTTACTCAGTTTAAGTCTCTAATACTTCACCACTCTGTCACTACATCAAATCAAACTAAGTCTCCACAGGAGCACCGCCCACTCATGTCCTAGAAGGCTTTGTTGAAATCCATAGTTTCTTGAAGATGCCTCTCCCAGGCTTCACTTTTAGTAAAGACTTAGCAAAGAGGAGTTGAGCTGTGGGTATCCAAAACTGACTAGGACATGGTAGAGAGTGTGATGGTTCTCCTTACCCACCATGAGGGGCATGGCAGACTCAAGTTCATGAATCCAAATCTTACATGACAAAGAAGTTTTAGAAGTATAGACCAAAGGCCTAGGAAAAGTCTTTGTTTCAGCCAAATTTTCTTCGGTTCTATTGTGTAATTATTGTCTATATTTTTGGGTTCTGATCTCCTTGTAAAGAACACTAGCAATCACTCTTATTCCTCTTTTCTGCCTGCCTGTTGTAAAAATGCTTACCTTCATAAATCATTTTGTATTAACATACGTTGATTGTGTCTTTGGTTGGGTTCCAGTCTTAGATCTCCATCCCTTTTATCATAAGCGTACATGGATACACAGTCACATATACACAGAGAACACACACATACACATATACCCAGAGAGGGAGAGGGAGGGAGAGAAAGACAGAGAGAGAGAG
This sequence comes from Rhynchomys soricoides, assembly GCA_019843965.1. NCBI lineage: Eukaryota > Metazoa > Chordata > Mammalia > Rodentia > Muridae > Rhynchomys > Rhynchomys soricoides. Next base: position 1,317,684 of record JADRCH010000100.1, on the reverse strand, counting down.
AGAGAGAGAGAGAGAGAGAGAGAGAGAGAGAGAGAACACACACATAGGCATACACAGATACACAATCATATACACACAGACACAGAGAATGGAGAGGGGGGAGACACGGATACACACATAAGCGTACACAGATACATAGTCACATACACACAGACACAGAGAACACACACATACATACACTCACAGAGAGAAATGACACACACACAGTCGCATTCAAAGAAGAGGAAGACATATGGAAACGTGATTGACCCACATGTGACCAGATGTGTGACAGAGTACAAGAAAGCCAGTGAGGCTGCCTATGCTGACTCTCCCGGGCCTCTCTCTGCAGCATCCATCCTCTGCAGGTGGAGCTGACATCTCTGGAATAAGAGAGTGAGGGACTTCCATGGGGAAGCTTCCATGGCTGGCTTTGGGGGGAGCAGGGCATCGCTTCTGTGACCCATGTTGGAGAACACGGGTCCCAGCAGCAGCACCAGGGAGGAAATTCACTGTGATTTCTTTGTACAAGTGGAGATGCATCGGTTCCCTCTTTGAGAGTCAAATCTCCAGAGAAAATGAATGGCAACAGCATCCTTAATAATCAGTAACTGAAGCACTCTATGAAAGAGAATCTACTCTTAAAAAATTAAAATGCTTATCCCAGCTGGGGAGAAGGCTCAGTGGGGAATGTGCTTATGGAACAAGCAGAACTTGAGTTTAGCTCTCAGCCCCCGTGTAAAAGCAAGGCTTGGAAAGAGTGCCTATGACCCCAGGGCTTTGGGAGACAGGTGCATCCCAGGGCTCAAAGGCCAGTAAGAGTGGCTGAAATGGTGGGTTTCAGGGTCTACGAGAGACCCTGTCACAAAAAATAAGGAGATCAATAGAAGATACCCAAAGTCAAATATATATATATATATATATATATATATATATATATATATATATACACATACATACACACATACACATATACATACACAGATACACACACTTACACACACATACACACACATATACACATATACATACACAGATACACACATATACACAGATACACACACATATATAGATACAGATACAGACATGTACACATATACATACATAGACAGATACACATACACATGCACATATACATCACACACATACACACACACAGAGTGCTTACTCATCTTCTTGAGTGTCTGTCAGGCCTTCTCGCATCTGTCTGTCTATGTCTCTCAACACACAAAGAACGTAAACAAAACATACTCAAGGGTTGCTGGAAATCAAGGACTTGGTGATTCTAATTTTCTTTATGTGGTTTTGAATTCCCCCACTTTCCTGAAAGAAAAAAGAACATGTGTTATTTATATCACCAGAGGAAGCACAAGTCTTACAAAAGCTCTGATCTTGCATGGTGATTGTGGAATGGCTGAGCCAGGGAGGGATGTGAAAAGCCAGCATCCCCCAGGCCAACAGCCCACAATCTTGCATCCCTTAACTCACTAGCCATGACCCTCATTCCAGGTCCCTGCCCATACTGAGCCTTCATGCCTCACCTGTGGAGGGATGATGCTGATTCTGGTGGTGACTGAGTGACTAACGAGGTGATCTATATAAATGTCTGTCCCAGGGCCATGCAAACAGTAGTCTCCTCCAACATCAGATCCTCGGCTTCAATGGAAAATTCCAGCTGGATCATCCACAAACTTTTAGAGGTTTGTACCCAAACTGTGGCCACGAACTTCTGGACAGTGCTGTTCACTGGGAGTGGGAAAATTGGAATCGCTCCTTTCTGACCTGCAGGAGATGTTTATAGGCCCTGTGCCCAGTCACTGCCGCAACCAGAGCTCTCTCTACGAACTTACTGGCTCCTCGGCTTGACCATAAAACTCCGAAGATATTTGAGAGGGCCCAGACTCCAGTCTTTATGCCACATGAAAGCAACTTCCATTCCTGTCCTAGTTAGCTGCAGTCAGTCCCTGCAGGAAACAGGCAGGAGAGAGAGGAAGCTGGAGAGGAGGGGGCTTGGGGGAGCCTGCCTGTTGGATCAAAGTGGTCTGTGAGCCTGCACTGTGAAGGGTTCACCCTCTACAGGAACTCACCAAGAACTGCACATAGTATATGCTCAGTAAAAGTTGACTAACTTGAGTGTTAGGATCTTTGGGTAAAATCACAATGAGGTATGGTACAGGGTGGGGGTGTCCCCTTCTGGAAGACAGGAAGTTGAAGCTCATCGTTTGAAAAATGTAGCCTTCTCCCCTTGCCCAAGGAAGTACAAAGTTGGCTTGGGTCCAGCTCAGCAGTAGGAGGAAGCAGGCCCCCACCTCTGCCCCAACCTCAGGCACAAATGCACACTACCTCTCGGCCAAGTGAAGACATTTCCGGAGGCCTGGGAGGGCCCATTTAGAGGGGTACCCATAAGTACCTCATGCCAAGTTTCCCAAGTCAGGGCACTGAGTAAATAAATCCCGACCTGCTCTCCTGAATCCTTTCCCTTTCTTTAACTCCCCTTTAAGTTCAACGTGTGTTTGACTTCAGGGGAAACACGAACCACATGTTTTTAATCCATCAACACTTAAATCATCAAAATGTTGGAGGCCGACAATTTGGTGGCCGGCGGGAAGGCTGGAGCCTCTTAAAGACTTTCTTCTATTTCTCCAGCAATCAGAAGTAGCCTTTTTCCAGGAGAAAACCGGATTCCACCTCTAAAGAGGTTGCTGTGCTCTATTCCCACCTCAGCACCCTTGGGGGCTGTGGCGACTTGGAACTTGGTAAGAGCCATGGTTGGGACAGCTGTGCAGAACGTAGTTGCTGTTCAGGAATCTCCGTGCTTCTCTCCCTCCCGGTGCTGCTGCCAGGACCACAGAGAAAGAAGCAATAAGTGAAAGTTTTAACACTAAACCACAGAGAGACAGAGAGAGAGAGAGAGAGAGAGAGAGAGAGAGAGAGAGACGGGGACACTGGTTTCTCCCACATGGCCGACTGAGAGACACTAGTCATCTGACCACTGCACCACAGGCCGCTGCGTTTAGGGTTCTTACCCTTGACGGTTACCATACTTACATGTCAAGGTCATGGGCTGGGTTACCATCGACAGCCACTCTGCAACTCAGCCAAGCAAATGTAAATTAATAAAAACCAAAGACACCCTGGAGAGCCAGGAGGACGTAGTCCGATGTGCTGAGCATGTCCTACACTTAAGTATTTGACAGGCTCTGACATCAGTAACCACCGGCTCTTTGCTAAGAATTAGCAACCAGAGTAGCAGGTACAGCTGACAGTGGGATGTCCCCAACCACTGTCAGGTCTGTGAACCTCTTCCTGTGTGCCTCAAAGCAGGGTGGGAATGGAGAAACATCCACCCCTCTCACCCTTGATCTGAGACTAGGGGACCCCAATTCTATGCTAAGAAGGCACGACAGGGGAGAGTATTATTCCTATTGGCCTAGGATTAGGAGAAAGCCTAAGACTAGGGGAAAGCCTAGAAGCAGAGCGATGCTTATATGACACCGTAGGTTCAATCCCCAGTACCTGAAAAAGCAGACACTATTGGTTCTGGCATTGATGTCTATAGAAGTGACCCTTCCAGGCCCACCCACCCGCTTCCTTCCTTTTCTTTCTCCAGCAGCTATGGCAGTAAGTGCAGGTAGAGTTGCAAGGCTATAAATATCCTGGAGCCAGAATGGGTAGGTCTCATTTCTGGTTCCATTGTGTGCAGGTGGTGAGGTGCTTGACATCTCTCCTTTTGAGCGCTCTGCTAGGGAATCAGGACAACAGGAGCTCACAGGGCATGCTGTGTCCAGAGCATCCCCCAAGCGATGGCTTCCTTTAGGTTAACCCAAAGAGTAACAGCAACTTCAAGCACATGCAAAGCAGCCATGTGATCCAGAGTCAGCTCCCATGAGCATTAACTGTTTCTCCCTTTCCCTTCACCGCTCTCTTCCCCACCGTGGTCTACACCAAAAAAAAAAAAAAAAAGCTATAATATTAAGGCCCAACCAGACCTGCCCACTGTGTGAGCCTAGGGGAAAGGAGAGTTGAAGGCCAATTTCATCTGGCCCATAAAAGGCAGGAGACGCACAGTCCACAGTTGGCATACAAAGCCCTGCCCCAAGCTAAGCAGCACCTTCAGCAGAATGGTTCCCAAGCCCCTGCTACTGCAACCAAAGAGGGCAATGACCTTGGTGCCAAGTTACCCTCCAGGGTGGGAGGTTGCAAAAGTCTGATCACATCAGGTCTAAAACAGGGTACAGGAACAGGGGGGGGGGGGGGGCGTTGAGACTGATCCAGTGGCCACTTTCCTCGGTAATGATGAGGGTTTTCCCGGAGTCTACACCTTCAGTAATTCAGCAGAGAGATACACATGGAGGAGAGATACGGAGAGATACAGAAGACAGAGACAGTACAAAAAAGGGAGGAGACAGGAGCCGGGAAGGAGGAGGGGAAGGGGGAGGAGAAGAGGTGGGGGGCAGAGGAGGAGAGGAAGGCAGGTCATTTGGGAGTTTGGAAAATCTGTATCCATTCTTCCCCAAACAATCAGCTCCTGGCCCAGCATACACGAGCTACCTCACCCATGGGATTCCTGACGGTGGAGTTCTTTCCATGTACCTTAAGAGGCATTGCCAGGGAGGCATGGGTCACAGCCTTGACCAGACTGCTCTGAGTTAAAGTACTGTCATGCACATCAAGCTGGACAATAGTGAACAAGATGTGTTACTTTTCTTTGCTCCTCCATCTACCCATCAGAAAAGGTAGAAGGCCAAAAGCCAAGACTTCTGCTCTTCCAGACTCCCTACTGGGACATCTCCCCATCTAATTCACAGGCTAAATTTGGTCCTGATACCCACTAGGTAATAGATCCCCCCCACACACATACATACTGGTCAGCATTAATGGCCCCTGGTCCCAAGGGAAGGCTGTGGAGCTCACATCCACCCTCTGGTGTCCTTGAGGACAGAGGTATTCACAATCATGACTGGCCTTCTCACTGACCCTTTGTTCTAGGACATCTTCCCTTGGGTGAGATCTTTCTCTCCCCTTGAGAGGTGCTCACAGTCCAGAGGGTCACCCTCTGCCACCCCTGCCACCTGGTGAGCATTAGAAGATTATAACTGGTACCATTTCATATACCATCAGCGACAACTCAATGTGACTCTCACCTCACTCTTTCCAGAAAGACACTGTCGACTCCAGACCAGGAAAACCAAACTTGTCATCTCAACCAGACTGGGAAAAGTTCCTTCACGTTTTTTCAAACCTGAGTTACGCCACCTGTCTATTAAGTGTGTGCTTCCCCCCACCCCCACCTGAGAGACTCACACTGGAGGATCAGATTTGCCAAAGTGAAGAGCAGATGTCTGTTTAGAGAGCCTCAAAAGCATCTTGCATTACAAGCTTGTTCAGGATGCTCCAGCCTTTAGGGTCAGGGAACAACTAAAGATCTTCGAGAGTTGTGAGTAAGAAGATAAATGAGACAGATGACCAGTCAGTCAGTCCATCCAGACTAAGGCTGGGATCAGTGACAAGAACCTTACTGTCCACCAAGCCTGGAAAATCACCCTTGTTTTACAACTTGGCCTGTCTTCCCCGAGAAGGAACTAGAAACAAGTTCAGTCCTGAGCAGTATGGACGGGCTATTTACCATCTCATTTGAGCTTCTGGGACAGACCCTTTGTTCCTTTCCAGTGAGCTGGGTGAAACCTCTAAAGAACAATGGAGATAGATAGATAGATAGATAGATAGATAGATAGATAGACAGACACAGATAGATAGATACATAGATACATAGATAGACATAAATAGATACGTAGAAAGATACATAGATGATAGATAGATAGATAGATAGATAGATAGATAGATAGACAGACACAGATAGATAGATACATAGATACATAGATAGACATAAATAGATATGTAGAAAGATACATAGATAGATGATAGATAGATAGATAGATGATAGACAGATAGATAGATAAATAGATAGATAGATAGATAGATAGATAGATAGATACATGATACATAGATACATAGATCATACATACATACATACATTGCAACTTCAAAGTCAGGACGTTCTGGGTGCAAATCCATCCTCCACTACTCCAAAGCAGAGGCTCAGCTTTTCCTCCCACACTGCAAGAGAAGCAGACAACTGGCCTCCCTGGGGTAACCAGGAGGTATAGGGTGGGGAAGCTGAAGTCGAGCTAGTTACAGCCCCCACTCCATCCCCCATGCACAATAGTGGGGTGTAGAGCCCCCCAGAAAATGTTCATGCTCTTGTCCAAGACTTTGGCAGTCAGCTCAGGCGTTTCCAGGGGGGAAGAGGGGGAACCTCAGCTCCAGGTCATGGAAAGCTCCTGTCCCAGGATTGAGTCAGCCCTGAGTCATGAGCTTAAAACCCGCCTTTGCTGTAATTAATACCGGACTGATGACAACTGATTTTCACCCACTGGAGGAGGCTATCTCAGGTAATTAGACATAACCTTGTAATGTGCCCTTTGTGCAGCATCTCTGGCTGCTGTAGCCAGACCCTTCTTCCAAAAACAACATTAACACTAGCCAACAAGATGTTCCTGATTTCAAAGGATCTTCCTTCCCCTGCAAGCATTTTCAGTGTGAAAAGCTAAATATGCAAAGTCCTGTAATTGGTTTGCTCTGATCCTCTGATCCTCTGACTCTTCCTCTCTGGGAAGATCTGCGCTGGGGAAGTGGGGGGCAGTAAGCACCTGTGTTTGAATGGGATTCCACCCTATGGTTCAGCTTCACACAGAAATCTGATCTGCATTCTGTGGGTTGCATGGGGGTGGAGTCATCCGACAACATACGCATCTATCTATTCCCCTCATTACAGCCACTGGGCCCCACTGGACTCTGGGCTTGGTCAGACAGTAAGCTGAGATGCATGGTGGAAAGCCCCTTCATCACGTCCTTTGCCAGACTTGGTTAACTAGTCCATGTTCATTCAGAAAGCTGAGGGAGAAACAGAACAAGGACGGTTCCCAGCCTGCTTAGAGGCCCCCAAATTCCTTGACAGGCAAAGCAACAGTCCCTGCTTCCCTGAGGCACACAGGAGAGTCCTGTCTCCACAGAGGCCAGGGACACTCCTGTCAGAGCTTTTCTTGCACAATCAAGGTTTCCCTTGCCAGGCCCCTGACTAACTGTGGCCCCACCATCCAGGCCCTGCCCCAACTGCTGGACGCTCCCGTCCCAGGGTTCCCACGACTCGGCTGCTCTCCTAGGACAGCACTGTGTTCCTTGACATGCCAGATGTTGCAATGCCCAAGCAGATGAGGCAAGAGGGACAATGGGTACCAGGCCAGCATTTCCAAAGAAGCTCCAGAGAAAGTGCCAAAAGCCAGAATTCCTGGGGGCTCCCCCAGTTCCCTGCCCCTCTCTTTCTTCAGCATCAAGATCCCCTGCTTTTAGCTCTAACTACCTCAACAGAGCCTCGAAAGACAGTTCAGGATGCCTGAAACGCTAGCTACCTGGGCCAGTCAGGATGCTTTTGCAGCAGGATCTGAGGGTTTGGGTCAGTGACTGACAGTCAAAGCTCTGTGGACCAGTAGTAATAGTAACACAGGCTAACTGCTGGCCAGCCTGTGCTACACAGATCTACACACTGGAAGGTCAGAACACAGGTAATCATCTCTATCAGGTCATGAAGCGGTACATCATCAGTATCCCTGTTTTCTAGTGAGGCAGAGTGAGATGCAGAGAGGAGAAAGGTCCAGCCCCAAGCCATGCCGAGGCCTAGTGTCTGAGGGGAGGGAGGAGACACCTTAGTGTCCTGTCCTGTCCAGCTTTGCTGTCCCTTTAGCCCTCACATCTACAAACTTCAGACTTCCGTCTGTGACTTGGGACCACCACGCTTCCCTTTCATTAATGAGAACGCCAGCATTTCCCAGGTACCTAGGAATTCTCTCCTCTCTTCAACCATTCACGAATGTTCTCCAACTAGGCCCATCACCCCTGTGCAGCAGATACAGCAGAGAGTGGCTGTTGGTAGAACACAGTGAGTCTGTCAGCCTGCTTCAAGAAACAAGGCAAGATTTAGTCTGTGGCTGGGTCCTCCCTTCAAGAAGATCCTTCCTCTGGCTGGGTTACTCGCCTCCACACCCGTGGCATGCTATGTAAGAATAAGTCACTTTCTACTTCACTACTTTCTAAAGCACAGAAGCTGCCCTTCGGTTACTCCGTTCCTAATTTAACAAACCGGAAATATCATCTCAAAAAAATAAAAAAGACAACAGTCAAACCCTAACTGTGCAACTGCTCCAGAGTCTGAGGCAGGGGGATAACAAGTTCAAGACCAGCCTGGGAAACAGTATAAGACCCTGTCTCAAAATAAATGGTAAGTAATGGGCTGGGGAGACAGCTTAGCAGCAGAGTGCTTGCTTAGCACATACAAGGTCCTGTGCTCAGTCTCCAGAACTGAAAAAAGAAAACAAATCTTATCAAGATATTTGAAGTGTCTGGCAGGTAGAAAAATCGTCAGTGGCTCCTACTTGAATGAATTCATTCATTTGCTTTATTTCATTAATTCACAAATTCCCTCAGAGACTAGCAAATTAGTGTGTGAATAAGCAAACAACCCATGACCAAGAGCTTGGGAGTCAACAGGTGCTCAGAGAGCCCATGTACTGTGTGGGCATACTGTGGAGATACTCTGGCAACAGAGCAGATATTCAGAACCACTGAGAACCCTTGTCAATGGCCTGCAGAGCCTGCAGCACTCAACAAAAGAGCACCAAGCTTGGATTCTTCCTGGTTAGCTAAGAGAACCAGATAGGGTATGGAACAGCTCTAGCACTCATGAAAAACAACCCTGCAGAGACAAACATGGCTTCAGAAGGCATCTCCTCAGAGCAGATCAATACCTTAATGGACAGTGAAGAGGAAAACTGGCTGGGACTGTGGGGTTGGGGACAGAAGGAGCTTGGACTAATAATAAGCACTATGACCAAAAGCAAATTGTAGAAGAAAGGGTTTATTTCCTTTTACAGCTCATGGTCCATTGTGAAGGGAAGTCAGGGCCTGAACTCAAGAAGGACACGACCCTGGGAGTAGAAACCGAAGCAGAGACAGAGGAGGAATGCTTGCTCCCCAGAGCTTGTTCAACCTGCTTTTTTATACCATCCAGGACCACCTGCCTAGGGGTGGTACCGCCCACAGAGGGCTGGACTTTCCCATGTCAATCATTAATCAAGAAAATGGTACATAGACTTGCCTATGGACAATCCGATGGACACATTTTCTCAACTGACATTCCTCTTCACAGACGACTCCAGCTTGTGTCAAGTTGACATAAAAAAGTAACCAGGCCAGGAACAGAAAGAAGGGACACACACACACAAAGTGGCAGGGACCTGAACCAAGTAGGGCAGGGTGTGGAGAGACAGGGAGGAGGCAGGAGGCGGGGACGGGGCCAAGGCACAGGGCTGCAGAAGAGGATCAGGTGGGAAGGTGGGGGCCGAGCTCAGGTTGGGACACGTTCACTTTGAGCTGAGGGTGGGACATGCAAGATGTCACTTCTTGCCAGGAGTGGAAACCAAACGTGGGACAATAGCCCCAGATAGACATCAGAGCTGAAGACCAAGAATGTGGTTCCACCCTGGGCCAGAGCCCGGACTGGTGTCATCACATCCCTTGAGGCAGAAGTCAGGCCCGATGATCAGAGGGCAACAGTCAGAGAGCCTTGGGGAGCCGTTGGGTCACCTCATTGCTGCGTGGCGCTGTGCTACGGGCTAAAGAAAAGACAGCTACAACCACCCCATCCCAGATGCGACTGGTGCCCACCACCCAACTGTCACAGCCTAAAGTGTGTCCAGATAGGACCACACATACTCAGGGATGAGCACCCATGTCCCAGGTGGACTACTGTTCAGTAACAAATGCACCCAGCTTGCTCACTAGCACAGGAATAAGCATGTGTCAAGGGCCAACCCTAATCCCAATCACTTCCTGGCTAGGAAGCATGGTACCCCTTCCCAGGTTCAGCTGGAGAATGGGAGAGATTCAGAACCCCACCAGGGAGAAGGAGCTCCCACCTACATGGTGGGTGGAGGAGAGCCCAGGCCCATCCTCAGCAAGGTCAGAGCCTCACAACATTGCTGTTAATAGGCTGGAGTCCTGGTCTGGGTGAGTCAGCTGGTCGGGATGCTGGGGCTTGCACAAGAGGGTGGAGAAGGGCGAAGCAGGAGTGCCACTCCGTCCGGGCAGAAGGCTGTAAGCTGCTGGGAGCTCTGACTAACTGAGGAGTTTTCCCTTCCTAGAAATCTTCATCTCCAAGGACAATTGCATCGTGGGAGTTAAGGGGAGACCCCGGTTTCCGCACATCCTTGTCCTATTTCTCTGGTGACATCCAATAGCTGGGAAGGGCAGCAGCAGCCACAGTCACCAAACCATTCTTGGGAAATCTCTCAGCCAAGGCATCCCAGGGCAGCTGTTTCGACAACTGGTGTGTACCGGAAGTGCTGACCAGTGATAGTCTAAACTGTGCGATTTGTTCCAGGCCTGAGGAAGTAAAGGTTCAAGCCATTTGCTGAGAGTCCATCAGGTCATGGCGCACCTCTAAGAAGGAGTCAACTCTCTGGGCAGCTCCCTCCACCCTTCCTTACAGAGGGCCTTGAGGGAATGCTGCTGTACCTCAGCTAAAAGCCCACCATGATGCCAACAAGGCAGCCTTGCCCTACGTGCTCTTTCGAGGCAGGACATGTGGGAAAGGGGCCATTGGGTAGCCTCGGCCAATGGATCCAGTCAAGAGCCACATTACAGTCATTAAAAGCCATTAGGGTGGATGGGCTCTGAGGTCAGATAAGTAGAATAAACTAGAATAAACAAACAGGTAGGAGAACAAGTTCTGCCTTTTCCTACAACCTCTTCCGACTTGTCTAAGCCAAGCACCCAGACAGCCAGACTCCCAAAAGGCCACCGCTAGCCAGGGGGGGTGGGGGGGGCGCACTGGCATGACCCAAGAGCCATCCGTACGTAGCAGCTAGCTTTTTCCAGATTTTTCGAAACCCTGTTTAAGTTGACTTGTTTGAGGAGAATCAGACAGTCGTGATATAAATAAATAAATAAATAAATAGCCCACCCAAAGAAAGATCCTGAGGCCACTCAGCTTTGAGGAAAAAAAAATTGAGGCCTCTTGAGCTAAGAGGCAGATGGGGACCTATTCTCTCTTGTATGACACATCTCTCTGGGTCACATCTGCTCATCTTCCTGCGACCACCTGGAGACATTAGCCACCAAGGAACAGAAACCTGGTCTTAACAATATTGGCTTTTTTTCTGGGCTCCACAAGCCAAACATCTTACCCCTGACATCTTTAATCCTCACAAACAACCCTGGAAAGGAAACACGATAGTCCTGATTACATAAATGAGAGACCAAGGCTGGAGAGTTGAAAAGAGTTGCCTGGGGTCACAGTGAGAGAATTGCTGGGACCCACTGGGCCAGTGTCTGCCCTTCCCACAGCTCCAAGCTTCCTCCCCTCCTGCCAGTGTCTCTGGGAGCAGCCACAGACCTCACAAGGAGGTGCAGACTGTTTCTCCCGCAGAATATTCGAACTAGTGAGCAAAAAAGAAAATGGACCGGAAAACTTCAGTTGCCGGTTTAAATTTTCAAAGGCGAACCCATGGTTAAGCTCAGGCAGGGGTCAGAGAGAAAACAGACCATGGAAGAAACCATCTCTCAGCTTTGTAACTCAGAGAAAATGAACTTTAAATCATTCTTTTACTCCTGACCTGGTCTTAGTATGACAAAAATATTTGAATTGAAGGTTATTCCTCAGCCAACTTCCCTTCCTTAAAGGCATGCAATGAAAAGCTACTGGTGTACACAAGGTACTGTCGGCCCACTAGACAAATGGGCACAATTAATACTCATTAGCACTATAAGAAGAAACCGAGGCTCAGGGCAGTTGTGTGACTTGTCTAGAGATGGGTACACACAGCTTGAGGACCAGAGGAGAGTCAAAAGCCAGAACTACGATTCTGCACTGTCTCCAAGTCTCCCCTTGGCCCACCACCAAGCTTTCTCCCTTGAACTAGACAATCTGCAAATAAGGTGACCCTCCCAGTCTAGAGAGGCTCTTACCCATTGTGACAGGGAAGGGGAGACATCCAGAACCAATTTTCAGAGAGAAAGAACTCAAAGTCTCCCTCCATTTGAATTTGTTGTCATTTCAAAAACTAAACTGACATGGTCTTTAGCTTCATTTTAAACTCGAGGTGGAAAACGGGGAGGGGGTGAGATTTTTCACTTTTAAAGCCTTAAGATCCAGCCTACTGTCTCCCTGAAACTCAGCCTCCAGCCCAGTGGGAGGTGGTTGGCTTGGGGGGGAGGGGGAAGGGCCAGGCCGTTTCTGTGTAAAGGTCTATCTCCCTTCAATCTGTATACACACAGAGAGCTTCCACCCCGCCCCCGGGGTAGAGGGGGTACTGTCCATGTCTTCCTTTCTCCACCCCACTTCTCCCCAGAACCTGCAAAGGCAAGCCGCAGAGCCTGGGAGTCCCAGCCCTGAGGCCAGCCTGCAGCCTTCAGGGGAGTCCTTGGCCAGCAGCCATTCATCCCCACGCCAGGGCTACCCCGCCAGCCAGCTCCCTCCCTCATGTACAGTCGGCCTTGCCTAGCCAATTCTAGGCCCTGATCCTGGGCAGACAATCCTCTCGTGTTTTCCCACCTTCCCACTCTGCCTGCCAGAGGCCAGCCCAGTCTTGGAGACTTGAATAGGCTATTTGTTGGGAGATCAAAGGGCCACCTGCGGGAAGCGCCCCACAGCCCTGAGCAGGCCCAGGCTGCATCCTCCCTGCCTGCTGGGGTCGGGGCTTTTCCAAACAGCCCACCTTGGCTGGGGAGTATCTCCACCCCACCTACTCCTCACCCCCTCCTTTCCTTACACCACCTACCCAGGGCCTCAGGTATCACTGCTCTCTCCTCTGCTGAGTTTGCTCTTCTCTTTGCAGCATTCATTCATTCTCCTGCCTCTGAACTCAGGGAAGATGTCATCAAGTTCTCACCACCCTGTCACACTGCCCAGCAGCCTCGCTGGGGAAGGGCGGGGGAATGTTTCAAGTCTGTGTGTACTGTGGGTCCTGGACAATGGACTCCAGTTTCTGATAGGCTGAAAGGTGAACAGAGAGCATGCCCATTGTGTCCTGGAGGTGTGAGTGAAGGATTCTCTGAGCCAAAGGACATCCACAGAAAAGCTGAAAGAGACTCTAAAACACCTCTGGTTTACAAGGTCCTGCCTGCCAGGGTTTTCTTAGAGCCACAGTCCTGTGTACCAGACCTACTTTCTTTTTCTGCTTGGGCTGATCTCTTCTATGTGAGTTCCTCCAATCAGTGCTCGGTCACCTTTTCAAAATTCCATCCGACTTGTCTCTCCCTCCAGCTGAACATGCATGTAAAGGAGATGCTAGGGCCCCTACTATGACTCAGACACCTTGAATCCCAAGACCAGACTCCTGTCTCTTGGTTTTCATGTCTGTCATCTCTCTCCTGACCTCATTCTTATGTCCACCCATGGTGCCCTAAGCCATCTGCACAGCCGTGCCACATGCCTGGGCTGGACCCTTCACCTCATCAAGGGTAAGCTGTGATTGAGCATCAGTTGCTTGAAGTGAGTGCGGGATGGATCACTTCCTCTGTTGTCCCTCTGTCCCACCAGGTGACACTCTGCCTTTCCTCTCACCTCCAAAGGCACTCTTTCAGAAGTCTCTCTTGCTTCAGGCCTCTCACATTCACAAGTCTTTCTTCTTGGGGTGTCCCCAGCCACCTCTGCAGTGACCACTGCTGTGTTTTATAGAAAGTTTGGGAGGGAAGGAAGGACTAAGTTTGGTGGCCTGTGGTAGGGTGCGGGGGGGGGGGGGTGCCTCTGCAGGCTCGTGCTGAGACATTGCTTCCCCCCCTGAAGTACTAGACACAGGATAGTATAGTATAGAGTTTATTTAGGGCATGGGGAGGGGAGTTGGGAGAAAGGAAGAGAGAGAGAGAGAGAGAGAATAGAGAAGTAGAGGCTGGCCATGGGCACATGGAGAGAGAGGAGGGGAAGAGCAAGGCAGGGGAGCAAGAAGGCAAGAGAGAAAGGAGGGGGCAAGCAGCCTCTTTTATAGTGAGACAGGCATACCTGGATGCTGCCAGGTAACTGTGGGGAGGAGCCTAGACGAAACACACCGCAACCACCCCAGCCAGGAAATATGTCACTCTTACCAGAGCCCCTGAGTCTTACTAGTGATGTCTGAATCAGCACAGGGTTTCCTCTCTTAGAATGCTACCCAAGGGGCAGGGCTTCAACTATCCTGTCAGCAGTGATGCCCACACGGGTGTTTAACATGAAGGTTGAAAATGGCGGCTCTACCTCTCAGTCTCTGAGAATTCATCCCCAGAAGACCCAGGGCCTTTAGAGCCCAAGATCATCCTGGGTCAGCCTGTCTCATTATCTTTTGCTGCTGGTTCCCTGGGAAACAAAACCAATTTGTTCACACTGCTCCAGACTGGAGGCCAAAGTCTGGCCCACAGAGGGGCCTTTGAGTGTGAACTCTGGGAAATGGGAGACATGGTATCTACCAAGCCAGGAGAGTCATACGTCCTTAATTATGTTCTCATCCCATTTTCTGTAACTCCAGAGCAAGACAGAGCTTCATCCCCCTCTGAGATGTGTTGGGTTTTGCCCTACTGTTTTAGATCTAAGCACCTGTGGGTGAGAGACCTGAAGGGTGGGATCCTTGCTCCTGGCCGATAGTACCAAGACTCTGGGTGATCAGAGCAACCTGGAGAGGAGCCTTCTCAGGCCACACTCCACCCTGAGGATGGAGAGAAGCAGATGAAGGAACAAATCACCACCTTAGCTTCCAAGTCCCGCCCACCCAAAGGCCACACCCCCAATCTCCTGGGGCAAAGTTCTCTGGGCTCCTTCCCCTGCATTGCTGGTTCCTGACATGACCACTGAGCACTGGGGATACTGAGTCATTCGAACCTCTTGATCTACTTAGATGGTTCATTCTTCCCTTGGTAGGAGCTAAGGTCTCCTTTTCCTTCACCCCATTGCAGCCATCCTAGACTCTAGGGCCCCAGAGGCTCCCTGTCCATCACTCCTCCCAGTTGGATGGTCAGCTCTGTTTACCAAGTTCCAGATGGATTTCTCTCTTTACATACAGACCGCCACGCAGCGTACCACCTAGCAGACGTTTGCTCAGTGCTTGCCTTAACCAATACAAGTTCCACTCTTTGGGTCTGATGTGTATTTGAAATCACAGTAGGTTCACATGTCCTGTGCCCAGCACCACATCCAGTTTCAAGTGTGGCTCAGTTGTCACTGACAGCCACCACAGCAGGGCTAGGTAGGTGTTACTACCTGTATTTTGCAAGGCAAAGAAACTCATTTTCAGGGCTGAAGAGGTGGCTCGGTGGGGAAAGTACTTTCCTTGTAAGCATGAGAGCCTGAGTTCAATCTCCAGAACCCACATTAATAATAAAAAGCCAAGTGTAGTGGCATCTGCTGGTAATCCCAGTAGCTAGGAGTCAGAGACAAGTGGATCCCTGGGGTTCACTGGCCACCAGCCCAATCTAAGTGAAGAGCCCAGGGATCGTGATAGAAACCGCCATGAGAAGAAATCAAATGATGACAAAGGGATGACATTAAAGATTGACCTGTGACTTCCACATGTATGTGTACACACGTCCCTGCACACACATGAATGCATACACAGGCATGTGCGCATGCATGCGCTCATGCACACACAACACACACACACACCACAACTAAAATAAAGGAGAGAAAGGGAGGGGGAATGAAGGTCAGGAAGGAAGGAAGGAAGAAAGGAAGGAAGGAAGGAAGGAAGAAAGGAAGGAAGGAAGGAAGGAAGGGGCTATCAGAAGCCACTCACCCCAGGGCACAGGCTAGGATTGGAAACAAATGCGTCTGACTGACTAAGCTTCCATGTCACAGGTGGCAGCCTAAGGCTCTACATTTCGGGGGGTGGGGCTAGAGTCCAGGAAAAAGACAGGTATGAAGAGTGGGTTCTCCTTAGCACTGTGGCCCATGAGAAAAGACAGGCCCACACTCATTTCCTCTCTCCTGATCCTTTCAAAATGAATCTCTGGGACCTGGGGCCAAGAGGCTCCCCACCAGCAGCCCCAGCCCAGCTGTGCAAGGGCCTGCTGAGGCCAACCCCGCTCCTCCCATCTCTGTCTGCTGAGGTCTTGGCCACCAGGAAGGACCTGGCACCAAGACATCCACTAGCTGTGGGGCCTGCCCCTCCCTGCAAGACCCAACCTCCCAGTGAGCTGTCTGCAGGAGAGGAGAGAATGCAGATCAAAGCAGCCAGCCCCCTCCCTCCTTTCGGGCTCCATGAGTCCAGATGCTGATGCCAGTCCTCCAACCACAGAGGATGGAAAGGCCAGTCACCTCCATGCCTCAGTTTCCCAAACCCCTTCCCGATAGACACAGGAATGAGAGAAAGTTTCAGCTATCTTCACTAGAAAAGCACCCTTGGGCTCTGTGATCCTAAACATTGACAACTGGCAGAATCTAGACTCTCCTAGGAGATAAACCACTGGGAGGATCCCTGAGGAACTTTCTAGATTGAGGTAACTGAGGAGAGAGGACCCAATCTAAATGTGAGTGATACCATCCCTTGGGCTAGGTTCAAACTGACAAGAAGGAGGAGGCCCTAAAAGCTACATTCCAAACTGACAGGGGTGAAGGAATGCCTGACAGGAAGCCAGGCAGAGGACAACTGTGACCACCAATCTGAAAGACTCAGAGCATAGCCACATCCAGAGAAGCATGGAGACATATTTTTCCCACACAGGCCTGTCTTCAGACTCTGATGGCAAGCCAGCCCTGTGAGTATGTGCCTCAGTCTCCCAGATTGATTCTTTAAGAGCAGATGGTCTGTGACTCCACAGCTCATGTGCAGCATCAGGAGTGGGATGTGAGTCGGGCTGTGTGGTAGGAAGGTCTTGAAGCATCTAGTCACATGGCATCCAAAATCATGAAGCAGAGAGTGGTGAATGTCTGCTGCTCTCCGGTTCCCTCTCCACTTACATAGTCCAAGATTTCAACTAGGGAATGGTGCCACCCACAGTGGGCAAGTCCTCTCAGCTCAACACAATCAAGATAATCTTCATAGCCATGACCAAAGGCCTATCTCCCAGATGATTCTAGGTTCTCTTAAGCTGATAACAAACTCTAGTCCTCAAGGGCCCTAGCAGGCCTTTCCCCAGCCCATCCTACCCACCAAGGTCTTCTTCCCAACACACATCCCTACACACATCCTCCCCACCCCCACACGAACACCTTCTATCCCTTCTGGTCCTGGGGCATCAGCTCTACCAGTCCCCAGGATCCTCAAGACGATACCCTCCTCAAAGAATATGGGGCACTATTTATTGACTTGTTACCTGACTGAGTACAAGAGCCTTGCCTGCTGCTTAGCTACCTTCTGCCTCCCAGGAGCCTCCTTGGGTCCAACAAACAGTTCTGTGCATCCACAAGCCCTGGAGCTTCCCTTGGAAATGGCCAGGAATAAGCAAGAAGAATGAATAAGCCAGAAGAATGGAAAGCCAAATGGTCACAGCACCCTTTTCCGAGCACCAGCCAGGTTCCATCAAGCTGCTGGAGTTTCCCTTCTCCAGCCCATTCCACCTCCAGTCCCATCTGGACTCCCCTTCTTGCTCAATCCACTGCAGGCCCCAGGGATTCAACTGAAGAGTCCCAGGCCCTCCTCTCCCTCCCTGTCCTCCTCCTTTGCAGGGAGCCTATCTACTCTGCTGGCTTCTAACAGCTGCGTCTGAGGATGCCCTGTTTCCTATTAGGACCTGAGTAGAGTTTTTCACACACTAAACAATGCCTGGGAGCATACACTGGGCTAAAAAGGACCATGGCTGGTGAAGTCATGGGTCCTAGAGGAGAATCTAATACTATCAGTCCATGAGATGGACATAGTAATACACTGACCCTGGAGCTCTGATCTTTATGCCCATGGATGGGTCCATCCTCAGCCCTCATCAGAAGTTTTTGTGATGATTAGTACCCATGGTGTGCCCATGGATGTCTACCCATGATCCTGTGTATGGATCTACATTCATGCATATATAGGAAACAGGAAGTAGACTCAGTGAGTTTTCAAAATCCAAGCCCATGAGATTGGGAAAGAGAAGCAGTGGGGGAGATAGGAGAGGAAATGAAGGGAAGGAAAAGATGAGTGTCCTTGATCAAAACACGCATGCATGAAATTCTCAAACAGTTTTTTTAAAAAAAAAGTCAGCCAAAAGCCCTTGGCACTGGCTTTGCTTTGCCCAGCTGGGTGTTGCTGTTTCTCCATCCAGTTTGGAGGACACTACTCCATCCTTAGAAAAATCATTTCTAAGCATCTGAGTAGTTTCAGACAGCTCAACTTCCAGAAGCAGGAGGTTGGGACCAGCTGGACATCACTTGGGAAAGGGCAGGCTGGACCACCCACAGAGGGCAGGAGCAATACAACTGTTTCTTCGTTGAGCAATGCCATTGTCTAGATACCACCTCCACTGGCCTCTGGAGCAAGGGAAAATGAAGGCAGCCCAGGGGGTTAAACCATCCTTGCCATCCGTGGAGGAATGGAGACTCTGTAGGAACAGATCACCTGGCATGGTCCAGACATACCCAGTCAGACTCAGAGCAACAGGAAGCCAGGATGTTCTCAAAGGTAAGGCTCAATGAGAGTAATAAATAGCCCGGAATTCCTGCCCATGGAGTACAGGTTCTCCGATCCAATGCTAATCAGATTCTGAGAGGATTCCAAACTCCAGCTTTCTTGTCTTTGGAAAAGCCCAGAAGGAACTGGGCAGAAGCCTACTGAGTCATCCAAACCATGATCTTCTGCTCTCCCCCACCACATAGCACTCTGAGGAAGTTCACCTCAAGCTCAGACTTTATACAGATCATAAAGATCTCTGCATTCAGATTCTAAAGAAGCAGGAGCCGATTGCAACATCCATGCCTGTTTCAGGTAGAAATCCCATCTTAGTTTCATGAATCAATGAGTACATATTTGAATTAACATCAATATTTATTGGGGTTTAACAAGAGCCCATACTGATGCCTATCTCTGAGCTTTATCTGTGTGTCCCTTATAGAGTTATTAAAACCCCAAAATATAATTTTAATAATCAGTGGGATTTTAATTAACACACAATAATGATCCCCATTCAATGGAACGCCTCTGATTCAGAAAGTAATTATTCATTCACGACACTTAATTTGAAGCGTTACCACAGATTTGTATCTCCTGAAGCCACAAGAAGTTTGAGCATAATAGTTCTTGTTAGAACTTAGAGAGCAAGTTCACTTCAGAGCAAGACTGGAGACCAGGTTCCAAGAGAGGAGAGAAGATACAGGGAGAACCTGAAACAGGCTGGTGGCTCCTGAGGAAGGAATAGGGTGTGGTCTTAGGAATGATTGTCACCTGGCTGTCACTCAGGACAGGGCCCCGCACTCTCTCCTACATGAGTCTCTGGTCCTGTGACTTAGAAGCATCTTAGACAGAGAGTTCATTGCCGCAGAAGAAGGGTGCCCAGGGTCACTTGGAAAGTCACTGGCTCCATAAACCACCAGGTTCTCATCTATCAATCTAGACATGCAGATTGGCCCTGCCTCTCCGGAGAACATCAGGGGACAAGGATTGGGAACAGTGAGTGGAGGGAGGTAAGGCCAACTTAGGCCATCATATGTGAGCATAGATGAGACCAGCTTCAGAGACCCAGAGCAAACTCTCACCTTTCCAGGCACCACAGGAAGGAGTCGTCTCCTCTTACCATTCCCCGATTCCTTGCTGTGTATTCCCCCAATCCATCATGCCATAGCAAGGAGCTTAGTTTAGTGGTGTCTGGTATAGCACTGACTGAGACCTGAGCTAGGCTGAGCTAGGGCAGGGCTATTCTAAAGTGAGAGAGAGAGAGACCACTTGCTAACTCTGGTATGTCCTCTGGAAACTTGTAGTTAGGGGCCACCACTCCAGAACCCACATTAACAAACACCCAAGTGAACCTACACAGCCCACCACCAGGAAAAGACTCATCCACTTGTACACTCTGTATCCACTAATTCATTCCATGTGTGAACTCTGAAATCATGTCCTTATTCTCTGTGGCGTAGTGCTTTACCCACCCAACCATGTTTCTAGCCACATAATAATCCATTCTTAAGAGAACTAACCCAAGGCCCTAGGACCTGATTAATCCTTTCCTTCCAAGTGTGGTTTCCATGACCTCATCCCCAAGTCTCCATTGAGTTGGGGAGCAGCATCCCACTTGCTTTCAGAGCTGTGGTTTTCACCTGGTGACAGTTTTGAGCCTAGAGTATGCTACACTAAGTCTGGGTGCTACTAGCATTTCATAGATAGAAGGCAGCAATGCTGGTAGATATTCCAAGAGGCACTGCCCAACAGCAAGAGATAACAGCAAGCTCTTCCCTGGTTTCGTGAATGGGCGAATCAGGAATGGCAAACATTGGCTTTTCTATGATTCTGTCCAATCAACACCCTGTTTGAGGAACATTTGAGAGCTCCCTGTCCTCCAAGTGAGAAAGCAAAGGCTTTCCGTGGGTAAATAACTCATCCATGGCACACAGAAGGTGGGTGCACTCACCAAATCCCTGCTCCATTAGCCATTCTTCCATTTTTTGTGACTGTCCACCAACCCACAGAACACTTCTCTACCAGGGAACCTAAAGCCACCACACTTGACTGGGACCCGGATCAGAAAACAGTTACAAAATACCAGAACGCCCACCCAACAAAGGTAATACCAAATATCCGTGCTAAAAAACATCACCAACACCATAACTTCGGATGCCTAGATCCCAGTACAAAAACACAAACATCAATGATCAAGACAATACACATCCCCAAGAATCCAGCAACCCTATTGTAATAGGCCTTGAGTAAAGCAATTTAGCTGGGACACAAAGCAAGGTTCTAAAATACCAATTATTAATATGTTCAAGAACCTTAAAGAGGATATGAATAAATGCCTTAGTGAAGACCATGAAAACACAGTTTAAATGAAATAATAAAAAACAATTCAAGACATGAAAACAAAATTTACCAAAGAAAGAGAGTTGCTAAAGGAATACCTACCAAACTGAAATAAAACTCAAAATGAAAAAATCAGGAAGTCAGACAAAATGTTCAGAGGTAAGACTCACCTACAGACCAGACAGGAAAGAGAATTTTTAGGTCTTAAAGACAAAGCAAAGAAATGATAGTTTAATCAATGAAAATGTTTTTTTAAAAAAATCATTTAATCAATCAAAAATAAATAAATAAAAACATCCAAGTGAAAAACATCTTGGAAATCTGGGACACAATGAAAAGACCAAACTTAATAAATAATAGGTATAGTGAAAGGAGAATAAACTATGTCAAGGCACAGAAACAAAAGCACAGAAGAAAACATTCCAAACCTAAAGAAAGAGGTGCGCATTCAGGAACAGTGAGTATGCAGAACATCAAACATCAAACAGATTGCACAAGAAAAGAAAATCCCCACACATATGATAATCACAACACTAAATGTACAGAACAATATAAAAAGGACATCAAAATCTGCAAGGGGAGGAAAAGGGCAAGTCAAAATAACAGCAAGCTCATTAGAATAACATCTGACTTTTCAATGGAGACTGAAAGCCAGAAGGGCATGGGCAGATGTTCTAGAAGCTCTAAGAGACCTCAGCTAGAAGCCCAGACTATTTTACCCAGCAAAACTATCACTCACAACCTCAGGAGAAAGAAAAACATTTCTTGATAAAAACAAATTTAAATAGTTTCTGTCTACCAGTGCAGCTTTGCAGAAGGCACTGAAAGAAATTTTTCGTTTTAAAAAGAAAGTTGACTAGAGAGAACATAGGAAGTATAATCCCAGAACAGTTCATCAAAGGGGGGGAATACAACACACTGCCATAACAAAATAACAAAAATTAATGAACACTGATCAACATTAACAATCTTAATGATCTCAACTCTCCAATAAAACAACTAACAGGATTAGAAAACAGGATCCAACTTTCTCTTGAATTCAACAAACCTGTTTCACCATCGAGCTCAGATAGCATATCAAGGTAAAAAGGTGGGGGAAGGGATTTTAAGAAGACAGAACCAAGAAGCAAGCAGGGGTAGCCATTTTAATATCTAACAAGATAAACTTTAAACCAAAACTAGTCAGGAGAGATAGGGAAGGATGCTACATGCTCATTAAAGAAACAAAATATCCAACAAGAAGATATGGGCACCCGATTCATAAAAGAAACACTACTACATCTAAAAATCCCATACTGAGCCTCACATAGTGATAATAGGTGACTTTAATACCCAACTCTTGTCAATAGATAGGTAATCCAGACAAATAAAAATTAAACAAAGAAACACCAGAGTTAAATAGTATCATAAGTTAATTGGGCCCCATAGACATAGATATCTATAGAACGTCCCATTGAACACTAGAGAATATACTTTCTTTTCAACAGCCCATGGAACTTTCGCCAAAATTGCCCACATACTAGGACACAAAGGAAGTCTAAACAGATATAAGAAAACTGAAATAACACCCTTAATCCTACCTGTGTACCAAGTTGAATATCAAGAATAGAAATGGCAGAAACAGGACGCAATGGTCACAATGAAAGCAGTTCTAAGAGGCAAGATCATAGCACTAAATGTCTAAATAAAAATAAAATAAAATAAAATCACCGAGCCACCACAACAAAAACACCTAAAGAGATCTCAGATTAGTACCTTAACAACTCACTTGAAAACTCCAGAAAACCAAGAAGAAATAACACCCAAAAAAGAGTAGAAGATAGGGGTAGTGGGGGGGGGGGTGTCAAGGGCTGAAGAGATGGCTCAGAGTTTAAGAGCACTGGCAGCTCTTCCAGAGGTCCTGAGTTCAGTTCCCAGTACCCACATGGTGGCTCACAACCATCTGAAATGAGATCTGGTGCCCTCTTCTGGCCTGCAGGCATACATGTAACAGGATGCTGTAGACATAATAAATAAATCTTTTTTTTTTTTTTTTTTTTTTGTTAATCAAGATCAAATGTGATTTCTCCTTGGAATTTATTATTAGATTTAACTTTTGATGATCCGCATAATTCAACATATTCACAGACTAAAAATCTGACCATAGAAAGCAGCTGACCAAAACATTCATTTCTGAGACAGGGGTAGAGAGAAAAGAAGACTAGAACTTCAAGAAATCTTCTAAAATCTAAAAAAATAAAATAGACCAAGGCTGTAGAGCCAAGAATAGTGATACAATTTCATGATTGCAGCACCAGAGAGGCTGAAGCAAGAGGATCAGGGGTCCTGGGCCTGGAGGAACAACATGGTGAGACTGCTTCAAAAAACAAAAGATACATCCAACCAAACATCTACACACACACACACACACACACACACACACACACACACACACACAGAGTGAATGCCTCCTGAGAAATGACACCCAAGCTTGTTCTCTGGTTTCCACATGCATGTTCACACATGTGCATGTGCACCCACACAAACATATGTACCTGCACACACAGAGGCACACACAGAAAGTATGATCCGTACAAAATGTCACTAAAGCCAATAGCAATCCAGTGTGCCTTGATTGCACCAAGAGGCTGTGTGAGTAAATCACAGTTTGAGTAAGTGCCCTCTGTATCACTAACATAATAACAAATCACCTGACAACTCATTCTCCAGAACACACAGGTCCTTAAAAGCGATCTGGCTGCACTGATCTATAAATTAGATGCCAGTGTAGTCATGTATATATTGCTTCATAGGTAGAAGTGGCTTACCTTCAGGCTTCTGGCAGGTTCTCCCTATTCTCTGTGACATCTGTTCTTCTGGAAACCATCAAGTAAAGTATCTAATTGTATGGTATGGGGTCATGAAGCCAAGATCCATGACAGAAATGTCCCCCAGTCCTTTGGCATGCAGAGACCTGGATGACTAGCCTAAGGTCCCCATTCATAACCAGATGATAAAACAGTGTAGTTGTGTACCCAGGTCTGTCCCCAGAGCTGTACTTATTTGGGTTCAGAGTTGATACCCCAAAGCAATATCAGGTTTAGAGGTAGAGGGCCACAGACTAGGCAGGAGGCAGACAGGCTAGAGTAAACCCTTAGTGTTTGTAGCAGATGCTTCCAAAATGAAGCCTACATCATGAGAGAGGAAGACCCTCGGAAAAGAGAAACCAGGGACCTGTGAGGGCCTTCTGCTCTGACCCAGAACTTCACAAGGAGTCCAGTCAGATCCTGGAGAAGGAGTTTGGTTTTCTGCGCCCTGCATTTCTAAATAAGGTTAAATTTTCTGCCTTAGTCCAAACTAAGATACCAGCTTCTCTCCCTGTCTGTAAAGAGGCTAATGGCCAATTTGTGTTTGTGGGAAATCTGTCAAGGAAGGATCCAGTTTGCTGCCACTGTGTGCGTGTTTAATGTTTTCTGTGTGGAATCATCCACACTGCCATTATGTCATTGAAAGCTCACACCCCACCCCCTTGCTCTGTGAATGCACCACCATCCGTTAATATTCCGGCAGTTTTAGCATTGTTCCCAGCCCATGTGGAGCCCCCGCCCCCCATTTGTCGCATGCATGTTAATTTCCAGAGTTCCAGCATATGTGGGAATGTTGCTTCTAGCAGGGCCCAGGGCCAGGCCTGGAGCTACTACTTGGTGAATGGGTGAAAACTCACCCTTCCTTCCCTGAGAGCTTGTCACTTCCTCAGGCTGAGGCTCCTCCCACAAAACTCAGGAGAGAACAGAGACACACTCAGAGAGGAAACCTGACTCCGTACTATATCACACAGCTGTGGTCCCCACTCCCGCAAAGTCCTGTGGACAGAAATTAACTTAGATTGTCACACAGATGAGTAGCAACCAGAGAACCCGACAGCTAAGTAACAACAGCCCCTAGGCTCTAATGCATCTCTGGAGATCTCTGGCTGTCCCTGTGAGTCAGATGACCCAGAGAAAGAGGATGGGGTAAAGGATGCAGCCTCAGCGTTTCACTGACCAGGGCAGCCACAGATGCAGATACCCAGGCCAGCCAATCAACAGACAGCAGGAAGTCCTTGCAGCAGCAAATCTGCCTTTATCTCAGTAGCTCCCCAAGGTCATGAGTACCTCACTTTTATCAGATCATCTACACGGTCTGGGGGCACAGCAGCAGATTCAGAAGAACCATTTCTTTAGAATTTCCTACCAGAAGCCCTCATTAGGGGCATCACGAAATAAAATAAGAAGCCTTGGCCTGAAACTTGACAGGTGTCTGGCCATTGGGAAAAAGTGTGAGAACAGAGACCATGGGGAACTATGATCCTCTATCTGGCGAGCTTTTGTCTACCTTATAGGGCCTCACCTCAAATGTCCTTCAACCTTGAGATTTTCCCAATGTCAACCACTCACTAATAGTCAGTGTTCTGATGATATTGTATTCTTTTCACATGCTGGATTCTAAGTATTTGACTTTGTGTCTGTCTCCCAGTAAGCTGGACGTTACAAACCTCTCCCTATATAGATAAAGGCAAGTAACTTAGATTGACTGTGAACCTCACTGATAGTTATTACCAGCTCGGTAGCTTTGGGCAGCCTGAATCAGTTTGCTCCTTCATTGTGGAGTGGGGGTTTAGATCCTGATGAATGAGATAGTCATTTTAAAGGTTTTAAGTGCCAGGCCCACCTTCCGTGTCCAACTCTTCGCCTAGCCGGTTGAGATCCTCACCAAAGTAATCACTGAATGGATGGAATTAAATGGAATATTTATTTAACACACAGTTCCTGCAAAAGCTCCATCTGCCTTCCAGAGGAAACATGTACAAGTAGATCTATTAATGGATACATTGTTTCCTTTCTATTTGAATCCACAGAAAGACTACATTTCCCAGCAGTCATAACGGCTGTGTCAGCATCGGTCCTGGTTAGTTTTATTTATTCCAGTTTTTTCTTTTCTGTTCCTTTCTTTTGTGTGTGTGTGTGTGTGTGTGTGTGTGTGTGTGTGTGTGTGCATGTGTGTGAACTTGACACAAGCCAGGTCATTTTGGAAGAGGAAACCTCAGTTGAAAAAATATGCCTTCACCAGACTGGCAGGTAGACAAGTCTATGGGGTATTTTCTTGATTACCGATTAAGGTGGGAGGGCCCAGATCACTGTGGGTGAAGCCACCCCTGGGTTGTATAAGAAAGCAGGCTGAGCAAGCTAATAAATAGTCCTGCCCTGACTTCCCTCGGTGATGGAGTGTGGTCTGGATGTGTAAGATAAAATAAAGGCTTCCCTACACGGTCATGGTGTATCTCACAGCATCAGAAAACAAACTAAAGCAGCCTTGTCTCCCAGTGGACATTCTTGCTTTCTGCCTTCTGTGAGGATGGACACAATTCAGCTGGAGTCTCTACTGTTTTAAAAATGATCATTGAGGGATTTGGAAAGGTGACTCAGTGTTAAGCACTGGCTGCTCTTACAGAGGACCTGAATTCAGTTCCCAGCACCCACATTGGGTGGATTACAGCTACCTGTAACTCCAGCTCCAGGGTATCTGATGACTTTGGTGGGCATCTGCGTGCCCATGGTACACACATATACACACTCACATACATGTGCATGCTCACAAGCACACTCACACACTTACACACATGCACATACTCACACATGCACATACGCTCACATGCACATACGCACATACACTTGTACACACACACATGCACACACCCTCACACATGCACATATGCTCACATGCACATACACACATACACTTGTACACACACACACACACATTTTTAAATGCTGACTGCATTAAAAAATGACATCCAGTTCTTTGCTTTGTCTTTCTCTCTGAGGCTCTTCCTTTCAGATTTCTCCCAACATTCTGATGCCAGCCATTGAGATCTTCTCAAATACGTTTCCAATTTTCTTTACAGCTTTTATAATCTGTCACCAGACTGGCCCTTCAAGTGCCATTAACAGTGATGTAGTCTGCTTCTAGGATTCATTTCAAAGCCATGCCTGCTCTACTCAGCTCCAGTTCCTAAACAAGCTCTGTATTTTCAGGTATTTGAGCTACAATTGTCTCAGATGGTTTTGTTCTGCTGTAATATAATATCACAAGCTGAGAAATTTATAACGAACAGGAATATATCATCTCCAGGCCCTGGAGTTGAAAAAGCATAAGACTCAGGGCCTGGATTTGGTGAATGCTTCCGGCTGCAGCAAATCTGGAAATCTGCAGACAAATGTGCTCTCACCTGTCTTCAAAGAAGTTTCCTCAGTAGCAGAGACCATTACAGGAAGCCACAGCTAGACCAAATGCAGAGCACAAGAGAGCACAGGGTGCCAACTAAACCGTATGGCTTGAGACTCGGGGAACATCACAGAAAAGGGGGTGAAAGAAGTCCAGAGGACCAGGACATCTGCTGCAAGATGTGTCTTATAGATATGACAGGGAAGCTGCACCCATGAAACACTGACAATATGGCTGCCTGAATCAGACCCGCACAGTGACAGCATCGGTTGACATCCAGTGCAGATAGAGAAATCTCTCAGGTCCCATCTCAGAGAAACAGCTGGAGAGATGATGTAAATATGTCCTCATATATTAAATTAGCAAGGAATTAATTAATTTTAACAAACATGGCAGAAAGGACTGGGGAGGTAGCTTAGTCGGTTTAGATCTCCACGACCTGTGTAAAAGCCTTGGACATCCGTAGACACCTGGAACATCAGCACTTGGGATGGTGAATACAGATAAACAATCAGGGTTTGCTGACTTGTCTAGCTGAAGTGGTGAGCTTCAGGTTCAGTGTAAGACCCTGCCTCAAAAGAGAGCAACTGAGGAAGACACCTGATGTCTATTTCTGGCCCACTTATGTGTATGCACACATACACACACACACACACACACACACACACACACACACTTATCATGGCAGGAAGCATCAACACAGGTTACAGACAGCAAGTTGATGGTTCACAGCATCCACTATAAGACCCCTGCCCTCAGATACTAAATGTTCTCTGATGATCAACTATGGCTCTGGTCCATTCATGAGGGCTCTGCCTACTAACTTCTTAAAGGTCTCCTGAAATGAATCTCAGGGATTCATTTCAAACATATGAACTTTAGGGGGTGTCTTAACTTGGGTTACCATTGCTGTGAGGAAGCATAATGACCAGAGAAGCAAGTTGAAGGGGGAAGGAGTCATTTGGCTGGTGCTTCCACATTGACAGTCCATCACTGAAGGAAGCTAAGACGGAACTCAAACAGTGGGAACCTGGAGGCAGGAGCTGATGCAGAGGCTGTGGAGGGGTGCTGCTTACTGGAATGCTCCTCACGGCTTGCTCAGCCTGCCTTTTTTTTATATAGAATAAAGGACCACCAGCCCAGGGATAGCCCCACCTACCATGGGCTAGGCCCTCCCCCATCCATCACTAATTAAGAAAATGCCCTACAGGCTTGCCTACAACCCGACCTTATAGAGAAGCCTTCTTCACTGAGTTTCTTTACTCTCAGATGAGCCTGTGTCAAGTTGACATACAATCATCCATCACAGGGGACATAGTTGGAACAGACCATTTAATCAGGCCCTGACTGATGAAATATGAAATATGAGTGTAGAGAATGTTCTCCTCTCTGAGGCCAGCCCTCTCTGCTCCATGTGGCCCTTCCTGTGCTCTCTCTCTCTTTCTTCTCCCTCATATGGCAGCAGGTGGAGAACCTGGAAACAATAGAACCATGCTGAAGGAAGCAGGGCTTCCTCAGATTACACTTCAGAGGAACTAAAGTCTCTGTGTTAAGTCAGTGTAATGTCAGGCTGTTTGTTATAGCAGCTACTCTCACTCATCCTGACTGGTATAGAAATAGGACTTCAGAGTGGTTAAAACTCCAAGTGAGAAAAGCCAGCCTCTCAGCCAAGTGGCAAGATGTGGGCAAACAGGTATAGTCATGAGGGTCATGCAGAAGCCAGCCTTCCTAAGACCACTGGGGACTGAAGTGGGAACTGCCTCCCATCCAGTCACTTCCTGGAGGACATACTTACTGTAAGTAGTCAGTCTCTGCTCCACCCCCACATTCTGGGAATGTGGAGGCACAGGGCTTGTCTTTTAATTCATGGGTCACCGGGTCATGTAGAGACACGCATGAACTTACAGTTCTACAGAAGGGCTGAGAAAATGCAAACATCACAAGCTATATATTTGACCTACCACTCATCTGAGGAAATATTACAAAAGAGATAAGCTAAGAGAAGGGTTAACCACTTTGCAAGCAGAATAGAAGGGGGTAGAAAAATCTGGAAACAGGGGTGGGGGGTATCTAATTTGGAAGATCTGCTTCTAGTGCCAAGTGGTTAGAAAATAGGGATCCAAATGGTCTGATGATAACCAGTAATAGCTGCCTATCTGCTTGTTACATTAACCGCTACCTGCTCAGAAAGGCAAAGAACAACAACAACAACCACCAAACAAAAAATTTCTCAGGAGAGGGGTCATTTTTTATTAGAGGTGTGGACTCCAGGAAAATGGCTGTGCTCTTGTAAATGACACTCATCAAACTCAGTGGAACACACACACACATACACACACACACGCATGAAAAAGTAGGAATGGGTCTTATTGGGAACAGAGTGCTCCCCATGTTGGGGAGAGAAGAGGGCGGGACAGGAGAATGGCCAAGATGTATTGCTCACTTACAAGAAGCTGTTAAAGAATAATAAAGGTTTAAAGGCTTGATGAGTGGTCGAGTCAGCTTTCCTGTTGCTTAATAAACATCATGACTAAAAGCAACTTGGAAAAGAAAGTGTTTATTTCATCTTACAGCTTATAGTCCGACATCAATGGAACCCAAAATGGGAATGCAAGCAGCAACCTGGAGGCAGGAACTGAAGCAGAGGCCATGGAAGAATACTGCTTACTGGCTTGCTCCTCGTGGCTTGCTACTCAGCCTGTTTTCCTTTACAGTCCAGGATCACCAGCATAGGTATGGCACTACTTAGTAGACTGGTCTTTCCTACATCAGTCAAGAAAATGACCCATAGACCCTCGGATGGAGGCAATTTCTCAACTGAGGCTCTCTCTTCCTAGGTGTGTCAAATTAACAAGAAAACTCCTCCAGACACTAAGCAAGGCCAAGATCAGGTCAGGAATGTGGGCTTTTTGTTCAATCCAGTAACTCCAGGGGGATCTCAGTACACTGATAGGGTGTTACTCAGAAGATCTTGGGAGACAAAACAGAGGCCAGAAACCTACTGAGAACAATGCCAGAGAGGGGCTTGGAGCACAGCTGCTGATTCAGAATGAGCACAAACAACTGACCAGGAGATCACTAAGTTCTTACTCATCACTGAGACTCAAGGACTGAATTGTAAAAGCCTTCCACTGTTCAAGACTGTGAACATATTTTGTCCTAGAAGAAAATATAGGGGAAGACCTACATGGCTTTGGCTTAGCTAAAGAGTTTTCTAAATACAGCACCCAAGGTAACAATCTTAGGGGTCGGGGGAGAAATGATAAATTTGCCATCGTAATTTCTACTCTTCAAATGCCTTTGCCATGAAAATGTAAAGGGTGAGACAGAGATGGAAGAGAATCTTTACAGATCTCAAATCGACGAAGGACTTATGCTCAACACGTAAGGAACCCTCACAAATCTAAACAAGAAAGCAGTTCCATAACCAAGTGGGCAGAGGCTATGGCATTGCCAAAGAAGGATCAGCAGTGAGCAAACACATGAAAAGGTGTGGGGAGCTCTTGGAGCCACTTCTAGAAACTTGGCAAGAATTTGACATTGGTCAGGACTCAGAATGGGCTAAGAAGGAAGTAGGCTCAAGATGAATACAGCTGAGGAATGTGTTCTTTGTATCTTGTTGGGTCTTGTTAAGACCCTGAATACAGTAATCATGGGACCTTTGTCTATGCTTTGTTTGTTCCTTAATTACTCTGTTTAAGTCTTAGGACAGACCATATTCTTTGTATGTATCTAGAATGATATAAAAGCAGACTGGGAAAAAAAAAAAAAGGACAAACCCACTTCAGCCTCAGGACTGGCTGGAGTTATGTTATATTGTTGTCTAATTGTCTTTTTCTTTTCAGTCCTTGCTCCCTCCCTTGAGACTCTGTTGACTGACTGAGCTGGCTTAGTCAAAAAGGTGTGGATGGTCTGGCTTGTCTCCAGGTGTAGAGGCTGGATAGCACTCAGGGTCATTTTCCTGGAGACAGGTGATGAGTGTGTGTCAGAGGCAAAGTTAAAACAGCTACTTAACAACCAGAAAAGTGAGGAGTGGCCAAGAGAGTCAAGAGGCCTCTCTTTTCTCCTTCTGGGATCATGAGAAGCTTACACTTCCTAGTGTAGGTGCTGTCAGCCTAGGGCTGAATCTGTGTCCACTGAATGTGGGCAGAAGGCAGATGGGACTGTTCTCTGCTTGGTCCCCAAAGAGTCTGATGTGACCTTCAACTGTCTTCCCAATTTCAACAGCAAAGCTCACCTTTGTAGGATTCCTCAGTCTGTGGCCAGTCAAGCCATGAAGTCAACCCAAAAGTTAATAGCTGGAGGAGTGAGAAACCTAGGGACATAGAAAAAGCACAAAGGAGAAGTGGGGGTGGAGAGGTGACTACATTGGAGGATGTTTGTCAAGCAAGCAAGAACTCTGCGTTTGATCCCTAGTGGGTAGAAAACTGTCCTTGGTGATACAAGCCTGTGGTCCCAGTATTTGGAAGATGGAGGCAGGAAGATCAGGAACCCAAGGCCATCCTCTACTGATCAGCAAATGTGAAGCCTGCCTGGACTACAAAAGATCTTGTCTCAGAAATAAGAGGTAAAGAAATATTCCTGGGGGTGAGGCTAGACAGGTGGAAGTGATCCCCAGGGGTCTAAAGACGCACTCCAAGATGCCATTCAGCTGCCATTCCTTCTACCAGTTCGTGACACACCTCTCTGTCCCAACACTAAGACTCCATTCTAAAGCAGACTCGGCAGGGTCAGTTCTGTTTACTCAAATATTTGTCTCCCAAAACTGAGCTGCGAAATCTACGAACCTCCCCAGCCCTGGGGACACACATTTGCCTGCAGTGCACAAAGTGGGTCCTTTGCCTTTGGAACAAGGACCAACTGGAGCACAAGACAACCCACAGGGTGCAGGTGCCCATGGTACCCGGCCATCTGGGGGCCCTGCTTCCCTCGGCCTGCTGCGGAGGCAGGGGAGGGTTTGGTTTTTTGTTTTTGTTTTTGTTTTTTTGGTTTTTTGTTTTTTTTTCCAGAGCTTGGTGGAGCTCCATATGGTGGAGATCAAAGGTGTTGCTGGGTGCATGGTTCTGCTTTATTTCCAAGCACTGTTGTTAATTAGAAAACAAGATCAGAGGCAGTATTAAAATCCAATTAAATTGATATGAACAGATTGCCAAGTGGTGTTCACTAATGTATAATTGAGCACCATGCAAATTTCGGTGGCTGGCTTTTGTGTTTTTTTGTTTTTTTTCTCCCCCCACACTCTGGAATGAGTGATGAGGCTATGAAGCTCCCCTTCATTGTGAAAAACAAACAAATCAATGCATTGATCTAGGGGGTATAGCCAGGGTGATGGATGGAAAGGGAAGAGGAACAGCCAAGTGTGACTTTGGGGGGAGACTGAATCCGTGCTCCCTCCCTCCTCTCTCTTGCCATTCCACATCCATTTCTTGGGCCCAGTGGTAGGCCTCATTTTCTGTTGACACTGCATCAGTCATGATCCAGAAGAAGCTGTTCTGGATTCAAGGATGGCTTGAAAACAAAACTTGGAAGTCGAAGGATGAAACTCACAGATAGTAAAGAATCCATGTGTGTGGAGGCATTTTTTTTTTTGGTAGTGATGTGGTTGCATTACATATGAATGTATTGTTTGTATCTTTGTGTTTTAAAGAGGGAGATTTAAGGCTGGGGAGGTAGCTCTGTTGGTAATATGCATGAGGCCCTGAGTTCAATCCCCAGGACATATGATTTTTAGGGAAAAGAAGAGCTGGGCCTGATGCCTTTAATCCTACCGCTGAAGAGGTGGTGAAAAAAAAGACAAATCCTTGGGGCTTGCTGTCCAGTCCGCTTAGCATTTGACAAATTCCAGGCCAAAGAGAGACCCTGCTTCAAAATGGTGGACGGTGCCTCAGAAATGCCACCTGAGTGGGTCCTCTGGCCTGCACAGAACAGTACACACACACACACACACACACACACACACACACAAAACCCTACAAGTGTCCTCCAGATATTGGATCTGAGAGTTGACATGGGCAAGCTGAGATGAACCAGTTAAAGAAGCCATGAGCCTCAGCATGCGATGAGTTGTCTGTTATTGTTGAAACCTCAAATTGTTTGCTCACTGTAGATATGGAAGGTTGGTGAACATGCTGTCAGTGGTAAGGTTTCCAAAAAAAACCCAAAGTGTTACCAAGGAATTTAAAAACAAAGAACGACCACAGGTGACAAGATGGCGGCAGGCAGTGTCTCCATGGGCACGATGTACCTGTAGTTCTGGTGCTTTTATTTTAACTCCCTTCAGAAAAAGGAAATGTAGTCCCCCCAACCTAGAATACAGCTGAGGGGTGCTAGGCAGTGGTGAGTCAGAAGCAAGAGTGTGGTATTAGGCATCCAGGGAAGGGTCAGGAATACAGATAAAAGGTAACAGGGGCTACTGAGAACAGAGAACTGAGAACAGGAGGCAGCTTCCTGGTGCCTGTGCCCACGGGTTTTCCTTCCTGCCAGCAGCCCTGAGTTCACTCACAGAAGGCATCCTTCACCAGTAACCCCCAGTCTGAGGCGGATACCGACTCCTCCTCCAAGCCAGCTGAGGAGCACTGCCTGTGCTCAGCTCAGACATGGACAGGTGGCCCAGTTCTGACCTATGAAATGTGATGAGAGGGGTCTCTCTGGGGCTTCTGGGAACTCAAGGCGGAACATCCCACAATGAGGAGGAGAATTAGCGCTAAACCTACCCACGCCCTGAGCCTTGGTCCTGAAGCTCACACACTTCAAGTATCAGTTTTACTCATGGTGGGATCAACTGTCTGCCCTCTGACCTTCAGTAGACATGCCACAGCAGACACACACACACACACACACACACACACACACACACATAATCAATCAATCAATCAATCAATCAATCAATGTAATTTAACATAGTTCTCAGAATTACTTTCAAATGTTATCTATAGATATGAAATTACAT
Organism: Rhynchomys soricoides; assembly: GCA_019843965.1. Classification (NCBI taxonomy): domain Eukaryota; kingdom Metazoa; phylum Chordata; class Mammalia; order Rodentia; family Muridae; genus Rhynchomys; species Rhynchomys soricoides. The sequence goes on along the minus strand of JADRCH010000100.1, from coordinate 1,283,511 downwards.
CTGGCAACAGGAAGCAGGGGCATATTCCTTTATAAACTTAAGTGATTATTTAGACGTTGTTTTTCCACATTTTAGGTACGGGTTTTCTGCATTTTGTTTTCAGATACATTCCCTATGGTTTTGATTGTTTTGTTTCAGAGACTGGTCTCACACAGCCCAGCTAGCCTCTAATTCACTATGTAGGGAAGGGAGACTTTGAACTTCTGATCCTCTGGTATCCTGTATGATGGGCTATAGACATGGACCACCATGCCCAGTTTATCAGGCGCTGGGATGGAACCCTGAGCTTCACACATGCTGAGCAAACACCCTAACTCTTGAGCTATCTCCCCGGCCCTGTGGATGATTTTATTTCGTACAATTTGGCTGAATTTTTCCTAATTGTTTTCCCAACTTCTAACCAGTGAGATACCAAGTTAAGCTCCTGGTGAGAACAAATTCTCAATTATACAATGTTTAAAAGAAAATAAATCAGGCCAGGCAGTGGTGGTACACACCTTTAATCCCAGCACTTGGGAGGGAAAGGCAGGCAGATTTCTGAGTTCCAGGACAGCCTGGTCTACAGAGTGAGTTCCAGGACAGCCAGAGCTATACAGAGAAACCCTGTCTCGAAAAACAGAAGAAGAAGAAGAAGAAGAAGAAGAAGAAGAAGAAGGAGGAGGAGGAGGAGGAGGAGGAGGAGGAGGAGGAGGAGGAGGAGAAAAGAAATCTTACTGGAACCTCAGAAGAAACCTTTCTAAGAAGCCCCCACCCTCCAACCCCCAGGCTTGGCTGTTTCACGACAGCTTACTTATTGTCTCTGATTATTTTCTCTGTGGTCATAAAATTACGGATCAAGTGGATGCCATGTCTATGAATAAGATCAAATAGAGGTGACACTGTTAGTGAGCCTGTCACTTAGGTATCTGGATGACACCATTAAGTCAAGATAACGTCTAATTAGTGAATGAGCCAAGTGCGAGCCACCGTAGACGAGGGAGAAATGGATGAAGGTTTTCTTGGAGATTTCCCAGACTCTGTTAAAATAGAAATCTGCCTGTAATAAACACAGGTAGACAAAACTGCCCACACTCTTGGGAGCTTTGCCCACTAGGAATAACGTTGGTGGCTTTCCTTGCGGTAGACAACATGCAGACATGGTGATCGTCCACAGATACGCACAGTGTGTAGCTTGTTCAGTGTCTCATCTTGATCTCTCCCAAATACCAAGGCACTACAGTAGTGGCACAATACAGGCCCTGTCTGTCACTCCTCCCAACAGCCTCTCGGACAGATTTTATTGTTTCCATTGTGCAGATAGAGAAACTAAAGCCTGCAAACTCCAGGACCATTCTGTGTTGAGTCCCCGAACGCTAGACAATTCCTTTATGGCGCTTGTCTCTTGGGCATGTGAACATGGCTGAAGTTGTTTACTGATCCCCAACTCTAGAGGCATGACCCTGCATTGGGGTCAGGGGTACTACTCAACCCTGCATGCCTCCCTAACCCAGCTAGCATCACTGTGTCAGGGATGAAGACTCAGCAGGAGATTGGCTTCTCTGAGCATTCAAGTAACAGGTGACAGTCGCCTACCTAGGTGACTGCTGAGCAGTGGTCCTCAACTTTCCCATGGCCGCAACCCTTTAACAGTTCCTCACGCTGTGGTGACCTCCAGTCGTAAAATTATTTTTGTTGCTACTTCAGAACTAAGTTTGCTACTGTCATGGATTTTAATGTAAATATCTGATATAAAATCCCTATGAAAATGTCATTCGATTTCCCCTTGGGGGTCAAAACTCAGAGGTTGAGAACCACTGCTCTGTGTGAGAGAGAGAGAGAATGTGTGAGTGTGTGTGTGTGTGTGTGTGTGTGTGTGTGTGTGTGTGAGAGAGAGAGAGAGAGAGAGAGAGAGAGAATGTGATGACTAGATAAATGAGATGAAGATTCCAGTCACCCGGATATAGAACACCTGGGTGAAGGTTCCAGGTCCTCTGCTGCCAAGATGTGTGGCCCAGGCACACCAGTGCACTTCTCTAGGCCGGAGTCCACTAGGAGAAGTGTACCAGATATAGATAAATCCAACCGTTGTGGCTCAGCTTCCAGAGACTCATTTCCTATCCTCAGTCCATTATTCCCTCAAACTGTATCAGAGGGAGCACAATTCCAGTTCTGAGCACAGCATTGAGTGAGATTTCACCTGTCCTTATCCTGCTCGAGTGGGATGGTTTAATGTGTCTGCGTCTTAGTCCTGACAAGACGCTTGGTCAAGTTGGCTACATTATGTAAAAGCACACGTACTTGTTCAAAAGAGCAGGAAAAGTGTGCTTTGCAAGAGAGTAGAGTCCAGCTTGCTGATGTGCCTCACCCCCACCTGTGTGTATGTGTGTGTGGGGGGTGGATCTGTGTGTGTGTGTGTGTGTGTGTGTGTATGTGTATTGTGCATTTGTGAATGTGTGTGTCCGTGTGCCTGTGTGTGAGTGTGTGTATGTGAGAGTGTGTGTGAGAGTTTACTATGTGTGTGAGAGGAGTGTGTAGATGTGAATACTCTGTCTTTTTTCTGTCTGTTAGACGTTGTCACTCAAGAAGAAATCAAAACTTTGAACTTTTGGCATAAGTTTTCCACTCATTTCCATATCTAGATAAAAGGTGACCATCTGAGCACATGTGGAAGTCCACCGTGTTTAGAGTGTGCCGATCCAACCCCACACTGCTAAGTCACAGGGCACTTGGGAGAAGTTCAGCATCGGGCAATTTTGTCTTTGTGTGAACATGAAGCAGTAGCAGGGTACTTACACAAACTCAGGTGACTAGTCTGCCAGCCGCTGCAATGTGTGGTGTACGCACATGGTCAGATTCACATGCATACACACACACACACAAACACACACATACATGCATAAACACATGCACATGTGAGGTATACAGACACACACACACTGACATACACACAATACACACACACACACACCATGACACAGAGATACAGAGACATGCACACACTGTAAATACGCATACAACCACACACACACACACACACACACACACACACACACTTGCACTCCTGCCATGATGAGGAAACAGCAGGTGCCATAGTGGAGCACAGGGGAAAAAATTAGCTGTTGAAAGATCAGTAAACACAAGGTTTGTAAGAAAGCCGCATGCTGGGCCACAGTCAACTTTGGTGTGTAAATAAACTAGGTACACTCTAAAATGACAGAAGGGGTGTGAGTCAATGTGAAATCTACTCTGTGAGATATGTGGTGTAAAGCCCTACAACACTGAGGCACTTTCACACAAACGGGTGTGCAGCGACTGGTCAGAGGAACATCCCTGGAAACACAGAGACAACTCAGTGGCTTGAGGTGACACGGCCCCATCTATCTTCCAGGATCACTATCACACATACTGCAGTCCCTAGCAGACTGAAGCCTGGGTCTGTAGTGTGTGACTGAACACTTCAATCTTGCCAGACCAGGGAGAGACACAGGAAATAAACTCACTTGCTTTGCCCCACTTTCAGACTACGCACAGCCCACCAGCTCTCCGCAGCTGGTAACTTCCCCAGGACATTCAGCTTGTACCTGATTTGAATCTAGTGACTCCCTGCACACAGTGGGCAACACCCTGCTCCTGGTGTGGAAAACTGGACCACCCGCTGCAGTGTTTCTGCTGCTCACATGCCACATGCATGCTTCAGCAATCCATTGCATACCACTCACAAAACACAGACCCAGAGGCAAAATGCTGAGAAACTGTGAGCCATCTAGAGCCAGCAGAAGGCCAAGGGTGGCCATTTGGGGCACCGGACCTTTGGCAGTGACCCAGACTGTGAAGCAAGAAGCCATCCCTGAACTCAGGGCTGCTGTGTCAGCTGGTTTGTTTGTTTTGTTTTTTTTTTTTTTTTTCACAGCCAGGCACTCTAACCTGAGACCTGTATCTGTCTGGGTGCCAGAAGCCCAGCCCTCTACAGCTGAGCAAGCTACTGGCTCGTGGTAGCCCACTACACGCCAAGTAACTTGATGTTAGATATTCATATTTCTTCCAGATGTTTGAATGCTTCTTTTGCCCAATTCTATTAATACGGGTTTTTAATTGATTAACTGAAACCCAGTCAGTAAGGTAAATACAGAGAAATAGTTCACGGTGAGGGACTGACCACCACACTTGTTGGCATGTTCTCCCCTGACCAACAGCAGGATGATGTCTTAAGTCATTTTATTTTCAACTGAAAACAGATGGTGCCTAATAATTGTAAAATGATAGTCTTTGGGTGAAACAATAAACCTTCCCATAGACAGGTCAGGCTTTTTTGTTTGTTTTCTTTGTTTAATTGTTTCATATTTATTTATTTGGGGAGTGGCATGTGCATGCCACAGAGTACATGCAGGGGTGGAAGGTCAGAAGACAACTGCAGGACTCCTTCCACCATGAATGTACTAGGGAGCCAGGGAACTGGTCACCAAGCTTGGCAGCAAGCACCTTAACCCACTAAGCCATCTCTCAGTCGGTCCTGCTTAGCAGCACTTGAGAACACTGACAGCTTATAGTTCACTTCTAAAATCATCAAAGCCACCTTTTGGATTTATCTGAGTTTGTACTATATTCTGCAGTAGCTCCTCTTAGCCTAGGGAACCCTGGGTTTGTCCATCATGACATATAAGACATAGGATAGATTTCCAGCCAAGTTTATTCTGTCCCCATGTGTCTGAGTGACATGAAGGGGACTCTGCTCCTGGTGTCCACCAGTTCCTGGATAAGCCAAGCTGGTGCTCCCTAATTTATGATTACAAAACTGCAGTTTATGAAAAGCTACATAAACAGGCAGATGGGTATGGTCTGTGGGTCTGTCCTAAAGACCCCCTGCTGTCCCTCACCTGAGATGCTGTCTCCTGCTGCTATATTCCGGAGGCAAGCATCAGCAGCTCTAGAGTGTCATCTGGGTCATTAGGAATGACCCAAACAGCCACCTGGCCCTGTGTCAGACTGTCCTGAACCCCAGCTTTTACAAAGACAGAACAGGGCACTGGCTTGGCTTTCCGAAGCCTGGTGGCTGTGTGTCAGGAGCAGAACCCTTCTCTGTTCCCTCAAACACAGGGCAAAGGCTGGAGGACGGAGGAGGGGAGGGGTGAACAGGAGGGAAGATGGCACAGAGCACAACTAGAGATCTGGGGGCAGCCAGAAAACATCAGAACTAGAAAGCCTGAAGCCTGTGGGAGGGGACTCTGTGTATCTCCCCTATACAATACACACAGGACACAGGACACAACACACAAACACACACTTCCTTCCCTCTCCTCTGCAGCCCTGCCTTGTGTTCCCCGAGCCCCTCTCCAAAGGTTTGCTTTAACAGTTTGCTGGTGCCAGACCACCACAGGCATCTCAGTGGCTCTCTCACACACTGCCCCACATACATGAGCATGCATGCGCATACCACATGTACATGCATGCAGAACGAAAACCAATACACAAATTCCAGACTACAAAGAAGACTCCAGCTTCCCCACTACTTCAGCCCACTTTCCACTGCTGCCACAAACTCTTCATGCTAGGCAAACAGTGCTGTGAGAACAGTGATATCTTTGGCTTAGGGCTCTGGAAGCTGGGAAGTTCTAGAACAGGGTGCCCACATGTGGTGAGGGCCTTGTTCTGCATCATGACAAGGTGGAGAACACCACATGGTCACATATTAAGTGACCACTTAGGAGTCAATTAGTTTCTGTTCGTTGTGTCTACTTAGTAGCGGACAGCAAAACCTCAACCTGAACCAGAATAGGCCTTTTCTCCTTGGATCGCATCTCCACAGAGAGTTCAGGAGGGCTCAGGTTCTCAATGTGCAACTGAAATCAGATGTCTGCCCAGATCTCCTAGCCAAACCAGCCCCTGATCGTCCCACATATGTCCCATAACTGGTGGTACATCCACAGGGTGTGTCTTCTGTCTCTCACCTGCCCCATGAACACACCTACCTGTACTGTACCTATCTTCCAGAAAACTACACCTTCCTTCAACCAATAGATAGTATCCGGTTCAGAAGGCCCCTCCTTCTGGAAGCTTCCCTAAGAACTCCAGCCCTAGGAGATCTGAGAACATTGTACATCATCGCTGTGAACCATGAACCCCAGCTATGCAGCTTTTAGCTCCAGTTTCTGCTCACATATAGTCTAGGGGGTACCTTTGGTCTCCCACATAAAATGTAGGGTGCTCCCCCTCTCATGAGAACCATGACCGTCCTTGCCTGTAACCTGGATGACAGTCATCATGAAAGGTATCAGTTTCCCTTATTTATTCTTGAACAGTGCCCGTGCTTTGAGAGCAAAGGTCAAACTAAACCTCTAAGAACAAAAAACCAGTAATCCAGATGAATCTGTATGCATCTGTCCATGGACAAGAGTCTCACTCACAGATGAGCCGGGCCGTGAGGGCCTGAGAGAGGATGTGGTGCATCCTTCCCATACATGATGTCTACCAATCAAAGCTCTACCACCATGCCCAAAAGCTATACTCAGATAGTAACAATGACAAGACGCATATATGTAAATATATGCATATGTGAAAAAATTAATTCCTTATCCACATGATTTCCATACTGGAATACTATGCAGTCGTAAAAAGAACCAAGCATTGGCCCCTACAATGAATCTCTAGGCCCCGTGCTGATGTTCAGCCACCATGTGCAGAAGTGCATAGACTGGGATTCTCTATGAATGATCTCAAAGGAAGACCCAGGATGAAACAAAACAGCAGTGGCCAGTGAGGGACAGAAGGGAGCATTGTGAGGTGCGATGGGCTATCCACTAGTGCACCACTGCATGTTAAAATACCTGTCAGAACCCAGTGATGTGTGCACTTCAGATCATGAGGAGCTTTCATATGTAACTACAACACAATAAAAAATAAAATATTATTATTATTATTATTATTATTATTATTATTATTATTATTATTATTTGCCCAAGTATACAGCAAGCACTCTGAGAGGACACCATCACCAAGACCAACACTCTTGGGTCTATGACTTCTAAAGACCTCAGAGATCCAGAGACCTGTGAAAATCCCCAGCCCAGGCACCCTTAGCCACCTTCCTGCCTTGGACCTTTCTGACAGGTGGGAGAAGCTGAGGACCAAGTCAGAATAAGAATTTGCCTGCATAAAATATAAAATGCATTTGATGACAAAGAAACCACATTATTCTGACAGTAATCCAATATTAAAAACAGATTTGTGACCTAGAAATGTGTGTGTTTCTTTATTAACACATTAAATAACAAGCCTTGCCAGAGGGCCTAATAACCACCATCATTTCAGAGACGGAAGTAATGAGAGGGACCGGTTGAGACTGCTGCTACAGCTGTGATGGGACAGGAAAAGATGTGAGCTTGATCTCTGACTACAGAGTTCAAATCACTAGCTGTGGACCCTCCCTGGGCTGCAGAACGCGCTGCACCCTACAGCTGGGGCTGCATGCCAGCTGGACTAGCATTCACCAGACAGGTCAGTAAGCTTGGTAGCACACCCTCAGGTTGAGAGCCTCGGCCCTGGACCAAACTGCTATGTCAGCAAGAGAGAAAATGTGGGACCATGATGGCATCTATTGTTCCAAAACTGTGCCTACCTTGAATTCAGAGCAAGGAACTTGTTCCCTGAACCAGCCTGTGTCTGCCACAGAAAAGTATGCAGCATGGAGCCTGGGCATACAGGAACCCTCTCTGAACACTTGGATGGGGCTAGTGAGATTGCCTAGTTGGTAAAGGGCTTGCTGAGTGTGCAGACAAGAAGACCTGAGTTCAAACACTGGTAACCATGTAAAACCAGGTGTGTCACATGTGTCTAATCCCAGCACTGGGGCCAGAGGGTATCAGTCAGGTAGATCTTGAGGTTCCCCTGGCCAGGAGATTAGCCAAAATATCAAGCTCCTGGTTCAATGAAAAACTCTGTCTCAATAAAAACAGGATGGAATCAGACAGAGGAAGACACATGCATGCACGTGCTTCAATGACATGCCTAGGATCCCAGTGCCAGGAAGACAAAGAGGAGAGGATCCCTGGGGCTTCCTGGTCACCCAGTGTAGCCAGATGGAAGAGCTCCAGGTTCAGTGAGAGACCGTGTCTCAAAAATAAGCTGAAGAGCAATGGAGGAAGACAGATGTAAACATGTTGACCTTTGACCTCTGTGCGATAGAAAGACCAATAGACACAAGACATGAATTTCTATAATTTGTATTCAGGAACTGAGAGAAGCAGGGTGCATATTATATTTCTCTTTCCTTTCTCCTTCTCCCTCTCTCCCCTGCTTGCTTTAGTGCCCCCCCCCCCCCCCCCCCCGCCCCCGCTCTGGCTGGCTCCCTCTCTCCCTTCCTTCCTGATTCAGTAGTTAAGAGGTTGACTGGATTCACTCTGCTGGATCCCACTGCCCCTGCTGGACCTCAGCCCAGAATGTGGGAGCCCCTGAGCAGCGGTCATCAGGCTCTGTCCACCAGGCTGGCGGGCTGGCAGGCAGGCAGCAACGCCCACAGAGCGCCAGGTCTCTGCCCACATTAGCTCCCTGCTGGGATAATTCTTCTCCAGCCTTTTTTTTCCAGGCCACCAAGTGGGCCTGCCACCATGCTGCTGTTTTTCATCTTGTTAATTGAGTCATTTATTTTGTTAAAAGGTGAAACTCTATCAGGGCTTGCGTGCCAAGTGTGAGAAGGTATATTTAATGACACATCAAATGACCAAGGCTTTGGGGGGCCTCTCTGTTTGGAGCTGGTGCAGCTGTGGGGGCAGGGGAGGGGCGGAACGGAACACAACCTGCACAGTGAGGTGAAGATGGCTAAAAAGAATATGAAGAATTGAAATTCTGTTCCCTGTACAGCACTGGCCACAAAAGGAGTGCAGGGGTCGAGGCCATCCGTGTAGAAAAGTGCCTATGGGTAAAGGGCTCAAAGGTAAGGACATTATTCATTTCTGTCCCTGGAAGGTAGAGGGGCTGTTGGTCCTGAACCCCGGGTATCTTCCTGGCCTGGAGATCATACAGGGTTCAGTTGGCTCCGCCCATTCCTGATCGCCCCACCCCTTTCCCTCTTTGGGTCACTCTACTGTTTGTTCTCCCTTGGAAAGAAGATCCATCCCATATAAACCCTGATGAGTCTTAAACTGACCTTGTAGCCACAGATGACCCTGATCTTTTTGGCTCCTCCTGCCAGCACCTCCCGAGTGATAGAATTATAGGCATGTACCACCAAGACCAGTTTTCATTTGGAGCTGCGATTCGAACCAATGACTGTATACATGCTAGGCAAACAATCTGCCTCTGAGCTCCAGTCCAATCCCCCCCACTCCACTCTTGATGATGCAGGTCCACCCTGCACCTTAAGATCAACAGAGGACCTTCCTGGACCCAGTGACCTATAGGTCTTTCCGATGCCTAGAGTTCCAGGGTCCCAGACTTCCCAAGTCCACTCTCATACATCATAGGCAAAGACATGAGGTTTCCTGATCTCCACTGTGATCCTCCAGTTACATCTCCACCCAGCTGCCCTGCTCCAGAGGGAGGGAGGCATGCTGTGCCCATGAGGATGTCTTGGCACCAGAGCCCTGCCCCCAGCACCCACGGGGGAGGACCAAGCTCAGGATGCATCAGGAGCACATGGAATCAGACATGCACCTTGGTGCATGCTTTCTGCCTTCAGGGAGGAACTGAGAGATCCTGCAAATCGCCCTTTTAGGATGATTAGCCAACCCTCTTGGTTCAGGAGACTCCGAGAGTGTCTCTGTACTCATTTTTACCAGCCTCGGGGTTGACTGGAGGCCTGAAAGAAAGGTCTCTTCCCACCCCCACCCTACCTGCCTGGGTATCTGGCTACATGTCTCGGTAATTTCTGACACCTCCTTGCTCAGCGCAGCATTTGTGCTCAAAGGACATCTGAAAGGAAAGTGGTCCCAGTGATAGTTTAAAACAGGCTTTACTGGAGTGGCCGAGCCCTAGACCTTGATGTTCCTTTTGGCCTGACAGATGGGATGTTTTCAGTTCAAAGCATCACATCCTTGCTGGAGGGCTCTTGGTCCCTCTGGTCTTCTTTCTATCCCCTCTTCTAAGCAGCAGGGTTCCAAAGCTCCTTTACTCTCATGGATCCTCAGAAGGAAACTGGAGGTGGGGTGGCCCTCCATCTTTGCTGCAAAGGTACCTTCTACATCAGCAAAGGCAGGGTACCTCCCAGAGCTCTGCCCTAACCTTCAGACTAGGGAGACCACTGCTCCCTGTTGATGACACCCTAGGGCACAGTCCCCTGGGAAATCCTCCCTCTGCCACCAGCTCCTAAAAAAAAAAAAAAAAAAAAAAAAAACAACAAAAAACACCACTTGTTTCTGCCAACCTTACTTTCCATACTGAAGGAGTCTACGGTTCAGTGTTTGCCCATCGTCTCTGCCCCGTTCTGAAGCTGGGTTACTGTGCCGCAGCCCATTGCTCCTGGTCCTGCCCATCACTGACACCATAACTGCAGAGCAAGCTACCTCACCTTCCACAGCCTCCATTTCCTCACCTGAAGACGCAGTTTTCACCTCACTGGACTACTGATGGGATAATAACTGTGAGAGACTAGACCTTAAGTGGGGCCCCCACGGAATGCATGGCCATTAGGCAGGAGTCATCAGAAAACTTGTCAGGCTCTCCCACACTATTCCCCAAACTCACCATGTCCCCAACCATTTGAAGTGCCCAGGCTTCCTCCCATGCTGACCTACAGCTGATTTCTGGTTCTAGTTCCTTCCCACGTCCTCTCTCCTCCTTGCTGGGGCCCTGACTAGCAGGCCTTTAATAGATACTTGCTAACCAAGTCAGAGAGGCTGGGCACAGTGGCCAAGCCTGCAATCTGAGTACTCTGGGAGGATAGACACAGGAGGATAGAGAACTGCAGGTCAACCTAAGCTATGCAATGAGAGTTAATTAATTAGTGGAGCTCACTTAGTCAGATGTTTGTCTAACATGTACAAAACCCTGAGTTCCACCCAGCACCCCATAAACTGATCATGGTGGCACACAGCTTTAATCTCAGTGCTCTTGAGATGAAGGCAGGAAGATCGTAGGTTCAAGGTCAGCTTTGGATATGTAGTGAGTTCTAGGCCAATCTGAAATACAGGACACTATGCCTCGAAAATAAAACTTATCACTTAAACAAGAAGGAAAGAAGAAAGAGGAGGAGGAATGTCCCTGTACTGTGACCCACCGTCCCTTTTGTCATCAGCATGGTAAGACTTGTCCTTGTCATTTTGTCATCAGCATGGTAAGACTTGTCCTTGTCATGTTAGAGACATGACACAACCCTTCGCAGCTGGAGTCCACAGCAGCTTAGGCCATTCAGTGTTGCCCTGGTAACTAAGGTCAAAGGTCAAAGTCTGGCATTGCCAGAAAGCCTGTAACTCAGTGCAAAATGGCAGACTCCCTTGGTCAGTGAGGCTTCTTCTTCTCAACCTGGGAGATCCCATACTGGGGAATATCACATAGCCTTGGTAAGATTACAGGTTCCTTTCTCCCAATAAGAACCCATTCAGCTAGCCCCTGAAATTCCTGGAATGCCTCCCCATGCTAACGAGACATCTCTCAGTGCCTTAGCCTTCAGCTATGACCTTTGCCCACCTTGGATATTCATACCCCCTTCCCCAAAACTATATAACCCTTGATTCACCACGAGTAAAACTGTTCTGTCTCCCTGAAGCCGATCTTGGAATGTGTGGTCATTTCCATTTGTACTCACTCCCAGGCCATCTGCAACCCTGTTCATCGACTCTGCTCCCCTCATCCTCATAGGCTGGTGGCCAATGACCCCAAAAGAAGGGAGACCCACAATCTAGCTTTCAGCATCCAGCCCCGAGTCTCTCCTGGTATCTCAAACTTGGGGAGCAGGAAGGTAATCCACACTTCATTAAAAATCTATCAAGTAGTTTTCATTAAGTGGTAAAATTCACCCAAATCAAGTAGAGAACGGCAGCAGACAGTTCTCCATCCTCGTGAGAAAAAAATGCATAAACTAAATAAAAAACAAGGTAAGGGAGGTTGTTCTAAGGTTATAGACGTTTCTGTCTGTCTGTGCGTGCTGAGCCCCTCCCTCTGGGTCTGGGACAGTACAGTGGTCATGGTGTCAGGGCATCATGGTGTCAGGGCATCATGGTGTCAGGGCATCATGGTGTCAGGGCATCATGGTGTCAGGGCATCATGGTGTCAGGGCATCATGGTGTCAGGGCATCATGACCAGGATTCTGTGATGGAAGATCTGGGTTCACTGCTCATCAACTGGGAAACAAAAAGAGAGGTGGGGGTGAGGGAATGAACGCAGACCTTTAATGGTGTACCCATCCCCTTTAACGGTGTACCCATCCCCTTTAAAGGTGTACCCATCCCCTTTAAAGGTGT
>JADRCH010000100.1:1242285-1271132 GCA_019843965.1 Rhynchomys soricoides | reverse complement strand
GGTGTACCCATCCCCTTTAAAGGTGTACCCATCCCCTTTAAAGGTGTACCCATCCCCTTTAAAGGTGTACCCATCCCCTTTAAAGGTGTACCCCATCCACTAGACCCCACTTCTTAAAGGTTTCTCCATCTTCCAACAGTACCATGGGCTGAGGGATAAGCCTTTTACACAGAGGCCTTTGGAGGACATTTCAGATTTAAACCATCATGGTGGCTTGGACTTGGGAGAAATGAAGATAAGACATCCAGGCTCCTAGGACTTCCACCACTAATGAAGGCAGAACAGAGATTCAAAGCCAGATCTGAGAGGTTCCAGAACCCACCCTCTTCCTGAGTTTAGAACATGGTTAGGTGGTGACATTGGAAATGCTGGGAGATTGGAGAACAGTCACCTTACACCCATGCTGTGTCTCCTTTTGAGTGTAAGGACATCTGTCATTGACTTTGGGGTCCACTTAGCTCAGGATGATGATGTGTCAAGATGGTTGGGCTAGTAACCCCTGCAAAGCAATATTCATTCTAAGGTCTTGGGTAAGCATATCTTTCAACAAGGTACTCTCTCACCTCAGACCTTAATCCATTTCCCCAACTCCAAGGATTATAAAGAGACAGAAACCAGCAGGATGATCACACCTCCAATATCAGTGGCCCAAAAGGTCTGTCTACCCACGGTGTTCCCTCTGCCCGGGCTGTAAGTCTGCAGCATGCCGTCTCACCTGATACTCCCATCAGCCCCCTAGGATCAGTGCATACCCCAGTTGTGTCGATCTACTGATACTTCATAGAGCCCAGCTGCACCACATGGTGCATCTGCAGACGTACATGCAGGCAAACACACACACGCACATAAACAAATCTAAAATATTCTTTTTTTTTTTTAAAGGAAAGGAGGAACAAAGAGAAAGCAGAGACCCATCATAATCCTCATGATGGTTATTTCTCCTAATGAAGCTCTTCTTTGGGCCTGAGGGTTCTCCCTTCAGGGCTCCAGGATGGCTGCCTGTGGCCTGCAACATTCTGTATATCATAGCAGGAGAGAGGCTACATTAAAGAGAAACGTGACATTGAAATAAAAATTAAGAGCCCCTGAGACCATGCTTGCTCCTGGCACCAAATAATTGTACTAGAAGACCCTTTGGCATTGACTGAAAACTGTCATGTTCATGGTGACAGTTTGTTACAGCTGAAGGACACTTTAAAAATCAACTAAGGCAAGACACTCAAGGGGCGGTGGCTAGGTAACTTCCAGAGGCAAGCGTTCCCATTTTCCCTTTCTTGGGGGACTTGGGGACCGACAGCAAATCTTCCATGACATCAATGTGTGGCAGTGTGTATGTCAATAGCACCATCAAACAACGCTGTCCCTTGTTTTGGAATCCAGAGTCTTCTCTGCGGCCAGAACTCATAAGCTGAGTTGGCCATACGCAGGGTTAGCCTGAGACCCCAGCTCCCCTAGATGACAACTGATACAACTCAAAAACCTCATCCTAAATCACATTGTTGGTGTGGTCCCTTGAGCTTGAAGTTCCCAGGCTCCAAATTCTTGAAAAATTAATTTCTGATGTTTTTAAGCCACCTCCTTCCATCCATGACATTTCAGTGTCGCACCTGGAACAGACTAAGACACCTCCCCTGTTTGCTTGTCAAACTGTAGTATGAAACAAATTAGATCTACATGTTCTTAACATTCTTTAGTGTAACCTACAATAAGAAGTATGTGGTACAGCAACACACACACACACACACACACACACACACACACACTGAACAAAACTTTTACAGGACAATTCTCACTCTCACTTTGACTCATTAAGTTCTCTCTGACTTGCTAGTAGTGGTGGTGCACGCCTTTAATCCCAGCACTTAGGAGGCAGAGGCAGGCAGATTTCTGAGTTTGAGGCCAGTCTGGTCTTCAGAGTGAGTTCCAAGAGAGCCAGAGCTACACAGAGAAACCCTGTCTCAAAAAAAAAAAAAAAAAAAAAGTTCTCTTAACTTTCTACAACCCACTAAAATGAGCTTATTATAATCCAGTAATGTGTCATGGCCTTCCATTAGAAAAATATCAAATTTTAGAAGAAGTGGGAGAGAGCTGGTTAAGAATCTAGAACAGCAGTCAAACATGCATTTTATATTCACATTATGAGTAATACCTCAGCTAAATGTTACTGCCTCACAAGCGAGGACGCTAAAACTTAGAGGCTCAAAAGCAAACCAGCATCCACAGGAGTAAAGAAACTGAGCTCCGTCTGGGGCCTCAGTTGTCTGAAAGCTAAGCTGGCCGGACATTCAAGATGGCATACTCAGGTGGCTGAAAATCAACTCAGGCTGTCAACTGGTCTGTGCATTCTGTACATGTGATTTTTCCATGCAGCTTGGGTCATCCACATATGGCAGTTAGGTATGCAGCCAATGGGAAAAGCAAGTGTTCCAAGCAGCCATCTGCAAAACTGTAGATATAGGGCTCCCTCTGAACTGAAGGATGCAAGTCACACAGAGAAGAGCTGACATGGTAGGAGACAAGATCACATCCATCTTTGGAGCAATCACCCGCTGGGAAGAGCATGGCCTTTCTGAGGCTTGCCCCACTCTGTGGCAGTAGTTAGGTCTCCTCATCTGTCCCAGCCTCCATTCCTCATCATTACAACAAAGGAATTGGTTAAATGGGTCAGAAGAAATCCCAAGTTCTGAAGTTGTGGATTCAAGGTAAAACTTAGGGACACATACAGGTTTGCACATACTCTGAGCACTTGGCATAGGCTAAAATCACCCTGGTGCTAGCCTACAGTTTTTATTTAAATTCTTGATGAACCTTGAAAGTCTTCTGTGCATCTTAGAATCAGAAAATGTGTCTCTTTTTTCTCCCACCAGATTGGCCAAGCCATCCTAACAAAGCCCCCTTTCAATGCCACTTCTCAGAGGTCTCCCTCCCAAAGCCCTGAGACAGGAACAGAACTAGCCTTGGAGGTCTCCATTTGGCCAAAAGCAGATATAGAAAACATCTTCAGTAGACAGGACCACATATTCTGCTATCAGCTTTGCATCATCCATGTGGGAAGGACGCAAACCCCCCAGGGTTTTGTGACGCTGTCTTTTGTTTGGCACAGAGAAGATAGAATTGGAAGCAACCACAACGACCATGAAAGGGATGCATATCAGACTTCAAGATCGATTCCAAGCATAAGCCAGAATAACTGCCTTCAGTGAGACCTATACTTCTCGGCCACTGTATCCAGAAGCCATGGGCACTTAAAGTGTTTGAATCTATTCTCTTTCTCCTTAGACACAACCACTAATCTTCCTTTCTTCCCTTTCCTAGGGATGCAACCTACTTACCTGGCACATGAAATACCTTATGATGACACCCAAGCTTTAGAGATTTACATGAGAATCAGCTAACCTTATTTTAGCCCAGTACAGAGAGTGTGCAGGGGTACAGAAGAACTCTGGGCTTATTCCCCAGATAAGTCATTTATTTCTTTCCTCAAAGAAAAATCCAATATCCTGAGATCAGATGAATATTGAAGCTTTGGTGGAAAAGAACCAGACCAGGGTTGAATTAACATGTTCAAATCAGCCTCCCCCAATAGGATGATCTGTGAGGCTAAAAGGAGCCCCTGTGGATAAATGGTCCATGTCAGGCAGGAGCGGTGCCTCTGACTAGGTCATTCCCATGAAAAACATGAACCATCCTGGAAGTCAGCAACCTTATCTTTTAGCTTAGCATCCCCAAACTGGACTTCTGAGCAACAGAGAACTCAGTCCCCCTGCCACCCTTGGTCCTGCCTGACTGGGCTCACTCACTAAGTTGTAGTGATCTGTGAATAGGACAGTAAACTCCATAGCTGTCTGGGGTGGCCATTGTCAGGACAATGCCAGCAAGGGGCAGGACATCTGCATTCACAAACATTTCTACTTAATGAAGTTTTCCCCGTATTGCTGGGAAGATCTTGAGTGCACTTGCAGCAATTCCTCATGTTATTTAGGAAATTAATGTGTAAATCCGGTAGATTCATCAGATATGGTAATGCGTACCTATATTTCCAAGACTAAAGAGGCAGAGACAGGAGAATTACTACAAGTTCAAGGGCAAGCTCTAGGGACAACCTAGACACAGAGCAAGACCCTATCTCAAAAAGATAGTAGAAGTAGTAGTAGCAATAATAATGAATAAAGCCAAAATATCTCCCTTGTCAAGGCAAGGGTCTCGCAAAGCCTTTCCATCTAAAGAAGGGTTCCCAAGAACCTGGTCTTGGTCATATGAAAACCAGACTCTTTGCTTCCTACACACTGGACCCTATGACTAAAGGTCAGCTGTCCCTGGTGGTGTTTGGGTCCCAAAGAAAACCCCACTCTGGGACTGTATTAGTCATGGTTCTCTAGAGTCACAGAACTTACAGGTAGTCTTTATATAGTAAGGGAATTTGTTGATGACTTACAGTCTGTAGTTCAACTCCCCAACAATGATCAGCAGCAGCTGTGAATGAAAATCCGAGGATCTAACAGTTGCTCAGTCCCACAAGGCATGCAGGCGAAAAGCGAATCTTCCTTCTTCCAATGTCCTTATGTAGGTCTCCAGCAGAAGATGTGGCTCAGATTAAAGTTGTGTATCACCACTCCTGGATCTGGGACTTGCTTTGTCCCAGGCTAACCTTGAACTCAAAAATCACCTTGCCTCAGTCTCCTGGGATTAACGGCTTGTACTACTTTGCCTGGGCCTAAGCTTTTCATGGCCACTATGCCTCAAGATCTCCATGCCAAGATCTAGGTCAGAAACTTGTGTCTTCCAGCCTCAAGATGTGGATCACAGGTGATCCTTCTAATTCTGGATAGTAGTTCACTCCAGATATAGTCAAGTTGACAATCAGGAGTGGCCACTACAGGGACTATTTCTCAGATATGGGACTTTGCTTCTTCTCCATGCTGTACTCATCCCGAAGAATAAGCTGAGCCTAATACAGCGGTTCTCAACCTTCCTAATGCTGCGGCCCTTGAATACCATTCCTCATGTTGTGGTGACCTCAAACTATAAAGTTATTTCTATTTTTACTTCATAACTGTAATTTTGCCACTGCTATGAATCATAATATAAATAGCTCATTCGCAGGATATCTGCTATGCGACCTCTAAAATGGTCATGACCTGCAGGTTGAGAACCCCTGGTCTTCATTAACGATAAATGAAGAGAGAAGGTCAGCACTGGCCAGATCCAGTCATGAGCTTTGGTCTTCATCCTCTCCTTAAACTTAATCACGAGCCAGGCCCTGCAGACTTCACAGGGTTTACAAAAGGTTGGTTCCTGACCACACAGATGAATCCAC
The DNA here is from genome assembly GCA_019843965.1 of Rhynchomys soricoides. NCBI lineage: Eukaryota > Metazoa > Chordata > Mammalia > Rodentia > Muridae > Rhynchomys > Rhynchomys soricoides. Next base: position 1,265,815 of record JADRCH010000100.1, on the reverse strand, counting down.
AGCCACCTAGACATAGCCACACTGAGCCAGATACTAGTGTGCAGCAGCTGGATATTTATGTATTAGAGATTTTTCTCTAGATGATTCTAGCAGTGTGTCCTGGTTAAGAACCATGCTTTAACCCAATAGTCAAAAAAAAAAGGTCAAGTTGCTTAGAAAACTGCAGTCTCAACCACCCTCTTACCATCTCCTGGGTTTACTGAAGAGTCCCAGGTGACTCTGTTCTCTCCATAGGACTCTCACACTCCATGAGAACTGAGGCTGCTGTGGATCCCCAGCTGTCCTCAAGTGCCGCTGGCTTCAAAACCGCATGGCCCTTGATTGTAGCTTGTCCCCTCTCAACCTCTGTGCTGTTGGTCTTAATTATCTCCAAAGAGGTTGCAATTTCTCCAGCCATCTGCAGTCGGAACCCCATGTTGAAGAGCTGGCCACAGCTGTGTGAGTCTTGTAAATAGCAAATTACACAGTATCAAACACTAACAGGAATATGAGTGTTTGGCTATATCATACAAGGGACTGGCAACATAACAGGCAAACGTTTAAGCAAGAGTGTCCATGTGCCCTTGTTTCTGGGGACCTCTGATGGGGTTGCACAGGAAATACCCTAGCAATTCAAAATGGAGGATACATTTTCAGACTGTACTGTGAGCAAGACCAAGTGAAATGGAAAGCTCTCTCAGCCTTTACCACCTGCAGACAGCTTGGATCCTGTAGAGCACAGAATAAAACACTGTGTCAAAGACCCAGAACTTGAATTACAGAGAGAGTCTTGTGATCATGTGGCCATCTCTAGCTCGGAGTTCCTCTGAAATTCTTAAGTGCAGCTTTATGGTGAGTTAGCAAAGACAAAGACTCCCCTCCAATGAGAAATGAAGCATCAGGGAACAGACAAAAAATAGACAGGCCAGGGCTGTTCCCCTGGGCATAAATGAAGGGTGCCTCTGTCTTTAGCAAGGTTGCATCAGAGACACCAATCTATATCCTTGTCAGTTATCCTGGTAAATCAACCCACTGGTGCACGGCTGACTGTGTTTGAGTTCCTTCAAACCCAGAGCCAGGGAACATCCTAGGAAGACATCCTTAGTAGCTAGTCATTAGCATCAGACTCTGGCATCTAAAGTGATGCATACAAATGATCTGTCCCCTTAAGAATGTGGTTTCAATTAAACTGAGGTCTATCCAGGTTCCCAACACGTTCCACAGGTTGTTCTGGCTAACCTTTTGGAAATCTTCATGTGGTTATCATTAGTTTTTCTCTCCTGGTTTGCTTTGGAACAAATGTCACGTTTATCTAATGTCACAAAAGGGATGGATGAAGAGTCCAAGTGGGTTTCTAGTCAACATATCCATGAGGCAAAGAAATGAGGTAGGAGCAGATTCTCTTCCTTGGAGACATACCTTCAATCTTTGCCAAGCCATTCAGCTCTCTCCAGCTAAGACAGAGGCTACTATTGCAACTGACACTTTGCAGACAGCAATATGGAGCTCAGAGATTCTGCTAGTTGGCTCTTTGGCATCACAGAGCTGAGACTCATAAAGGGAGAACTTGAATCTAAGCCCTCTTTGCAGTCCTAAGAGTGTGTGCACTCACTTAGGGTGGCTGCCGCATGCAGGGCACTTCCTCTGGTTGGGCACCCAGGCAAGTGTCCTAGACATATGGGATTCTGCTCATTGACAAAGAGCTATCCTCAATGTCACGGTGCCAATGAGGAAACAAAACAACAAAAATAACCAACACACCTGGGCTGAGTCTCCATGAGCTCCAACTTCACAGCCCACCAGGTGGTCCTGTTGAGTTCAGTGGAAGATCCTTGGTACTTCCCAGAATAGGGAAAGTTCTCAGGATGTAGGCTGATAGAGACCACAGGCTATTTTTGTTACTTAAAGCAACTGGTCCCATGGCATTTCTGGTCAGGAAACAGAAGAAGAGAGCCCGTTCTCAGCCCATTTTCTCTTTTATTCCGTTCAGGATCTCTGTCCATGCAATGGTGCCTCCCACATTTGGGGTGGCCCTTTCCAGCTTAGTTAATCTGATCTAGATACTCCCTCACGTGCCGGCCAAGAGGATTGTTTCCTAGGTCATTCTAGATCCAGTGTTAACCCATCACAGCAAGGGAAGATGTGCGGTCTAAGCTCTTAAGATTCTCTAGTGCATGCAGAGAATCTCCCAGAGAGATTCGTGCATCTCCCAGACAGGACTCCAGGCTGTGGCTATATGAAGGCTTAGCTACAGCAGACTATCAGGAAACAATCCAGAACACTGTGTGCTGAGGTAGTTCCAAGAGCTTGGATGCACACTGGTCAGCCTGTTATTATAGTGACTTGTCCTTCAGTACAGTTCTGTCTCTTGAGCATTCTGTACTCAGGTGTGGGCTCCCACAGGACTCTCTGTATCCTGAACTCTGAGCTGGATCTCTCTGGAAAGTCAGCATGTCACCGCTGACTCCTGCTTGGGTCCATGGCAGCAGATAGTGATAAAGGATTGGAGAGTGAGCTGCATCTCCTAATAAGAAATTAAGAACCTGTCACTAGCATCAAGTGGGGTACATGCAGCTTCTAGACGGTGGTATAACTGCTAAAACCTTCATTGGTAGTGTGTTGACTATGGCCAACTTTTGAAGGGACTGCCCTGACCTGGTGGTTCTATAGTAAGAACCACCAAAAGCAGGTGGCTGAAGAGCTTTGCTTGGCATTGGCTTGATCAAGTAAGCTATGATTGATAATCTATGAATGATTAATTTACTATTGAGAGCCAAGAGTGAAACTGGGGTCCCCCTGGTTGCTCCCAAACAGATTCATGTCTCTTGATACAGTCATATGAAGCCAAACTTTGAGGCAAACAGGCTACAGAGCAAGCAGCCTGCCTCTCAGGCCATATGGACTAGAAGGATCGTGGCCAGAGTGGATGTATGTAGAGCTTGCAATCATGATCCTGGAAACCCATCTCATCGTCAGCTGAGAGAGAGTGCCTTGACTATTTTAACTGATGCCCTCTCATGGGACTCTACTGGTGGTAGAGTCCCCCATGAAAAGCTAGTAAGTGGTCCCAGACTCAGATCTGTCTACCTCTAGCTAGGTCCCATTGGACCTACCAAGATGTATGGTCAGCCAGGCACAGTAGCACCTATGTAAGACATAAGAGGTGTCTCTGAGCAGGTCCTGAGCCGGCTAAGAGAGTACAAGCAGCTCCAACAGGAAGCCCACGATCTCCTGTCAGTGTGGCTGTGCCAGCACATCCCCATGGCCACTGTGAGGCTGCCTAGGGGAGTCCATGGCAAACCTGCCACAAGGCAGACTTCAGGTGGGACAGTGGGTTGTCCACGTTGTGTGCGAAAGAAATGGGAAGGTTCTGCTGAAAGATCAGGTAAGAGTATATATGAACTCTTGGGCAGCAGAGAATGGCCTGCCTGGATACACAGGGCTTGCAAAGAAGAACTGAGATGAAGGGATGGGGCTAAACTTTGGAGTACAGTCACACAGGTGAGGGTATGTGAAAGGTGCAAACCAGGAAGTGACATGATGAGGCGTGGTGTTCTCCAAAGAACATGGCATTTATAGAAGAAGCTGAAGCATTTCAGTGGGAATGTGTGTGCCCCAGGAAGCCATGTGCACAGTCATGGAGGATGAGGCATGCAGAAGTCTACATTGGCAAAGATGCAGATGACATCACACATTTTCAAACAGCCACTCTTGGCCTCTGTGATTTAATAACAAGAGTGGAATGGGTCCAGATCTGAGCAAACAGTTGCTAGGCAGATGTCCCCACAAAAGTACTTTTCTGTAAGGATGTGGTAGCCTTTGTGCAAGCTGGTGTCTCTGGCAGAGTCTAGTGACAGTTGTGGTCAGACAGTCATGTGGAACAACCCTTCCTTCTAGAACATTTCAGCTGCCTTTTTCTTTGCTGGGATTGACACAAGTGACTCCATTTTGTTTCTGGAACTTTTTCAATTCTACAAATGTTGATGTATGCCAGAATGAACTACTTGCCCACAGCCAGGGGAGAGGCAGTAGCTGCCAATGAGGATGGCTCAGATGCTCCTTGGAGAGGTTATCCAGTCAGCATGGCCTCAAGTTAGTTCAGCTAACCTGGTCTGAGAAAGTCGCATAGCCTGGGGCGGGGAGTCTTGGCCTTCTGTCATCAGGGGAACTACTGAGACCATCAGGGGTTCTGGCTCGGGCAAGATGGTGAGTGCCATTCATGATCTTCTAGCTCCCCAAGAAGACATTGACCGAAACCCTAAAATAACTATTGCCCAACTGGAGAGAGAGAGAGAGAGAGAGAGAGAAGAAGAAGGAGGAGGAGGAGGAGGAGGAGGAGGAGGAGGAGGAGGAGGAGGGAGGAAGAGGGAGAGAAGGAGAGAGGGAGAGGGAGGGAAGGAGAGGGGGAGAGAGAGAGAGAGAAGGCAGAGCAGAAAAGAAGAGTAGAGGACACACAGAAAGGAAGACCCCTAGGGTTCCCTTTAAATAAGGGATATGCTCACAGACTTCTGGCAGACAGCCTCCAGTCACCACCCCTCCATGCAAAGACCTGTTTCACTCATAAGCACACAGCCTTCATGGGGCAGCCCCAGCCAGTGGCTGACAGAGACAGGTATGTGAGACCCAGCCATTCAGTCTCCAATGGGACAATGCTAATGAACCCCTATTCTAGGATGGGGCAAGCTGGGCATCTTCCTCATCCTGTTTCCTCATGGTTTCTGATCCGACTCCCACAGGTGTCTCCAGGATAAACCCCCATCAAGCTCCATCCCAGGATGTGTTTCCAGGTACGTAGCTGCACTTGGTAATGGGGTCTGGAAGAAAGAACTCCATCCGCCTTAGAGGGCTCTCTGTCACTGTAAGAGATCCCTGAAGCAAACAACTTCAAAAAAACGAAAGGTCTTTTGGGTTTGTGATTTGGGAGGTGTCGGTCCTGAACAGTTGGTCCTGTTGATTAGGAACTGTGGTGAACATCACTCCAAAGCAAGAGTGGGTGAACAGAACCTCTGGGCTCATGGTGACCAGGAAATAAAACAAGATCAAAAAGAGTGGAACCCCAGCTCAGATCTCTCTCCAGGTCCCAACTGTTAGACGTACCACCAGTTTCCAATGATACCATTCTGGGGACCACATCTTTAACATGCAGGCCTTTGAGAACATTCCACTGGGTCTGCTGTACTTTTATCACTGGTTTTAGACATCGAAGGGCCAAGGCTCTCCTGCACCAATCAAGAAAATGTCTCACAAGCTAGCCTACCATTAATCTAATGGAGGCATTTTCTCAGTTGATGATCCTCTTCCCAGATGACCCTAGGTAGTATCGAGTTAGTGAGAACTAACCAGGGAAAAGTCCCCTTATCAACACAAGGAGAATATATATCCTCATTTTCTCCAATGTATCTTACTGTTTGTTGTTTTATGTATGTCTGTGTGTGAGCATGTGCACAGGAGTGCGTGTAGCCAAGAAGGCCAGAGAGACTATCACATCCGCTGGAGCTGGAGGTCCAGGCAGTTGTAAGCAGTCATATGTCTGGGAACCAAGAGCAGCACATGCTCTTAACTGCTGAGCCATCATCTCTCTGGCCCCAAGAATTTGAATCTTTGTACGCTCCCAGCACATGGCCACAGCATGTCTCCCCTTCACTTGATAGTCTTTGATCCCAATGTGTCATAGTTTTGTACACATAGCTTCTGAGCAAGGTTTATTAGATTTATATCTTAGTATTTTTGTATTGCATTGGTAACTATAAGATAATGAGTAAGTAGTACTGTAATTTCTGCTTATAATAAATAATAGGATATTTCCATTTTAAAACTCGTAAATGTGGAAAAGCATGAATTAAAGGAGATATTAAATAGAAGGGAGTAGAGTCAGAATACAAGAAAACAAAGGCGACAGAATTCATGAAGCCTTGGGCTGCCAAGCCTGCTTAGTGAGTAAAGGTACCTGCCATAAAGCCTGACTGTGTAAGTTCTGTCCCTGGGATCCACATCCTAGAAGAACAAACTCTTACAAATGTCCTCTGGTCTCCACACGTGTGCTTTGGTGTGAGCATCTGCACCTACCTCCCCCAACACACACATAAAAACAACACACAAACCAACACAATAAATTGGGTCCACTAGTATGCTTAAACTAACCCAGCTAGTGGATCTTCCAGGCTTGGTTTTATTCACAAGAATATCAAGGTTGAAAGTAAGAGTAGAGTCTGGGATGTGAGCACAGGCCCACCCATCAGGCCTTGCAGTCTTGGTTCTCTCTAAGACTACAAAAAGGAAGCCCTGCCTATCTGCATGAGTGACTATTGGGCAGGCAGCTAGGAGTGCTCAGAGGGAATGAATTACTACTGGGTCCTCACCTTGACCTGGAAACTCAGCAATCAGCCAGGCTGGTGAGCTATAGACCCCAACTGGGAATGAAGGCTTCAGCAAGGAGCCACCCAGCCCAGGGACTCTGCAAGTGCACCTCTGGCCAAGTTCCCCCAGCGCCCCTGTGCTTGGCCATCTTAATTAGCTTTCATGCAAACAGCCTCATCGGATTGAATAAAAACCACTCTCTCCAAACCAACTACCTCATGACATCACCTCTCTCTGGGGAAGTTGGGATGATGACCTCGGATCTGATGAAAGAAGAAGATTAATTTTATGAGCTACCTGGGCTAATGTGCACTGTTAATGATCAGTAGCTCACAGGGGATGCAGATCTTACTTGCCTGAGTTAAGAAAAGGACACTGCTTCCTGACATTCTTGTAAGTCCTTTAAAGGCCTACCAAGCTCTCACTGGACACCAGCTCTGGGAGAGCAGCATGGTAGGCTCCTTCCCCTTTCTTCTGTCCTCACTACCCCAGGACTACCACAAACTTGTTAACTATCCTGGTTGACAGGATGTGGGCTGACTCTCCTCCCAGATCCCTAAACCTAGCTGAACCAAATCCATCAAGCATGCCTCTAAAGCATCTTGGGAGTAGGAAAGTGCTCTCAATCCCTCCACATGCACTCTCTCTCTCTCTCTCTCTCTCTCTCTCTCTCTCTCTCGCCTTACTCAAACATACATACACACACAAACACATACATACACACAGTCACTCACACACACACATATACGTACATACACACACTCGCACGTACATGCACATACACACACACACATACAGACATGTATACACACAGTCACACACACACACACACAGACAAGCAATTGCACACACATGCACAGGAACTCATGGACATGTGAGTACACATGCAGACCCATGTGAAACATGTCTTAAGACAAGACGTGAGCATAGCACAAAGTTCATAGTTGGTAGCAGGTATGCTAACCATGCCATACCTCAGAGACAAAGGGTGGCTGATGTCTCTAACATTTGTTTTTCTTCTCTATCATGTTGCTCTCATGTCCCTTTCCTGCAAGGCAGACATGCAAAACTGTGGATCATGCTGAACCCTGCGTACAGTCACTGCTCCAAATTCACCAAGTCTACAGATCAAACGTATTTGAGGAAAGAAAACTGCATCTGTACTTAATGTGTTTGGGATTCTTTGTCCTCATTTGGTCCTTGAACAGTTCAGGATGGCAACTGTTCACTCAGTTAGCTACTTCCTTTTTCATTGCTCTGATAAAACACTGTGACCAAAAGTAACTTATGGAACCAAAGCTTAATGTGGCCAAGGGTACCCGGAGAATAAGAGCTAATTATGCCAGGGAAGCATGGCAGCAAGCAGCAAGCATGGTGGCGGGAACAGGAAGCTGAGAGTCCACTCCTCCGAATGCAGACGTGAAGTGGAGAAAGCAAACTGGAAATGGAGCAAAGTCATAGAACTCAACCTCACTCCCCGATGATGCACTTCCTCCAGCAAGGCTGCCCCTCCTAAACCTCCCCAAACTACAGCACGTGCTGGGGATATTTGCTGGTGCCTATGGGGGACATTTCTCATTCAAAGCTGCAAGCTCAATTTAATGATTTCCTTTACACTGGGTCTTAAGCGTTTACAGTTAGTGGAATATGGAAAGACACGTTTTTATGCAAAGGTTACCATTTATGAAACTTGTTATGCAGGGACCCAAGTCCTGAAAACTATGTGTAATAGTTAATGTTAAATCCTAACAGAATCTAGAACCAACTGTGAGATGGGCCTTTGAGGTAGGAAGACACACAGCATCAACCTCCGCCTCTACGGGCACACATGTGCCCACATATGCACACATGCTCACACACAAACACACAAATCTCTGCAGCTGTTGAAAGTTTGGAGATGTGACCAGTGCCTTGGCCTCTGTGCGATGAGACATGACCCTGGGAGATGGCATGGCTCCATTCTCAACAGGAGCAAACCGAAGATCTGTGATTCAATTCCTGGCATTCCTGGGAGCTAGCCAGCTCCATCTGCCTCCAGGGTGATGCTCACACTGTCCTCTTCTCTACAGGCACTGGCCTGACCAGGCTGGCAAGGCACTCAAGCCTCCCATGCCTGTAGGAGGGCTGCCTGAGCAGCTAGTGTGCCCTCCCGGCCAGGCTGTGCCAAATGGCCCTGCCCAGACCGCACGAGGAGCTGGCCACAGCCTGCCAGGCCCCCTAAGCCCTTCCCGCCTGTTTCTCATTTAGAGCAAGCCCCGGCTGCAGCCCAGACATTCCAGAGGGGACAGTCAGACGCCAACCCGCCCAGGGCTTGGGAAGCCAGGCTGCTGACAGTTTTGGTCAGAGGCTTTCACACTGTGTCCCTCCACAGGATGCTCTCAAAGTCACTTAACCCCCTGGGAGTTTGAGTGGCTCTTTTGGGGACCTGCTAAACTGGACATCCCCTCACCTTGACAGTAGACACCTGTGTGACAAGAAATCAAAGTGACTCTGAAGTCCAAGAATCCCTGTCTTCCCAGGTATCCCCGTGCAGCCTTTCTTTTTCTTGCCCAGGCTGATCACTTCTGCTGCAGGAGCCACCAGCGTCCAGCCCTAGGCTTCCTGGTGGAAAAGCCACAGAAAGCCTAAAATGGCCACTAACTAGGTGTCAGCTGCTGGCTGAGGGGAGGTCCCTTAGTCCCACCACCCTCCAGGAAGGTGCTGGTGGGACCCTTCTCACTCCGGGGGATTCCTGCCCTTCACCCAGCCTTGAGTGAGTTAATTATAGATTGCTGCCTAATGACATAAGTGACGTTCCTGAATTCCACCAAAGTGACAATTTGCCATCCACATCAAGCCAGCAGCCAGAGCTGCTAGCCAGCCTGGAATCTAGGCGGGTGCAAAGTCCTTGTTCCCCGGGCCCCTCCCTCTGCCTCCTGCCCAGCATCTGGATTGTGGTCTCTTGACTTACTAGTCAAAATACTTCCTTCCTCCTGTCAGGGCCTACACTCCAACCTCCAAAGTAGTCTCTTCTTCCTCCTTTATCTCCTTCCCTACATGTGTGAATACTTGCTCGTGGAATCGAAGGCTTTAAAAATATTGTTCTGAAGGGCTCGGAGTCCTTAATTTTTTTTTTTTTTTTTCAAAAATGTGTCATCTGATGAAGTAATTCAACTCCTAAAGGGATTGGAAGTAGAGTCATAATCAGATGTCTGTGCATCCATGTTCATAACAGTGTGAATCCCAATGGCCCAGGAAAGGAAGAAACCCAATGTCCATTTGCAGATGATAGACAAACTAAATGTGACCTATTATACAATGGAATACTATCCAGCCATTAAAAAGAATGGGGTTCTGATACAGGCTACCATAGGGATGAATCTGAGAAAAATCATGCTAGGTGACATAGCCATTCACAAAAGGGCCCAGTGAAATTCATATGAGCTGGACTTTTCCAGACTGAAAACAACAACAACAGCAACAACAAAAGCAAACGAACAGTAGCTCCTCTTGATTGAAGCTTCCAGGTCACCAACATGTCAGGGTAATTATACATGTCTCAGGGTAAGTGGACCTTGGCCTTCACTTTTCCCTCATAAGGAGCCTTCTGGGAGTGTAAGGAAATGGGCTCAGAGACACAGCACAGCTATCGACGAAGCAGAAAGGAGACCAGAGCCAGTCATTTGGTAAAGGAGGCCCTTCTGCCTCTCAGTTGGCCCCTTAGGAGAGGCGCCTGGGAAGGAGACAATTGTGTTTCTCCCTTCCTCAAGACACTCACACACACACACACACACACACACACACACACACACACCACCACCACCACCACCACCATCATCATCATCATCATCATCTGCATTTGCATATTCATGTACATATTACACACACATGCACACAAGCAGGGGAGGGCCCATAGAAGGCTGGCAAAGAGCTCCACTCCTGACCAGGTTCCTTAGTCACCTGACCCCTTTCCCCATGCAGAGCATGCTGGGTCACTCAAAACCAAGCCTAGAAGACGGGATAGAAATGTTTTCATTTGACCAACAACTCTACACTTCCCTTCCCTTCTCCCTTCCATTCCCTGGAGCATCATGACTCCCCTAATCCCGGCTCCAACTGTCAATCAATCAAAGGTTAGCTTTCTGTCACCTCTTTGGAGGAGGTCTGTAGCACATCCCCCGGAAGCAGGCTGAGATTTGCACAAGGCACGGGTCTCCAAATGCATGTATCAGACTGCCCGGTGAGTTCCCCTTTTGGGAGGCTGGCAGGCATGAGAGAAAGACTCCCAGTCACCCTGGAAAGAGCCAAGGTTAGATTTCAAACCAATCGGCCAGCCTGACTGGAAACATCAGGGGGTGGGGGGAGTTGGCTGTACAAGTTGCTAACTTGCTCCCCAGCACACCCCATCCATAATTACTCATTTTGAAAGTGTCACGATTCTCCTGCCAAAATGATGGCTTCCCTCCACTGCTAACCCCCCTTCACACCACTCCTCGGCGCTGAGAAAAAAATGGGTTTCTTTCAAAAAAGAAATTAGAAAAATAATTGCTGTAATAACCATAACCTTGAAAACACTTCTGCCAGGATTTCAGAACAGAAGAGAACAGAGGCCCCACATAAAGCCTTCCTCCCTAGAATTCAGACACTGAAGTGGGTACTAAGTCCATGGCTGCACCCTCCGCCACCCATGCCCTGCAGATAGGTGGAGGAAGACCTGACTCACTCATAGGGGAGGCAGGGGAGGTACAGCCTCTGATGCCTTGAGTATTCTACCAGAGGAGCAGGGCCAGAGGCTGGCTTCCCATTCTTATAGATGAGGAGTCTCAGGCTGCTACATCTGTCCACGATCCTGTAGGCCCCTGATAATCTTCATTTTATTTTTTGAGGTCAGGCATCTCTCTTACTGAACCAGGAGCTCATCAATTTGCCTGAACAAACTGGTCAATTAACTCTATGGATTCTACACATCTCTGATTCCCCTCCCTCAGCATTTGGGATTGAAGGCACACACCATCACCTATGGCTTTTATATGCCTGCAGGGAATTTGAACTCTCGTCCTTACACTTGCCAGCAGACTCTTTACCATCACCAGAGACCCGTGACCTCAGCTTCTTAGAAATCAACTGGAACCACATAACCTCAGTCCAACAGAACCTGGTAGGAAGCTCTCACTTACCATATTCTCTTTCCATGGCTGCAGTGACCATGAAGGGCCACACTGAGGCCACTCTGAATTAGCTTGAGTTTCTGAGAGCCAGACAGACATCTTGCTGCCCAGCACTAGACATGTAGCAAACCAAGCCTTGTGGTTTAGCTGGACGTCAGCCACAAAACAGGGGGTTGTTTGTTTCTGCAGCCTAGCCCCTGTCACCAGCACAGACACATGTGTTTGCAGAGGTGGCAATGGTGGTTTGTTTCTGTGTTTTTAATTAAGAAGGTTTGTGATGCTAAGATCCACATGTTGTTATGGCAAGTGCCTAGCACACAGTGGGGCTCGGGTGTTTGTTGAATGAATAAATGACTGAAAGATGGGAATGAGTGGAAAAAATTAGCTGGTATGGATAGACTTTAAAGGGCCAAATGGAAGAGGAGTGGACGAAGCCTGGGACTCCTGACACAAAGCCCCTCCCAGTCGTTACTGCCCTTCAAAGGTGAGGCAGAAAGACCCCCAACCTCATGCTGGGGTGCACTGCCTAAGGTCTCACACCCTCTGCCTGCCTTGACCATGGCTTCTCCAGGGCAAAGTTCCCCCAACAACACATACCTCCCATGATTCACCTGTCTTTCTATCAAACTGAAGCAGAGGAACACTCCATGCAAAGAGGCTATGCAGGAGTGGGCAATCAGTCTTGTCTGTCTGCAGCTGGCTTCTTAACAGCAGGGCTCCTGGCAGTCAGGAAGCAGCATGGTGGAGATGGATAGGCTGGTCCCCGGACTCCTATCCTACATAGGGCGCTGCCTGTCCTTCACTGTGCCATCTCCCCCTCCTGCCTCCGTTTCCCTCATTGGCATAACAGGTATGTGGAACAAAGACACCCCCTAGGATCTGATCTGTGTTAGCCCAGGAGCCTCATGATTCCTGTAAATGCTCCTCAGCTGAGGTAGGAGAGAAAATCCAAACCTTTTAAGAAAATCACTAAAGCTCTAAACTCACGTAAAAAGCCTTTGAGATCTCCAAGAGAGAGGCACTTGTCAAATCCACTCTATTATTTCCAAAGGAATTTCTGGACATAGTTGAAGCGTTGTGCAGTCTTGAAAAGTGATTTTCTCTTCCACGCACAACAAGGGGGTCTGAAGATCCCTGGCCCATAACTGTGTGCCTTGGAAACTTGTTCCCACAACAAAGGGTTATTCTCTCTCCCTCCTTTTTTCTCTATGTTTCACTGAGAGACTCTCTCTCTCTCTCTCTCTCTCTCTCTCTCTCTCTCTCTCTCTCACACACACACACACACACACACACACACACACACACACACCATCTCATTGTGATTACCAACTAGAAAACTTTTCGAGTTAGCCAGATGGCCTAAGAACACATTCATGAAATTGATGATTCTCATTTAGGACATGCTTAGGATGGCAAGCTATCCTGGGGATTGGTTATTAGGAGCAATACAAAAATGATGCATATTTATTGAGACCCATGCTCCCGGTGCTGAGCCAAGACCTTGATCTCGGTGTCTCATTTAAGCTTCTACATTACCCAGTGGGGCCAGTCCTGAAGTCAGACTACACGGGTGGCAGGAACTGGAGTCCAGAGTCAAACATGGATCTCAGCAACAAATGAATCCATGTATTCTATGGTCCTCGTGCAGGATTCAAAGCCCTACAATATAGATGAGGAAGCTGAAGTTGGCCTGAAGTCATGCAGAGCAAATACTGGCAACTGAAGCCAAGATTCAAAGTCCAGGCTCATCTGAAGAACCCCCTGACCTGCCGCTGTGCCCTGTGCCCATTGGGCCAGTTCTACCAACTCATGACCCAGCTCCCAGCTCCAATAGAATGTTAGTATGAGAAAATTCTCTAAGGGGAAACAAGCGTGCTCAGCCAGAGGACAGATTGGATCCCCAGAGTCGGATGGAAATCTGTGAGTTCGGCAGGCATCGTGGCAAACCCTTGTCTTGCCCAGGCTTTGAGCCCTGTCAGTAATTCCACTTCAGGCAGCTGTTTGCAAAGGTTAATAGCCGGGCCTGTGAAAATGTGTGGTGTGTTGCAACTTGGCACCAGCTGCTGCAGCCAGCGAGAGGAGCTGGCGTTTGCAAAATACGGTTCAAAGAATCCAGCCCTCCCCCTCCATTTTTTTTTTTTTTTAATTCTTCTTTTTTAGTTTTAAGAGAACAAGAAACATAGAAGTTCTGTGGTTTCACACTGGCTTTTTTATGGTTCAAAAGAGTCCAAAACAGAGTCGATTATTTTTTTTAAATGCCTCTGCATAATGCCAACCATTGTATGGGCATTTGCAGGGAAGTTTGCCATCCGCTGCTATGATTCTGGGAACCCTGGAGTCCTTCAGTAACTTAAAGCAAAAGTTTTGTTGACATCTTGACTTGACAACTGCTCCTGCCTTGACCTCTGCACCAGACTCTAAATCTGTGCTGAGAGTGTAACCTGATAGGAGAAAATGAATACAGACAGTGTGAATGGAGCAGAGAGAAACTTCCCCTTGGCTCTGCCTCTCTCTGGCTTAGGATCCCGTGGGAATCTAACTTTTGGGGATTTTAATATACCTTGTCTCTGTAATGGGCACAGGGGTCAATGCTTGACAGAGCATTTGGAAATGAAAGAAGTGACACAGAGAAAGTATACTAGCCTATAAGATTCTCGGCCTGACAACAGAACCACAAGGAAACAAACACTTGGGCATATCTGTTGAGGTGTTTCTAGATTTGGTTAATTCTTGTGAAAAGACACACCCTAATGGTGGGCAGCATCATTCCTGGTGTAGTCTGAGGTCCTGGACTGAATAAAAAGAAGCAAGTGTGCTGAGCAGCAATGTTGATAGCCCTGCTTTATAACTATGTTGCAGTGTGAGCAGCTGCCTCATTCTCCTGCCACCAAGACTTCCCCAGCATGATTTAACTGTGTGCTCTCAAGCAGTGAGCCAAAATAAACCCTTCCCCCTTTACGTTGATTTTGTTGGATGCTTTGTTACAGTAACAAAAAAAGTAACCAATGCATAAAGAACAGCCGGTCCCTTTGAGAAACAATGAGAAATACTGTGAGAAACCCATGGTAGTGGATGCTTTGACCTTCAGCCTGGGAAATCCACAGTGAGCAACAAGAAAGGTAACTAATGCATAAAGCACAGGCAGTCCCTTTGAGAAACACTGTGAGAAACCTACCATAGTGGTTGCTCCAACCTTCAGCTCTGTGAAATCTACAGTGAGAAGGAAAGCCCCAGTCCCTTGCCCGGGCAGGGGTCACGCTCATGCTTGAAAAGCAGATCACAAGCAAACCAAGAAATAAATAAAATTCTATTTGATGGTAGGGTCTTGAAGAGCAGAACAGTGCAATATCATGGAAGGAGACGGTGCAGATTGTACCGGTTTAGTGAGGAGAGTCCTTTCCTGGGAAGGTGGTGTCTGACCTGAGGTTGAAGAGTACGGAAGAGAATGGCCATGGTCCAATCAGAAGCCACAGATAGGTTCTAAGCTGGGAAAATTAATTCCAGGTTCTGATTTGGATACTGATCCCTCTTTCTTAGTGGGGGAAGGGTAATAATCGTATGTCCTGGGACACAAAGAGACCAGTTAGAATGGTCTCTTCATCTACACAAAAGGTGACAAGTTAGAATGGAATAACCAGAGTGGGGGAGGGGGACATGAATTTGGGAACATGGCTTGGAGGTGGGTCAGTGAACCAGGGACATCCACCTTTAGAGGCTGGAGACAAGCATGCATTCAGTCAACAGGAAATGAGGCAGGAAGAAGCCAGGAACACCTGTTCTGGAAGCATAGGTCTGTTGGACCACAGGAGTGGGAGAAGAAAAGGGCTCACTGTAGAGCTGTGTAGAGGTCACGTCGGGGACATAGATAGATGCATGACACGCCTTTGCAGAGATGGAAAAGCAGAAATAGCATGTGTAGGCAGCTTTCCCACTAATTTCAATACATAGAAAGAACTTTGAAAATCACTCTGTTAGAAATGAAACACTGAGAGCTCACACCTCTCATTAATCGAGACCTTTTAAAGTTCACACTCAAGGTCTTTTCTCTCTGACTTGGGGATCTTCCACCATGCCAATAACGTTATCCAGCGTGATAACTAGGACTCTCAGATGTCCAATCAATATGGGGGTGGCTGATCTGGCCCCAAGACTGGCCACCTTCTGTACCCAAGTCCCAACACGTACAAATGCTATTTATTTTATGACTATTGTCACAGTTGGCTTTGCCAATATGACACAGTGTAGAATCATCTGGGAATGGGTCATAGTGGGAACGCGACTAGATTTGAGTGACCCGTGGGCATACCTGAGGAGGGGATTATTCTAATTGAGTTTATTAAAGTGGAAAGATGCATCTTGAACATGAGCAGTGCCATTTCTTCAGCAGGGCATCCTTGGCTGTATAAGAACAGGGAAATGGAGCTGGCCACTCATTCATTCATTACTCTCTGCCCTTAACTGCAGATGTGACTCGCTGCTGCAAATTGCTGCCTTCTTGGGTTTCGGTAATGATGCACTATAACCTAGAACTGTGAGCCAAATAAGCCTCTACTCTCTTACGTTGCTTTTGTCAGGCAGTTTTATCGCAGTAACAGGAAATGAAAGTAAGATAACAACCAACAGCTGAACAGCCATGCTGGAAACAAGGAGAACATTGCTCGAAGTCAAAATAGAGATAAAATTCAAACCGGAATAAATGGTAAAAGCAGAAAGCAAACAACTGCCAGAAGAAAGTTGTGGAAGATTCTAGAAACGGAAAAGCAGGACAGGAAATGAGAGTCTGGCTTATGTAAGGCCAGGGGGTGCCTCTGAGCCCCAGCAAGGAACCAGGGCCACCAGTCAGTTTACCAGCTCACTAGGAAAACACAATGAAGCCAGTGTGGACAGAGGTGGTAAAATGGCTAAGCTGGTGAAGGCATTTGCCTAACCATCCACAGCCAACCCCCAGGACTCACATAGCCAGATACAGGTCCATGTCTATGATCACAGATGCCTTTGGTGTGATGGAAGGAGGAGACAAAACAATTACCCCAAGCCTCACATGCCCAGAGCTATGCAGCTTGGAGAAACAAAAGATCCTGCGTCAGGAAAGTGGAAGAAGAGATTCCACTCTCTGAAGTTGTCTGAAGTTGTCCCCTGAGCTCCACGGGTGAACATGTACACACACACACACACACACACACACACACACACATATACACACATACACACACCCATACACACTTACACACATACACACACACATATACACACATATACACACACAAACATACACATACACACACACATACACACATACACACACACACATACACTCACACATACACATACATACATACACGTACACACACGCATACACACATCACAAATAAAGATAATAGTAACGCTAACGAATAAAATTAAAATGATAGAAAGAAAAGAAATTGATACAGATCTAACAAAACCATGTAGAATCTGAACAGAAGTGAAATATAAACCTGCTTAGACTGGCCACCTGTCGGAGTCAGGAAAACCAGGCTCTGGAGCAAATGCCTCACTGAAAATAACGACAGTGAAAACTACAGTCCATATGAGTGGAAAAAAGATAAAAACCAATGACCCAGATGTAATAGGAAATGAAAATTCTTCCTAGCCCATAGAAAAGACACACAATGCAGGTGTTTTATTTACAAGCCCTAAGCCTAGATTGGGCAGGTTTGGGGCTATTCTAACTTAGTTCCCAGCCGTAATCTCTCTTGTTTCTTGCTGTTTTTCCTGGTCTTGCTTACAGTCCACCTCCTCTCATGGAGGTTTCCTCCCCCCTTGGTGTCCTTTCTTCTCTCCTTTATCTCTCCAGAGACCCCTCACTCAATCCTCAAGTCCCACCGTTCTCCCTCCACTGTCTAATCACAGGCTCTAGCCTTGTATTGACCAGTTAAATTGGGAAGCAAGGTTTACATAGCAGCACTTGGTATGTGTGAGGATCTGTTCATCAGGAGAAACCAGATCCTGGGAGCCAGTATTTAACATTTAAATACAAGCAGCACCAGACCAACCCCCTACACCCAGAAAAAAATGAAACATTTACCTTAAGTACAGGAAAGATCTGAGAGAAACTTCTGGATCCACATACTTCAGTCAGGGAAAGTATGAGGGAGGAATGCAGAGAAAAGAACATCTAAAAGTGCTGAAGAGGCTCAAGAAAGAGACACCATGATCATTAGAGCAGAGAATTTTGGTAGACAACTCTAACAGAACGATAAACAAACTGAAGCAAAAATATCAAATGCTGAAATGGCCACTGGAGGATAGCACGGGCTAAAGGGAAACATGAAACAGACAGAGAAATGAAAGAGGAATTTGAGATCTGCAACATGAAGAGGAGCCACTTCAGTGTGTTAGGTTGGATTATTGTAGGTCAAACACAGTTGACTCTGAGTCATTCCTCCCGATTTGACTCACAGCATCTGAGCTGCAAAGAGAAAACAAAGAAGAGTAGATGAGAGATGCGTGGAGAGGTGAAAGCTGACAATTTCTCAAAACTGAAAACAAAATGTTATAGCAACTCAAAACAATATGTAGGGAGATGATCAAATGCTAACAGCAAAGAGAAAGGCTTAAAATTCACCAGGGAGAAAAGACAGGGAGCATTGAGAAATGACAAGCCCCGACTGACACGATTCAAGTCTAACAGAAGCCCAAATCTTCTGGAGGTTTCCAGAAAGCTCCACCAACTCCCTTTTACTGAGAGAGAACTCAAAGAGAGAGGTCTTTCCAAATATAGAAAGAATGGATTGCATCAACAGGGACTTTCACTAGATAAAAAGCGTAAAATTAGAAAGGTAAGAAACATCAGAAAGAAGGGCTTGGCACTGCTAGCCATCATAGACCTGCAACATCAACAGCTCACAAGTCTCAGGAAGCCCCTAAAGCTCACAAGATTCACACCTTACATAAGCAGTAAGGGTTGCTAAGGAGAGAACACTCTGACCTTCCAGCAAGTTCTGCAAAGAGCATTGGGGTTCAGGTTTTCCTGGAGTATTATCTTGGAAATTAGTAAGCACAGAGTGTGACTGTGAGGACCCTAGAGACAATTAAGGGTGGAAGGGAATGCAGGAAGAATAAAAGGGAAAGAAAAGAGATTCCCAGTCATGCTCATGGTCATGCTCCAGTCCGCATCATGGCAACCATAAGGTGAGTAGCCACCTGTGTCATTACATCTTCCTCCTATAATGATCTCTCGCTCTTTTTTTTTTTTTAACCACAACTGAGGAACAATCGAGATGGTTACTGTGAGTTGAGACCTCTGGAACCTTCAGCTTTTGGTGATATGGCTGCCCTTGGATCATTCTTGCTGCTATGAATAGACCCACACTTAAGTAGTAATAACTAAATCCAGAGAGTTTACTGGTTCACTAAGTTGGACTGTGATGTAATCATTACCTTTGTCTGTTATTGGTTATGTAGGGTAGGCAGTTATGTCTTCGTGTGTGTGTGTGTGTGTGTGTGTGTGTGTGATGTTTCCCCTGGAAAAGTAACACTGATGACATGGCTACTAACATCAAGTAAGTGTAAGAAAAGAGGTAGAAAACAAAGAACTTGTAGTGGGAACAGATGGGTAGAGACACTGTGGTGGTTTGAATATACTTGGCCCAGAGAGTGGTACCATCTGGAGGTATGGCCTTGTTGGAGTGGGTGTGGCCTTGTTGGAGTAGGTGTGGCCTTGTTGGAGTGGGTGTGGCCTTGTTGGAGTGGGTGTGGCCTTGTTGGAGTAGGTGTGGCCTTGTTGGAGTGGGTGTGGCCTTGTTGGGGTAGGTGTGGCCTTGTTGGAGTGGGTGTGGCCTTGTTGGAGTAGGTGTGTCACTGTGCACATGGGCTTTAAGATACTCATCCTAGCTGCCTGGAAGACAGTCTTCTTCTAGCAGCCTTCAGATGAAGAAGCAGAACTCTCAGCTCCTCCTGCATCATGCCTGCCTGGATGTTGCTGTGTTCCCACCTTGATGATAATGGACTGAATCTCTGAGCCTGTAAGCCAGGTCCAATTTAATGTTGTCCTTGTAAGAGTTGCCTTGGTCATGGTGTCTCTTCACAACAGTAAAACCCTAACTAAGACAGATACTATGGAAAGCAACACAGAAGTTCCTAAAACAGATTCCAAATAGAAGTAAGATCAGCAATGCCTCTACTGGATAAATACTCCAAGGGAAAAAAGTTGATATCTTTGTGATAATCAGTTCCCCCATGTCTCATAGAAGTGTTCACAGTCATCAAAGACGGAAACCATCTATTGACAGATGAATAGGCAAAGAGAGTATGAGATAAATACAAGGGATCACTACTCAGCCATAAAAAGGGGAGAAATCCTGCCGCTTAGAATGTGATGAATGTGAGGTAGAGAGATCATAGAAAGGCAAGTGAGGTATAACTTCACCATGAAACAGCAAAACTCAGTGGAGCAGAGAACCGTGGTCTGGGAGTAAAGGAGGAGATGCCAGGCAAGGATACAACTCTAAGTTGTGCTATTAAGTTTTGAGGAGCAGAGAGGTATGTGGAGTACAGGGTATGCAGAGATGGCTGTGATAATTGCTATGGGTACAGTAGTCATTAAACAGTGCTTATGTGTATCAAGTCATCCCACTGTGCACCTATAAAATATGTGGTCTCTACCAACCAATATGATACTTTTAAAAAGAAAGGGGTCAGATGGAAGGGCGGAACTAAAGAGATGTGGGCCTACAAGTGGACAAAGTATTGATACAAAAATAAGAAGCGTCAGTGCAAAAGTTAGCTGAAGTACCTTGGAAATGTTAAAGAGTTTATTACCGAGAATAATTCACAAATAAATAATTCTGGGCTACATAGATAAAGACTAGGAATTGCCTTAGATTTTCATTGTTAACTAACAAGTTGAGGGCAACTGCTTTTTTAAAAAAAAAAAATACAGACTATATTAATATCAAACCAGTGGCTACAAGAGATAAAATCAATTCTATAGACAAAGGTTGACAAATGTTTTCCATGCAGGTCACAGAGCCAGTATTTTCAGCTTGGAAACCCATAGTCCCTTTCAAAGCTACTTGCTGTGGCCTTCGTGGTGTGGATGCCACCAGAGGAATATGTGAATAACAAAGCAGTACTATTCCCACAACAGGAACCTCACAGAAGCTCACAGGTCGTAGCTCGCCACCCTTTGTAATAAGATACAAATTAAAATGTTTTTTTTTTAAGTCTTTTTCTTCCTTCTTTTCCTAAACTACTGAGTTTAATTAGAATTGCTTGCATTTAAAAATATTTGTCAAATGGCAACCAACAGATTGGGAAAAGATCTTTATCAATCTCACGTCTGATAGAGGGCTAATATCCAAGGCATACAAAGAACTCAAGAAGCTAGACTCCAGAGATCCAAATAACCCTATCAAAAAATGGGGAACAGAGCTAAACTGAGAACCCTGATTCTACCTCACACCAGTCAGAATAGCTAAGATCAAAAACTCAGGTGACAGCAGATGTTGGCGAGGATGTGGAGAAGAGGAACACTCCTCCATTGCTGGTGGGAATGCAAGCTGATACAACCTCTCTGGAAATCAGTTTGGTGGACCCTCAGAAAAATGAACATAATACTACCTGAGGACCCAGCTATACCACTCCTGGACATATACCCAGAAGATGCTCCAACATGTAATAAAGACACATGTTCCACTATGTTCATAGCAGCCATATTTATAATAGCCAGAAACTGGAAACAACCCAGATGTCCCTCAACAGAGGAATGGATACAGAAAATGTGGTACATTTACACAATGGAATACTACTCAGCTATTAAAAACAATGACTTCATGAAATTCACAGGCAAATGGATGGAACTTGAAAATATCATCCTGAGCGAGGTAACGTAGTCACCAAAGAATGAACATGGTATGTGCCCAAAAGTTTGAAATACCCAAGAGTCACTTCGCAGCAACTGTAGGGCTGAGTGTGAGGTACCAGATGGAGGACTTGGAGAAGGAACTGAAGGAGGAGAGGGAATTTGCAGCCCCAGGGAGGGAACCACAGTGGCAACTGGCCTGACCCCTCGATGCTCCCGGAGACTGAATCATCAACTAAAGAATACACATGGAGCGACCCATGGTGCTGGCCACATGTGTGGCAGAGGAATGTCTTGTTAGCCATCAGTGGGAGGAGAGGCCCTTGGGCCTGAGGGTGTTAGATGCCCCAGTATATGGGAATGCCAAAGAGGGATGATGAGAGTCTGTGGGAGGGTGGGTGGGTGGGGAAATACCCCTATAGTGTCAGGGGAGGGGGGAGGGAATGGGGAGGTTCCAAAGGGGAGATCTGGAAAGGGGGAAACATTTGAAATGTAAATAAAATATAAAAAAAATATTTTTTAAAAAATATTTTTAAGTCCTGTAAGCAGTAGAGAAACTTGCTGGGAGGGAAGGGGATCAGCAGAGGGAGGGTGTGAAAATGGACCAAAATTCGTTTTAAACATAAGTACTCACATGCAGTTGGCCTCTACAGCCACAGGTTCTGTATCTGCAGATTTAAACAATCCTGAGTAAAAGACGTGTGGTGGTTTGAACAGTTTTGGCCCCCATAGACTCATGTGCTTGAATGCTTGGCTCTCCGGGAGTAACACTACTAGGAGGTGTGGCCTTGTTTTGTGAGAGGAAGTGTGGCACTGTGGGGGTGGGCTTTTAGGTCCTATGCTGAAGCTCCACCCAGTGTGGAAGAGACCTTCCTGCTGGCTGGCTGGGGAAGCCATTCTCCAGCTGCTGACTTTGGATCAAGATGTAGAACTTTTGGCTCCTCCAGCACCATGCCCGCCTGCACACTGCCATGCTTCCTGCCACCATGACCATGTTCTGAACCCTGAAACTGTAAGCCAGCTCCAGTTAAATGTTGTCCTTTGTAAAGCTGCCTTGGTCACAGCAGTGAAACCCTAACTAAGACAGAGCATTTGAGAAAAAAATGTTCACCTTCATTGAACATGCCTAGATGCTTCTTGAAGTGACAACTGTGCAGACACCTATTACATTGGACTCAGTATTGCAGGTCATCTGGAGGTGAGAACATGTATCAGGAGGATGTGGGGGTAAGAGGCAAATATCTGTCAGTTTGTACAAGGAGCATGAACATCCTTGGATTTTTTTTTTTTTTTTTTAATGATTCAGGGGTCATAAAATTAATCTCCTATAGGTACCAAGTGATGACTTCATTTCCAAAATAAAAAAGCCTGCAAGACAGCTTTACATTGAGGCTGATGATCTGAATTTTGATCCTTGGGACCCAGAAGGTGGAGGGAGAACTGACTCCCAAAAGTTGTCCTCTGACCACCACACCACCACACATACATTATAGAATATGGGTGCCCAATACACACACACACACACACACACACACACACACACACACACGCACGAGCACACACACTAAGTTAAATGTAATTTTTTGATTTAAAAAGAAAAATAAAATGAAATTCTAAGAATCACAATAAATGTAAATGGGTTAAACTCATTAGACTATGTTGCTAAATAATATGCATCCAGGTATTATACCTATATTTGAGTTTAAAATGTGTTACTATATACTGTTCAGACTTAGCAAAAATGTAGAAGGGAACATATACAACTTTAGCTACAGTGCTTCAGACAGGAAGTAAGAAGGAGAATTTGGAGAGGGGTCTAGTGGAACAAGGATATAATTGTCGAAGAGTTTGTTTCCAAAATAAACTACCAAGGCCACTTTGGCCAAACATTATCTACTCCAGATTATGGGTCCATGGGTGTTGACACAATCTCCATATTTTTCTTACATTTGCAGTTATTCCCGTAAGCACTTCTCTCTCATTTGAATTTTAACACTCATTAGAAGAACAAGTATTACAAACTCTGTTTCCCAAGATCAGGACCTTAAGGTCCTAGATGAGAGACCTGCAAAAATTGGGTCATGACCTGTTGACCTGAGCACAGAATCCATATGGTAGAGGGAGAGAACAGACTCCTGAGAGTAGGCCTTCTTACCTACACACATACGCATGCACATACATGAACGGATGGATGGATGGATGG
>JADRCH010000100.1:1193907-1237285 GCA_019843965.1 Rhynchomys soricoides | reverse complement strand
GTGGATGGATGGGTGGGTGGATGGATGGGTGGATGGATGGATGGATGGGTGGGTGGGTGGGTGGATGGAAGGGTGGGTGGATGGGTGGATGGGTGGATGGATGGATGGATGATGGATGGACGGATGGATGGATGGATGCGTGGGTGGGTGGGTGGATGGATGGGTGGATGGATATTTTAAGGGACCACCAGTTTCTCATTCAGTTAAATCCCTTTCTTGTGGCATAGCTCCTGTGTGAACTTGAAGACCTGTGCTCAGCTGGCACTCCTTCTCTGGATGCTGTGAGGCTTCTGCTTCTCCTAAGCACTTGTCTATTCTAACCTCTGCCAGCCTCTGCTCTCTGGACTCCCAGGGAGTGGAAAGATGATTTGAATCACACTGGGGCAGATGGATGACAGCCACGGACAGAGGATACAGACGCATATGAGGAAAAGCTATGGTGTCGTTTAGCTCCCACTTAATGGTCCTGACACTGGCTAGCAGCCATGCTGCCTGCCTCTGTTTCCTCACAGGTAAAATAGGAATCACCATTTCTTCCCTCAGTCTTCCCAAAATAAAATAAAATCACCTGGCAGGTTCCTGTTCTTACAGAGAAATCTAGACTCCTGAGCTGCCTCAAAGCTCCTGCCTTTTACCTCTATCCCCTGGTCCCTTCTGTCTACCAAATCTACTCTGATTGCCCCACTTACTCCACCCTGCAAGGCACTGCCCCTCTTTCTGAGTGGTCTTCTTGCCCCAGCCCTCCATTATTAATTCAAATTAAATTTTACTGGAAACGATAGAAATTATAATAATGAGGCTTCTGCAAACCCCCAGTGAGGAGCAACAGGCGACTCCTTCCACTAGGCATCCACAGCCTTGTGTGTTACATATTGGTATTGTCACTCTTCTCGACAAATGCTACATTTCAGTAACCAACTATGAATTCCTAAGGGAAACAAACTACAGAGCATCTACCTTTGGTGCCCAACAGATCCCTCTGTAATTGTGGAATAATTCTGTGTCTGTTGAGCTCAATCTGGTTGAGAGGACTATCGCTGAGTTGTGCTGAATTGATCCAAACTGGGTAGATCCAAGGAGAGGGTATGTTGAGCTGAAATAGAGTTGAATTGGACTCAGTCAAACAGAGTTTAGCTGAGCTGAGTTTAGCTGAGCTGACTTAAGTTGAATAAGTCAGGGCTTAGAAACAGAATAAACCTCGATTTCAGCTTAGCTGAAAACCTGCTGCTGTCAACTACACACTGTGAGCTTCTCCCCGAGTGACATTATCTTGACCTTCTTTCCTTGAACCCCTGAGGGTTGACTTCCAGCAGGGAGAGCGAATGGGGACCAGCCAGCTATGACGCTCCGGGAATTATGTGTTTCCTGAACTATGAGGCATCAGAAGTCACCTGAAATAAACTTCAGGACTTTTTGTAATGGCTAACTTCTGCCTGGTTGCCCATGGCTTAGGCTGAGCCTCAGTAGGGGAGAAGAGCTGGGGAGCAATCTGTTTATGATAGCCAGCTCCCCTAAAGAGAAGATGATGGTTTATCGGTAAGGTTAATGAAGATCAGTTCTGTTTCCCTTCTTGCATTAGCGAAAACTCAAGACAATTCAGTCAGAAGGATGAGGTTTGGAGAGGCACCACAGTGAGATAAAACCAAGTGGGACTTTGAAGCTGTGAACAGCCTTGAAACTTGTCATTTACATTAACATAGGCTGCCTGCATCTCTGAATCCATTCCCTGGTATATCGTGCGCGCGCGCGCGTGTGTGTGTGTGTGTGTGTGTGTGTGTGTGTGTATGTGTGTGTGTGTGTGCGCGCGCGCGTATGTGTGTGTATGTGTATTAAAACTAAAAACATCCATCCCATACACTTACTGAGAGAATTAGAGAGACCGATGAGTGCCTCACCCCTCCCCTAGTCTCCAGCACACCTAGGTATCTAATTGGTTCTCTGCCTCTCCATCTATGACGGTATTGGTTGTGACTGCAGGGTCCACGTCTTAGAAACTGTCCATCTCATCAAAGACACCTCAGATACTCACTGCATCCTACCGTGGAGTATGTCAGAAGAAAGCAACGTGAGGTAATGCACATATACAGCCCCCTTCAAACCCAACCTCCATCCCCCATTTCCCCCCCCCCCCCCCCAGGCCAGCCAGCCACAGTTCCTCTCCGGGCCTCTGCTTTCTAATCAAGAAAGACCAGGCTGAAGCAAACAACCTCCAGCTTTTCTCCCCAGGGTCACCCACTTATTTCTCCTCACCCCCTCCCCAAAAGCAGAGTTCCTCCAGTCCCATCTAACACAAATGTGACACAGAGCATGGCATCACTTCAGGGCCTCGTTGTGAAGTAAACCATAGAGCTCTCAGGACATGAGATTATTTACAGCATCAGGAGCAAACCCAACAGCTCTACCTCTGCCACTCAGCACTCTGGACCCCCACGGTTCCTAAAGGACTGGGTACCTCCCTCTATGACTCACTTGTACCCATATGTTCCTCCTCTGGCACCTTTTACCCAGTGAATAGCACTACACTACTAGGTCACAGGTCAGGCCTCATTTTCTCATTAGTTTTCCTGGCTTCCCACATATCAGTTTCCCTACTTCTACCTTGTCCTGGGAGTACATAGCTCCCTGTGTCAGTCACAGATGGCCATGATTATGCTACGTAACAAAGAACCCCTCTGGTAGTTTGAAAGAGATACCCCAATGTCTCAGGCATTTGAATATTTGGTCTCTAGTTGGTGAAGCTGTTTGGGAAAGCTTAGAAGATGCGACCTTGCTGGAAGAAGTATGTCACTGGAGGTGGCCTTGAGAGTTCAAAGACTCACCATTTTGAATTCATTCTCTCTGCTTCTTACTTGCAGTTCAAGGTATGAACTCACCTCCTGTTCTTTCTGCCATGCCTGCTAATTCCCTGCCTAGATGGACTCTTATCTCTCTGGATCTTTAAGCCCAAATTAACCCTTCCTTGTATAAGTTACCTTGGAGATGCTTCATCAAGCAATAGAAAAGTGACTAGACAGCTCCCAAAGGTATCATGACACAATATATGATGGATAGTCACTCTGATCATTAGAACCAGGCTTAACTCAGCTGCACCAGTTACTGTGTCCACAGTCACCCAGAGAGGTGGCCTGGAGATTGACTACTGTGTGGTGGGTCAGTCAGTGTGGTTCTGCTGTGCTCCATGTGACGCAGTAGAGACACATAGCCAGCCACATGCCTATGACAGCAGCAGTAGCTGTCTAGACTGCAGTCTCTGCCCACCACCAACCAAAGCAAGCATGAGCCAACCTTTATCCAAAAGGTGGAGGAATGCGCTCAGCTCTTAGTGGGAGGAACTACAGAGGCACATCTTGAAAGGCTTGGGGACGGGTTGGGGGGTTGGGGGAGTGGGGAGAGTGGAGACTTGGAACCATGTTTTATAACCAGTGAACCACATATTCCTTCAAAGTACATATCACAGTCCTCAGCCCCTCTGTTTAGTGTGACTGCTGCCTCACCCACTATAAAATAACCCCAGGAAGGAAGCAGCCAAGTCCTGATCTTTTCTTACTGCTCTCTCCCCTCTAATCATCCATTCATCAGTTGGCAAATGATCTACAAAGAAGTGATCAGTGACTAGGTATTTTTTTTAAGTGTATTGACACATTTAATCCTCCCCTTAGCCTACTTAATAAACACAAATTATTCTCTCTCCTTGTCTCTTCAAGATACTAAGACTTAGAGGGTAGAAGCAGCAACTCCCCCTAGAGTTATAAATTAAATTTCAGAGAGATAATGCAGCTGTGGTTAGAAGCTTGCCTACATTCTGAATTCTCCTCCCGATAACAAGGAAGGATTCACCTGGGGGCCTCTGCAGTGGGGTGTTGCCATACCTTGTCCAATGAATCAGGAAGTGCTTCATGGTGGAAACTTAAAGAGTCAGCAGCATGACATTTGTCCTGTGACTGTATGTGGTGTTTCAACTGGAGGCTGTGTTGTGGGTCTGAGCCCCGACAGAGAGCCGAGCTGCCTCTTTGGCTCAGATAGTGCTCTTGGATATGTTTTGTAAGAAGTCAACCTATGTCATGTCAACGCACTGGGAGTTAGAATTGCTTTTACAGCAGGATAACCTGCCCAGTCCAAACGATGCACATGATACCTCTGTCCACACACTCTGGCTCTGCTCCCAGCCTCTTACAGCAGAAGGAATTCATATCTCTGTGTTAGCATCCATACTTGATCTCTATTGGGATTCATAGCACACTCAGTGCTTTTATAAGTACCAAACATCTCTGGTGTCATTTCTCCACACTCAGGATTCTATGGTCATTAAACAAAGGGCCTCCTGAGGTGGGTTACAGGGACCAAAGTAAGAACGGCAGAATCCCTCCCTTAATGGTAAAATCTGCACCAGTGACTCCCCTCACAGTATGTGAACCAACATCTGCTATTCTAGACCTTGTGTCAAACATTAATTGTGGAAAGACAAAATGCTGACCTGGAGAAGCTCATTATATGGAGCCTAAGCAGGTCCAAATCCTTGATAAAGCAGGTGTTAAGCACAAGAACTTGTATCGTTCACCAGGACAAAGAATGGGTGGTGGTTCTGATAAAACATACCCCAATTGGGCCTAAATCCTCCAAAAATTAATTGATCCATCCACCCATGCATACCCCCAACCATCTATCAACCCACTAACCCGCCCATCCATTTACTTACCCATCCACCCATCTATCTATCCATGTGCCCATGTGTCCATCTGTCAGCTACCCCATCTGCTCACCTATCTACCTATTCATTCATTTAATGACCAATCCCTCCATCCACCCACACACCCGTCCATTCATCCACCATCATCCCTCCACCCACCCACAGATCCATCCACCCACTGATGGACCCATCCCTCGTCTATACACTCATCTAAACATCTACTACTCACCCCCCCACACACACATATCCATTTCATTCACCCACTCATTCCTCCATCCACTCAGGAATCCATATACCCAAGCATCCACCCCTCGTGTAGCCATCCATTCTACCTACCTGTGCTGGCTAGTTTTATGCCAATTTAATGCAAGCTAAAGTCACCCAAGAGGAGGGAACCTCACTTTTTAAAAAATGCCTCCACATGATCAGGCTGTAGGACATTTTCTTAATTAGTGGTGTATGAGGGAGGGCCCAGTGATGCCATCCTTGGGGTGGTGATCTTGGGTTTTATAAGAAAGCAGGCTGAGCAAGCCATGAAGAGCAAACCAGTGAGCAGCATTCCTCTATGGCCTCTGCTTCAGCTCTTGCCTCAGATTCCTGCCATGTTTGAGTTCCTGTCCTGATTTCCTTCAATGCCGAGCAACACTGTGGAAGCCAAGTAAGCCATTTCCTTCCCTTTTGATCATGGTGTTTGATCATGGTGTTTCATCACAGCAATAGTAACCCTAACAAAGACATCAGCCACCCATCTAGCCATCTAGCCATCCATCCACTCACTCACCCACACACCAACCCACCCTCTCATCCATTCAGCTGACCACTAGACACGGGAGTGCCTTCTGTCTAGAGCATCAGTTCTAGAAATGGACAGAAACATTCATGGAGACAGCCAGTGAGAATCACTGAAGAGCTCCGGGCCCAGCCATATGTGTGTACAACTGTTATTGTAGAAAGTAGCTGGGCTTAAGTTTCCAAAAGCAGAGCTTGGAAACACTGAAACTAGTGCTGGCTGGAGAATGAGGAGACCTGGCTCCTCTCCCTAAGGAGGAGACCAATCTCTAGACAAACGTAGTCCACTGTAGAAGCCTTGCATGGGCTCCCAGGGAACCTGCGTGGTCCACTAAGTGAGAAGGTTTCTTCCCCAAACTGCTGAGGCGTTCCCTACCAAGTTATGTCCTGAGGAGGTACCGTTAAACGGGTGCAAGAGCTTAGAACTAAAAGAGAATAGATTACATGATTCCACCACCCACTGAACCCCACCCCCAGAGCCTCCTCACAGACCACAGCTCCCAATAACAAGAGTGGTTAATGGCAGGTTGTAGCTGGTACACTCAATCTGCCACTTGGATTGGGGGGAAAAAATTAATGGCTTTCCCTGCCAGAAAAGCCACAACTGAAAAGCCCAACTTGAGGTTTGAGCGCTGTGTGTGTTTGATGTGTCCAGTCACAGACCACTGTGCTTGTACCTACAGAGGGAGATGCCCACTAGCAATACCTGAGGTGCATATGACTGACACACAGGCTTAGATTGTCCAGCTGAGCAACCAATGGCCCAACCTTTCAGGGAGAGCCCAAGCTTCCTCCTACCCAATTTTAACATGCTACCTGTCTCAGGATGTTCTCAGAAGCTTTGAACCTGACTCAAGCTGGTGAGGCAAGGAGAAAACATGGGCCCATTTAGCAAATTTCTTCAGCTTCATCTGGCTGGGCATCCCCTCCCAAAACCTTGGTTTCTGTAAGCCAAAATAAGCTAATAATACCTAGTATGATCTTAGATGTTACAACATAGGTAAGCCTCCAATCACAGGTGTGTGCTCCATGTATCTGCTGACACCTTGATATCACTGTCCAGGCTTCTCACCATCTGGTGGTGTAAATAGGACTGGCTCACATAGACTTGTGTACTTCAATGCTTGGCTCATAGAGCGTGGCACAATTAGGAGGTATGTCCTTGTTGGAGTAGGTGTGTCCTTGTTGGAGTAAGTGTGTCACTGTGGGGTGGGCTTTGAGGTCTCCGATGCTCAAGCTATGTCCAGTGACACAGTCTTCATCTGCTGTCTACCTATCAAGATGTAGAACTCTCAGCTCCTTCTCCAGCACCATGTCTTCCTGCACACTGTCATGCTTCCCACCATGATGATAATGGACTAAACCTCTGACATTGTAAGCTAGCCCCAATTAAATGTTGTCCTTTGTAAGAGTTGCCTTGGTCATGGTGTCTATTCCCAGCAGTAAAACCCTAACCAAGACACATCATGAGGAGGCTTTGGGCACAAATGCTGTCCTGCACAGTGCCATCCAACCATACAACAGTTTTTATTATTACTGTTTTATTTTAAATGAGGCTCAGGGATATTATCCATAAGCACATGGTTCCAAAAAAGGCAAACCTGAACACTCACTTACTACACAACAGCCTCAGGGACCCAGGAGCTACAGAAAGAATAGTAGGTACACCATGGTGGCAACACCCTGCCCTTA
Organism: Rhynchomys soricoides; assembly: GCA_019843965.1. Taxonomy (NCBI): domain Eukaryota; kingdom Metazoa; phylum Chordata; class Mammalia; order Rodentia; family Muridae; genus Rhynchomys; species Rhynchomys soricoides. The sequence continues at coordinate 1,230,117 of JADRCH010000100.1, read as the reverse complement.
CCCTCCCCTGGATATCTGCTGCAGCAAAGATACCCTCAGAGGCCCTAGCTTCCTGCCTGGACAGTCCTTAAACACCATCCATTCTCATGCAACCCGGAAGTATGGGCTCAAAGACTGAGAGCCCCTTCCCAGATCCAACACATCCAGGCCTGGCAAGGAAGAAACATGAAAATGTATTAGGCAGGGTGGGAATGGGTTTTTATGATTCCGTCAAATGCCTGATAGTGGGAACATCGCCCACGACAAGTATGTATCAGCATCGACAGAGACAGAGAGCGTTTCAGGACAACGTGTGATCAGGGCCTGGTGTGGCAGCTTGAGGGTGGATTACAAATCGGCCCAGGGCCTCTCCCTGAAGGCTGAGGCACCCACTGAAAGGTTGCCTATAACACGATCATGGGCAATAATGGACTCCTGCCACCCAGTGCTCATGCCCAACCCCTTTACCTGCTCCTTCCTGCTGTCACTGCTCAACTCTGCTGCACCCTAAAGATGACAAACTGAGGGTTTCTATGACCATTGCCACACCACCCATAGATGGTCAAGCAAAAACATTGGTGGGGTCATTCTAATTCCACATCCTTCCCTTGGCTACCATTACTTGCACCAGGTAGACAGAGCTAAGCACATTGCAATCCATGAGAAGTGTTCATGGTTTCAGTGAGGTAGGACTGGAATGAGATCTTTGCCACACTCCCTGGAGCTGTGGCAGCCCCTGTCATGCATGTGCTATGTGACCTTAGGACAGACACACTGGCAACCCCTAGTTCTAGAATCTACAAAGGGATCCCACTAAGCTCTCCAGAGAGGTTCCAGTGAACTTCTGTGGTGGGGAAACTGCTGTTAGGCAGGGAGTCTGGGACTTCAGCCCCCTGCAGTATGTCTACTCCACACAGGAGTCTGTGAAGCTCCACGCTGAGTTATCACTCTTGTCTTCTCACCACACAGAAAAAATTGGTTTGCAGCAGTGGGGACTGGGGACTCAAGGAAAGCAGAGCCGCCTCCTGAAGACAGAATCCTGTGTTACATCATTTACTTGACTTCTAAACACAGTTGGAAGTGACCTGAACACACAAACAAACTTCACAACACAGACTTCTTGGAAGGAAGAATGTCACATCTCCATTGGCTTCCTTAATCCAGGGTTTCATTGGGGCCCGATGTGCAATGGGCACTTGACTAAAATTCCTTAAATGAGCTAATGAATGAAAGAATATTGATAATGGCCATTTGCATAAGACTCTTTTTTCCAGGCATGATACCAACATCTGTCTTGATTGATCTGGTGAAGGGTCTTTGGTATGGTCCCTACCTTAGAGATGTAGATGCGGAAGCTTGAGGGGAGAGAAATAGGAATCAGGTGACCTTCACAGCCAATGAAACCACTTCACAATCTTCTCTGGCTCCGTGGAGACCCAGATTGCAGGCCAGCAACTTGGGGAAGCCGTCTGGGTCCTCTCCATGGTTGATCTTCTCCTCTCATCGTTTCAAGCCTTTCACCAGGACCACATAGTTTCTCCCACACTGTGACTACAGGTTATTCAGGCAACCATCCACCCCTGCCTGCTGGCCATAGCTACTGACCCAGCACAAGGTAAGCCCTCAGCCGGTGTGTGCTAGCTTAAACTCATCCTGTCTGAGTTACAGGTAACCAGCGTGCCTACTTTCCCCTCTAGGACTAGTCTTATCCAGAGAGTACCCAGCAGGCTTATCTCCTGACTTCCTCCTCTCCAGAGACTATGCTGCAATTAGCCTCTGGGTTCGCTGCCCTGTGCCAGCTTCAACAAATGGTAATGGTGGCCTGGAGCTCAAGCAGAAAAGGTGTGACTGATTGGTCATGTCTGTGTTTTCTGTGAATGATTGGTCATGTCTGCCACTGATGTGGGAGTGCAATTGGCAACTGGCGACTCCATCAATTAGAGTTGCTGGGTTTTTAATTGAAAGATTCTACAAGGATGAAGTTTACATCCTGCTGTCAACACCTCTCTACCCAGCCCCTCTGGTCTACCATTGTTTGCCCTCCAGCTAGGCAGATTCTGCCTCTAGGGAGAAGACTACTTCAGGTTCCTTCCCACACCCCCACCAGCACACAGCCCAAGGTCCTTGGGAGTGCTTGTGGAGAACATTAGCTTAACTAAATATGGTGCTGTGATGGGTCCATAAGGTGGGTGGGCGGACATGCAAATGGACATAAGTCTCAGAAAACACTCCCCCACCTGTCCCACAATGAAGAAGAGAGCCAGGCAAGACTCCTCCAGTACCGTGGGTGGTGCTCACAACACATGGATAGGGAGGGTGTCATGGCCATCTCTTCCAGCTGTGGTTTGGCACATTAACAGATTATTCACAAAACATAGGTGTGGGGAAATTACCCTACAAAATAGGATGGACCAGCCTCCTTTCCAAAAGAAAATTGACAAAACTCAATGACAAAGAGTTTTGGTTATGGTTTTGGAGTTTGGGGGGGGGGGTGTTGTTGCTTTGGTTTGTTTTGGTTTTTGGTTTTGGGGGGTTGTTTTTATTTGTTTATTGGTTGGTTGGGTTTTTTGTTGTTGTTGTTTTTTGGTTTTTCGAGACAGGGTTTCTCGGAGTAGCCCTGGCTGTCCTGGAACTCACCCTGTAGACCATGCTGGCCTCAAACTCAGAAATCCGCCTGCCTCTGCCTCCCAAGTGCTGGGATTAAAGGCATGCACCACCACTGCCCAGCCCAGCTTGTTGGTTGTTTTTTGAAGTCTACATTTCCATGGCCTTCATTCTCAGGAGCTCTGCTCCTGCTGAGCTACAGACAGATGGAGAAGACTACGGATGTGTTCGCATTTTTTGGTAGCCCTGCTCTCTGTACAGGACTTTCGTGCCAACTGTGTGTGAAGAGAGATGTTTCAGCTTGGTCAGAAAGGGAACTAGGCTGGACAGTAACCCTTCAGATTTCAGAGGTTTGGGGTTCTCTCTCTCTCTCTCTCTGTGTGTGTGTGTGTGTGTGTGTGTGTGTGTGTGTGTGTGTGTGTGTGCACATGCTGCGTGAGGCTGAAAAGCAGCTGAGCCTATGGACAGAAAGGATGGGCTGCTTCTCAGTAGGCTGACCCCGTCCCTCAGTCTTTTAACAAGTACATCCCACGCGCATCCTTCAGAAGACTGGAGGCCTTCACCTTCTACAAACAGAAAACAAGAGAGAGGAATGAGGTATATACTCTATAGACAAACATCTGAAAACAGAGACATATCGTTCAGGTGGAAGTTAGAGATCAAAGAAGTTACCGGAAGTCACCTTCCCAGCTCCACCCGTCCCTGTATCCTAGAGCCTTGCATCTCCTCAGAGACTGGGGTCTTCCTGAAAGTTCAGTGAGGTGCTTATTGTATCAGACATGGATGCTGCTGGGCCCTCAGGCCTATACACTGCCTTTTTAGGACACCCCATTTTTAATGATGAGGGGGTCTGGGAGCATGCTGAAGTTCTCTGTAGAACTTTGGGGTTCAGGGGTCTGGGCAGCAACATGTGGACAAAGAATCCTTCTTTGTTTCTTTCATTTAAAAATATTCATTTGGGCCTTCAGGTTTGGTTTGTGCTATTTAAGACAGGATCTTGCTATGTAGCGTAGGCTGATCTTAGACTTGAGACCTTCCTGCCTCAGGCCCCTGCAAACCACAGTTATAGATAGCACTACTCTGACTAACAGGAGTCTTTCTTTCTCAAAGGCCAGCAAAGATTTCTTGAACCCCTGACTGTGATTCCCCATCTTGCCCCTGAACTCAGGTCAGGATCACAGGGCAGGCACTTTGCCAAGTGATCTTCAAAGGATAGTTCATGGAATCTTGGGACACAGATTTGGGGGACAGAGGCTCGGGAATGTGGGTATATTTCTTAAGATATATGGCTCATTCATACTGCCCAGGATTCTTCCCAGTGCTTTGAGCTTTAAACCCAGGGTTGGGTTCTTGTCTCTCATATCTACATTAGAAAATTATTTGGGAGCCCTCACTGACTCTCAAGCTCTGGGTAAATGAACACAGTATGGAATGCACAGGACTTTGGACCAATCTTTTCACTTGTTAAAGAGAAAATCTGGCACCAGAGAGGGCATGGGGCTGGTTCACAGTCACACAGCAGGATGCTAAGACCGGAGCCCAGGATCACTAACTCCCAGGACCTAAGGATGAGCTCCTGCCCACACAAAAGTTCTCCCTCACCTTCCTCCCCTGACTTTCACGTGACATGTAAGTACCAAACGGAAAGCCATCTCAGTGGAGAGCCTATGGATATCTTCCACTTGGTTTGCTGGCTAGCAAGACTTCTTTTCTGCTTTGTAGTTTTAGACAATTTACGCTTCCATTCTCAAAACAGATTTTTATCCTAATAAAGGCTTTTATTACCGTTATTCACCTGTCATTACACAGCATTAGACAATTACAGAGCACAGACTGGCTCTCCCTCCAAGAACCTTCCCTCCGCTCTCGGCGGGGGGCTGAAGAGGGCGCACACAAACAGAACATTTCATTAAAAAAAAATACAGATGAATCTTTTGATTTTTTTTCAAGCGCTGCCAAGACTGCTACCTACGCTTTTTAAAACTTTGTTATGAAAAGTCAGCGGCGTGAGGGAGCGGGGGATAGAAAACTGTGGGCTAGAAATCGTCTCCAGCCCCATTTTGATTGCCAGACGATTGACAAAATAATTTGTACCCGTCGATGCTCATGAAGGGAATTTTTACAATGGATTTGCCAAGCAGATTTTTAATTTTAATCAGTAATGAAAAAATGACAACGCAGATCACAACAAGCCATCACTGCCGAGCGGGTTTCGCAGTCCCTGTCAGGCGGCCTCTGTCACACAGCCGCACCCCCGTGAACATCAATCATTTGCTTCAAACTCCTGTGCATCTTCAGGGCTTAATTAGACATTTAGGTTCTTTACCCGCAATTTGCAAAACTGTCACCAAAAATGCAAGGTACTAAAAAGGCATTCAGACCCGAGTCTGGGGAGAGACTGTTTATTGCCTTCCGGGGAACAAACCAGAAGTTTGAAAGTTTGCATGTCCCCCAATACTGTCCCCTAAAATCACTTTCTCACTGGGCAGCTGTCTGAATCACAGCTACAGACATTTTGAGATGAGAAAGAAAATCAAGGCCATTGGTTGTTGTTAAGACAAACCCAGATTTATAGAAGGGCATGGGGGGGAGAAGTGGGCTAGAGGGCGCATAGCTGTTGGTGAACTTGTCCTGTGACTATCTTAGTGTTACAGAGCACTTAGAATCATGGTGGCCAATCATGGTGGCCTTCCAGCTCCATCACAGAGTAACCAGCTGTGTGGCCTCAGGACTACCGTTTCACTCCCCTGAACCTTTGATTCCTTTAAACCTAGAAAGAGACAAACAAGTGTCCATCTCCCACTAATGAATCCATTGAGACAACGTCTATGACATCCCTCAGTGGGTAAGCTTCATGGTTCATTCAGCCTTAGTTAGCAGGGAGCTAGCTCTCCAGCAGCACATGCAGAATCAGGAAATACCTCAGCCATCTCAGAAGAGATGCACAGTGACACCTGTAAAGCCACACAGATCATGGACTCGGGGACTGGCCAGCGCCTCAGTCTACAGTGACACAGCTAAAGCCACTTGCTTGAGAGCCAACATGACCTGGCCTCTGGGGTCTCTCTCCCTCCCACCTTCTTCTTACCTTTCCCCTAGAAGTCAAGGTGCTCAGCCCAGTATGTGACCATCTGTCCCAAGATGGCTGCCATCAGTTGTCTCAACAGACATACATGCCGTAGACCATATTTGACCATCTGAAAGTGCATAAGCCCTGTCATAAGTCTCCCCCCCCCCCAACCATGTTTTCTTTGAAGTCTTTGTGGCTTGGTCTAGATCAGCAGTTCTCAACCTCTGGGTCTTAACCCTTTGGGAGTCACAAACCAGATATCCTGCATACCAGATATTTACATTATGATTCATTAACAGTCACAAAATCATAGCTGGGAAGCAGCAACAAAATAATTTTATGGTCGGGGTCACCGCAACATGAGAACCTGTTAAAAAGTCACAGCATTAGGAAGGTTGAGAGCCACTGCTCTAGATAAAGCAGATGTGTTCTATTCTTGGTTTAATTGTTCAGGAATGGTCCAAAGGGCAGACTGAAGGACAATGCCTGAAAGGCTCACTCAGGTCCTCAGTTCACAGCAGGAAGTAGAGGTGAGTCCTTTAAGAACTTAGCTTACCAAGATGTATTGTTGCAATGGGCATGAGCACAGAAGGTGGAATGGAAAATTCCTATTACTCACGGATAAGAAACACTCCCCAGGACAGTCTGAGGCTCTGGCCATGGCTGCTTCCCAGTACTCTTTCCTCTGCACCCCTGGGAACCAGGGAGAGCACTGGAACTAGGGTGTTGGAGAGGATGTTCTCACATCACAGGCAGGTGTTGGGGTCTGATAGACAAGCTGCCCGCATCAAACCTTTTTACCAGTCAAAATCAAGGTACACTTGGCAGGTTCCCCAACTGAGATGACCTGTCCTTGCCTTGGCATATCCCCACAGTGGAAAGCAGACAGGCACTGTTACATCATCCCTCCATCCTCTGTGCACCCTAAAGGCCAAGGGACCACTGAGGAAGGAAGGATGCATCCTGGCCTGCAAGCTAACGAACCCCAATTCCACTGATGGTGTTTCCCCGCACTGAGCCTCCACAAGGTCACAGCTGGAGCTCTGAGCCCAGACTGGATACCACTCCTCGATGGTTATCAAGAAACTGTATGACATCTTAGAATCACGGCTCCTTCTGGGCTTCTGCTCCTCCCAGCCCAGGATCTGGTTGAGGTGGCCACTGAAATGTCTTCCTCCCCACAGGAGCTCCACGTGTGTGAAGACTTTTGACCTTGAATGTAAAAGGACAAAGAAGGCAGGAAGATGAAGTTCATCTGAGAATGGCAGGGCCGGGCTCCATCGTAGCTTCCAGCAGATCCTGAATGTAAGAGTACCAGTAGCCACTTCAGGGTCCTCTCCACATTGTGTTTCTGGGACAACCCTTTCTGCCTCTACCTAACCCACCTGAGATGCTACACCTGCCCGGGGAGGGGGGTGTCTCAGCTCTGAAGTGAGGGGTGGTACCATATAACCTCAGCTATCCATACAGCCTGGTACACAAAAGCCTTACTCAGAGTCACGACAGACTGGGGAGAACGGAGTGGACTTTGGAGGCCTCTGGGGAACTGGTTGAGGCTGAGGGGTCTCTGAAACTGTGATGACCATCAGCAACCAGCCTTTGCCTCACGGTGCCTGGTGGCGGTGTGTGAGCCTAGTCTCCAGGTCGGTTGTGGGCTGGTAAATATCAGACATTCTGATGACAACACTGGGGAGTGATTTGCTGTAGGTCTTGCTTGGTAAGTGAGAATAATGGGAAGGAGGTGGGAGAGGGAGGGGAGGGGGCCGGGGCAGAGGGAGTTAGGGGTGAATAAATAAATGAACAGATGAAAGGTTAGAGAGAAGAAGGAAGGAAAAGAAGGGAAGGGTGGAGGAGGGGAAAGATAGGAAGGGGGCCGGAGGGAGAGAGACCCCAGAGGCCGGGTCGTGTTGGCTCTCAGGCAAGTAACTGATGGTTTATAAAAGCTGGGAAACCAGCAAGGAACACAAAGGTCTTGAGAGGCCTTGGAAGACAAGCACCACCCAAGCCAACTGAGTTATAGCCTTGTCGGAGCCCATCGTGGGCTCTCAACAAATATTTACTCACAGCGTATCAACGTTGTCCACCCCTGCTGCCGAGTAGGCAGTACACCTACTCCCAACTTGGAAATAAAGCCTGGGACCTGGTTCCTGGCCTGCAGCTCACCACAGCCCTGGTGGCCTCCTGCCAACCCTACTTGACACCCTCAAAGAGCCCACTAGCTCCCACCAGGACCCTGGCTGGGATAAAGAACAGGTCCCCGCAAGAGGCACTCACTCACCACCTGCACCCACAAAGTTACTTCTGGGCAGCATCACCCTGGGTGACCTCCCTCATGCTGTGGGAACAATAGCAGGCAGAACAGAGGCTCCAGCCCTCCGTGGGCTGGGGCGGGCCGGGTCGGGCCGGGTCGGCAGGTTCACACAGCAGACAGGAGGGTGAGCTCCAGCACACTGGGGCATTGTCCTGGCTGCTCTGAGCCAGAGTCTACAGAGCCCTAGGCAGCCAAGGCCACTGCCCACGTTCATGGCACAGATTTCCAGCTTGCTGGGGAGGTAATAGGGGAGGCAGTTCCATCCTCAACTGGGAACACGCCCAGTCTTCCCAGGAGGGGCCAGTCAAGGGCCCTTGTCAACACCTCTCCCTGGGGCTAAAGGAGGACCCAGAATGAATGTCATGGGGCAGCTGCCATTTACCAAGACACAAGTGAAATGGATCAAAATCATCACAGAGTGTTTCCCATGCACCATCAAGAAGACTAAAAATCATAACTCACTGAGGGCCTAGTGCGTACCACCGAGTCCTTAAGGCAGCACAAAGGAAACTAAAGTTGTCACTTGCTGAGTGCTTCCTCTGTATCCCTTCCCTCCCTGCAGACCACAGTGCCCTGTCCTGCCTCCTTTACAGGTAGCCAGCCTGAGGCTCTGAACAGGATAGTGAGTTACATATAGATACCAGGATCCCCTGTGTGTGCCACAGAGGCCGATGCTACTGGCCTTCCCCTACACAGACTTCTTCAAGCCCGCCTTCACAAACAACTACTCTCTTGCTGCTTGCCTTTGTAGGAGCAGACTCAGCTAGGCAGAAGTGCCAGTGGATCTGCAGTAGCACCCAGCCCACTAACTCCAGCTGCCTCAGTTTCCCTTAAAGTCTTCCAGAACACAGAGAACTTTCTCCTTCCTTGCTACTTTCCAGCCTACTTTCTTCTCCCTCAGATCAGTCCTGGAAGCAGAGGACCTTGGCCTCTCTGAGCTTCTTTCTTCATTCCTCATGGCCATGACTGTGGGATTAGGCATGAAGCCAGCCTGGACACAGAGGACAGGGCTGGGAACAGCACCTCAGCGGGGATCAGCAAGCCTGCTTTCTGACACTCTGGTCAGTGTCCTCCACTTGACAGATCTTAGTCTTTTCGGTGTCTTGAAACTGGCTGTGTACATACCACAGACATGAGCAAATTGTATGGATAAGTATGCTCTCCAGAGAGCTGCTGGTAGTCGAGTTACTGGTCACAGTCACAGGCTGTGTGCACTGGTCACTCGCATGGCTGTTACAAGAAAATACCCAACAAAAACAACCCAAGAGAGCAAGGGTTTGCTTCAGCTCACAGTTCCAGCCACAATGCATCTTGGCAGCAGGAGAATGAAGCAGCTGGTCACACTGCATGCAGACGCCCTCAGGAAGCAGAAAGACATGAAAACTCAGTCGCTTTTTCCTTTGTACCCAGCCTGAGACTGCTCTCATTTGATGGTACTGTCCACAGTGTGGGTGCTTCCCACCCCAATTAACCTCATCCAGAAATCCTTCAAGCCCAAAGGGGACTCTAGACCTTAAGTGAGTCTAGACCCTACCTACCAGACAGTCAGTATTAACCACCACAGCCCATGTCTTCCCAGCATTCTGGAGATGCCTGGAGTAGCCATGACACCTTAGGCATCTTCCTGTCAATGACACACCAAGCCTGGGCCGTGGATGCCCTATTTCACAAGTAAGTAAGCACAGGCATCTATGGTATCAGACACTTCTCTGCTCTCTGAGTCCTTCTGTAAAAGAAGGCAATAAAGTATCAGGGACCATAGATAGGCCCCAAGCAACTGCATAATGAGGACCCCATAAAGCATCTCAAGTCCTGTGTTAAGGGAGGCAGAGCAGCTCCCTGCCACAAAAAACACTGTACCTGGAAAACAGCCAAGGCCCAGACTCAACCAGGAGTGCCTAAGGGAACAGGTCAGGGATATGGGATGCATTGTCTGTGATTGCTACCTCTGTGTAGATGTGAACCAGGGACATAGTCCCTCTGCTGCCACCTGGGTATCTGCAGCTCACAGTGGGGAGCACCTTGTAGGAGAAACACAAATACATTACAGGTCGTCCAAACTGCAGTCCACAGGTCATGTGCACCCAGGATAGCTGTGATGCTACCCAACGCAAAACCAAACATTTAAAACATTGTGAAATTATTACGTGTAGCCTTTTTTGGAACTAGGCGGTACATTTCTCAAGCATGAGCTTTGAAGCTCATTGTATCAAAACCTTGCATACCTCTGCTGCTCTCAAAGCATCTCTGTGGCCATCATCCAACTCAGTTCCTTCTACATAGCCTTCCCTAGGCCCAGGACCCTGTCCTGATTCCTGGTCTCTCCCTCAAGCTTGTGTGGAGGAAGATGAGCTACCAAGCCCTAGTGTTGAGGGCCTGGAGGCTTGGAGGAGATCCCTGTGCTTACCAATTGTCCTGTTCCCAGCACATGGCTCTAACTGGCTCTCTCCTTTCTTCTCCTGCTCTTTTTCTTTCTCTTCTTCTGTGTTTGCTTCTACCTACTTCTTCTGCTACCTCATTCCCTCCAGCACCAGAGATGACATGGATTGAACACTGTGACTCCTATACCATGTTACCTTCCCCAAATGTCCTAGCAGGCATGGCCCCTTCCCACAATAGAGAAAACAAGTCCCAGAGGGGTTTAGAAATGCAATCAAGTCAGTGAGATTGTCATCCACAGAATGACTCCTGAGCTGAAGGTCCTTTTACAAGTCAATCTGAGTGTGTCTGGTAAGGACTCAAATGACTAAAGGTAAGCATGAACCTGGCAAAGCCTAAGTCTTGTCCCTGACCTCAGAGTTGCCATTGTCTTCAAATTGGAGTCCCAAGGTAGCCCTGCCCACTGTGTACCCTCTGTTCCCTGAAGCTCATGAGACAGGCACCTAGGCACAAAGGCAGCCTTCCCCGCAGGCAGTGCACCCTGAGCTCAGCATGAGGAGGCCCAAGACATGCCCTACATCCACCCACAGGGACAGCTCACTAAGCTCCTGCCCTGCCCTGCCCTGCCCTCCCACCTGCCTACCTGACACCTGTCAAAGTTTCCAGATCCTTCCAAGTCAACTCAGCAGCAAGGCTGTGCCTCCAAGGTACTGCAGTCCAGCTCTTCACAGAGGACTTTGCCTCCCCTCTGAGTCTCAGGGTCCCAGTGTTACAACCTGACTGTCTCCTCACAGGGCTCTGCTGCTGTGTTTGGATATACGGGAGACTTGCAGAGGTAACTCAGTTAAAATGACTTCAGGGTGGGCCCCCAGATCTGTTTATAGCTAGAGGCTTTTTATGGTGCAGTCTACACAAAGATTCACATAGAAGACAATGTGGGGATTATAGAAGCCATTGGCCAGCCAGTGAGAGAGACCTAGAGAAGCTCCCTATTACAAGTAAGAAAGCATCAGCTAGCTGCCAGCCCTAAGCAATAAGCTCGACCTTGGGTTTGCAGCCTCCAGGACCAGGCTTCTTGTATTTGTATTCCAGGGCCTGTGCCTGAAGTACAGATATTCTGTGAGCAGACCCCAGGATGAACAGCATGTAGACCAGCATACCGGGGTCCACACAGACTTTCATACCTCTCTACAGGCCAGTGGTTTCTAAACACAGCCTGGCAAAGAGAGACGGGAGGCAAGGTAGCAGCGCCCCCCCCCCCCCATCCATCTATGGATCCAGAACAGGCTTCCTCAGAGCTACCACAAGACAGATGCACACACCAAGTGTTCATACAAAAGAGTTTTTCACCCCCAAGTTTCTTCATCTCAAATTTCACATAAATTTGTCTTTTGTGATATCATCTGTAACAGTTTCAAGCTGTACATTTAGTCTGTTGAGGTTGAACATGCCCAGAGGAACCCACCTAACTCCCATAGGACACATTGTCTCTCTCCCCCCTTCCTCTCCCTTTCCCTCCCCCTCCCCCTCTGCCTCTCCCCCTCTCTCCTCCATATCAAGTTTCCAATCAAAAATATTCTTTGTCTAGGAGATATCAGGAGGAGGTGACATGTCATTCACTAGTTCCAGCATCAGTCTTGAATTCCTCTAGGTGACAGGTTGTGGTGGGGGGCTGAGCAGAACAAGAACAGGAGGAACCCCCCCTCAAGACAAGGACAATGACTCAGCAAAGATGTCCCAAGTCCACTGTGTGCCCTGTCTGAGCAAGTACTGAGTATAGTATAAGTGACCGTAGACCTGTACCCACTGAGCCTTGCCCACCAGCCAGCACAGCCTCAAAGGTTGCTGAGGACACCAGGCCAAGCACACAGGACAAACGAGCCATAGCAAGCTGCTGGGTTTGCAAGACTGAGATTCACAGGGGAAGGGTGGACAGGGGGTAACAGGGCTGGGCAAAGCTGGAAAGGCCAAGTCTTGGCCTGCACAATGTAGCAGGTGCTCCTAGATGCTAGAAGCTTGAGCTATAAGGTCCTCTGCACACTGCATCAAAGGTCACTGGCTGCACACACTCACTCCAACATCAAGCTAGGGAGAACTCAGCTGTGTTCCACCATCCTCTGAACCTGCACAGGTGACAGCTTTGCACACCAGTGACAATGACCCTCAGAGAGCCCTGGGCATGACACTGCAGTGGGGTGAGCATTCAGACTTACCTTGAGACCTTAGGCTCCTCCTTTCCCCACCCAGGTCCCCCTGGGAGATGGAGTAGCTACCAGACACCTAAAAAGAGGTAAGACAAGTTGAAGTTTGTGCTTTGAAGTCCACTGGACTGTGATGGCACCAAGCTCCACACCATGCAACACGATAATGACAAGAGCCCTGATAGTAATGACAATGTGCCTGAGATAGACCACATGCCAGAAAATAGGCACAGTCTCATCCATTCTATGTTTACTGTCCTATTTCATCCTTACTAACAGGGATACACAGTATGCCCAATGGACAAGTGGAAACACTGAGCAACAAGGATCCAGGACTTATCTAAAGCCGTTCTAGTAGGAAGTGGCCAGTGCAGGCCAGGATCCGTGCCTAGGCTCTGTCCCAATCTACAGCCCACTCAGGAGTCTTTCCTTTAAGTGCTATTGAATCCAGAAAGCTCTTCCCTACCAAAGCCTGGTGAGAATCATACTAATTGGCTCACCCCATGAGAGAGCAGGGACCCACTGGGCAAGGACGGTCTTGAGATGGGAGATGCTCATGGCAGGGAGCTGGGTGAAGGCAGCTGGTGGTGATGATACCTACCACCACCACCAGATAGGTCTGTGCCCCCTGCACCCTGAAGAGTGAGCTTTGGATGCTTCCTGTTGTGTATGAGAGATGGGTTTCAAAGAATAATGTGTGGCCTCTTGGAGCCTCAAATGCCTTCTAAGAAACATGGAAATGGGAGTGCCACTTAAGGATATAGTGGTCCCTAAGACACTGGTCTCATAGCACCAGTCATTTATGCCTTTAGTGGTCTGGGCCTCCCAGTCACTGGGTCTCCCCAAGTCCACTTGCACTTTCAGGTTACAGTCTGGCATTGAGAGAAGTCAGGGCAGGAACTCAAGGCAGGAACTTCATGCAAAGGCCAAGGAGGAAAAGTGCTGGGTAGCTCACTCAGCTACTTTCCTTACATAGGCCAGGCCAACATGCCAAAGGAATGGTGCCACCTATGGTGGGCTAAGCACTTCTGCATCAACTAATAATCAAGACAATCCCTCCCAGACACGGCCAACTCAATAAAGACATTACTCAACTGAGACTCCTTTTTCAGGTGATTCTAAGCTGTGTCAAGTGGGCAGCTGGTGCTAACTAGGACAGCAAGTGAATGCAAAAGAGAGTGTCCTCCATCTCCTGGGGGACCTACCTACACCCAGCACTGAGATTTTGCTGGGCTTATCAGAGACAACAAGAAGGCGGGATCATCTCAGTCCCTTGCTTCACCTGCTTTACCTCTGAGACTTCCCACAATGGGATCCCAAAGTGATCCAGCAGACCCTGAGACCCAGTCACACGTCCCAAAACCATGTGTGGGCCAATGCCCAAGCTCACAGGGGGTTCACAGCGTGTGCACAGTCCTGAGCTGAAAATGAGAAACGCTGCTCGGCTGGAAGCAGGCAAGAGCAAATTGAGCCCTGCCAATCATCAGGCAGAACATATGCACGTCAGGGACAGAACAGTTGTATGCTCTTTTTTATCCAAACTTAATATTTTGCATGTTCCTCTTTGAAACACCACAAGCTTGCTTGTCGCCATGTTGCACAAGCCCCAGAGATATTTTCTGTCTTATGTTTTACCCCACACAGCGGCTGTCTTCTGAGAAGGGAGATCGACCAAGGGACAGAATCTTGTAACGATTCCAGTCATTCACTTATCCAGCATAATTATCCTGCATGGAGTAACGTTCGGGCCACAATCCACTTGGCGGATAACTGAATTATGCCATTAGCCAGTGTGCAATTAGTGAGCTTTGTAAGGTGTCAAGCTGATGGAAGCACCTCGGGCTTTTAGGAGACTCTGGGAACCATAAGAGGACACAGCAGACTGCCCTGAGGAAGGGGACTGGGGGAGAGCTGCAAAGAAAAGTTGAGGGAATGTTCTAAAGTTATGAAGTCCACTTCCTCTCCATCCAATTTGCTCCACAAGGGCAGACCTCTATATTTCTCCCCAAGAGGGTTCTGAAGGCCTCACCACTGTATTCCCTGTCTCTAGCTTCCACCCAGCAGCTGATGGGGTCTTCTTATGTCCAAAGTCTCCAAAGAGCCACCCCCAACATCTACAGGGGAAGCCACAGTAGGACCAAGAAAGACTGCCATGATCTGAAGTCTTTCTAGGCTCTTTCTTTGATATCCTTCATCTTGCCATAAGCATAGGAGAATCAAACAGACAGACACACGTACACAAGCTAGGAAACCTGTCCCTACCACTCCTCACTCCCACCGATTGAACAAGCAACTACTGACTCTACGAGTTCCAGATCTACAACTCCACTCCCAGCCCTCCAGTCTGGAGCTCGCTCCACACTGACCTAGAATCCTGTAGAGGCCATCTTCTATACAAAGGAGAACTTTGTCTCCTTAAGGGGTAACCATGAACAGACTGAATTCTTCTAACATGTAGGAGAAATCTTTGCTTCAAAACACTATCCCAGATCAGGCTATGGTGGCACACACCTACACTCTGGAGACTGACACGGTAAGATTGTGAATTTGAGGCCAACCTGAGATGCAATAGTGAGACCCTGTCTCAAATTTTTTTATAATAATAAACTAACACCAGCAGACCTCCAAGGAGGAGGATTTTGCACTTTTAACTCATGATCACACTGTAGAGATCTCTGCTGCCAAAGCGAGTGGTTGAACATGTGTTCCTGATTCTTTGTCACTCTCAATGCACAATGTACACATTAGGATTTTTTCTTTTTTGCCTTGCTAATTTAACAGGTTCAGCTAAAGTATCATTTTATTCTGCATCTTATAACGTGAGGCTGACCACTGTCCTGTGACCTTGCTGAGTGTGAGCCATCTTACAGAATTGAGCCATTAAAAAGTGTTCACTATCAGAATCTCATGGTTTTCCTGTTAACCTGCAGGAGGAGTTGATTACACCAACAGGAACATGAAGATGTTCACTCCAGTGATATTCAGAACTGAAAAAAGAAGGCAGGACTGACTTTATAGAGTCACACCTCTGTAAAATATTAGGCAGTCATAAGATGGTGACAGTGAGGACTTTGCACTTTGGAGAAACGTTTATTGCATGGTGGGATGCCAAAAGAATGTGTACAGTTGCTCCAATGTTCTCCCCAGGTAAAATAGATTGGCCCTAGGCCCTGGAGCTTCAAGTGGGCAAGCCTGTTCTCTCCATGGAAGACATAGGCAGACTGTTTCAGTCTAAAGAGAGATGCTCCCTCAGAGACTACCAGCACAGTTACCAGAAGCACAAGCAGAAGACTTCTTCAAAGAGCTGGTATCTGGGTGGAGTCTTGAAGGGCTGACTTATCAGTGAGGCTGATGGAGTTCATGTCTGACCCACCTAAAGTCCCAAGTATCCAGTGTTCACGTTCCACCGGCTGGCCTTCTACCTGGGAACTGAACCCACCATGCAATTTGTAAACACAGAATCCAGGCAGTTTTAGATGTAAGATCCTGTGTGTTCCTTGGGCATCCCCTCCCCATCTGAGAATGATATTTGGGCCCAAATCACATGGAGGGAGCAAAAGCTAAGAAGCTGTAGCTTAGGTAAGGTTGCATCAATGGCAAACCCATACTGTTTTAAAGTTATGCTCAAAAGTCCTGTACTTACATCCCTCGACCTTCCCGTACCATCTGGAAGAACTGTGAGAGGAAACTGCATTGGCCACGTTTCTGTTGCTGTGATAAAACACCACGACCACAAGCAACTTAGGGAAGGAAGAGTTGATTTTGGTGTGTGCTTCCAGAGGTGTAGAATTCCCATGGCAGCGGAGGGAGGCGTGGCAACAGGCAGAAGCAGGAAGCTGGCTGACCACATCATCCATACAGGAAGCAGAAAGAGGGAGCCAGAAGTGGCATGGGGTTACAAGTCCCTCAAAGCCCTAAATGATGACATCCTTCCTCCAGCAAGGATCCACCTCCCGGATGTTTTGTAACCTTCGCGAACAGAACTACCGACTGGGGACCAAGTGTTCAAATACATGAGCCCCTGGGAGATGTTTCTCCTTCAGACAACATCAGATACTGTAGCTTCCGGGAGTGTGGCCAGGGAATCTGGACTTGGGAAGGAATAACTTCTAAGTGATGTACATGGACCCTGAAGGTTGAGTCCTAATAACAAAGCACACAGCGGTGAGCTCTGGAAATGTCCGTGCCTACCTGATATTGGCATTCAGTCTCCATAGCCCAGCCCCTCACATCTGTTACCCTCATAGCACTTTGCTTACTGCTGAGGATGATACCCACTGGAGACATCACTGAGGGCAACAGCCCCAAGTGTTAGCTGTCTCCCAAGAATGCCTCGCCAGGTGTTCGGCCAGCCTTCGCTTCTCGCTTTCACTTGAGGCGGCAGCATGAGGTAACTTCTCCCCCAAATTAATTATGTCCATCATCTCGAGAGGAAATTCATTCAGCCCCGTCAAAGGCTGCCAGGTGTTGGAACCCCTGTGTCTCCCATACCACTCACTCTCTCTCACACAGCTGATGCTAGAGGGGACAGAAAAGGAGAGAGGAAGACCCTCAGCTGACAGGACCAGACCTCCCCAGCTGGCATCAAGAGAATGTCTGAACCCAGGCCAGCCCAGGTTTGAGTCCTGTCTACTTTGGCTGTAAGCTAAATGAAGCCATGCGCAATGAGTACTGGACAGGCCACTCACGGTGGCTGTCATGAGGATCTCTGGAGCTGTAGTCAAGAAGAAAGCTAGAAGGCTGGGCTGCTTCTGAGCACACTGGGTAAGAACAAAATCATTTCCTTTTGTTCTTGAGTCGAGAAAAAGTAAGTGGGGGAAATGAAGAGAAGTTTATTTAAAGAGGTTTTTTTTTTTTTCAGTTATTGAAAAGGGGGAAAATCTTGGGGGGGGGGGGAGGACAGGGCATGTCCTGACTCCCCACACCCTTGGCTTCCTGTCTCTCAGATACTTCAAGTTAATTTATTGGTGACAGCCTGCAAGTCTGTCTGCCTGGTCCCTTCCCTCTACTCAACTCTGTGACCCTTCCATCCCCCTCTTGTCTGCTTGATCTTCTTGGAACTGAAATAGCCTCACATGGGGGTCTCCCACTGCCCCCCTGCTGTCTAGCATTCTTCCCCTGGCTGTTCCAAGTTTGCGCTCTCCTTCCCCAAGCTCTGTAGAGCAAACAATCTCATGCCCTCTCCCAGAGCGTGAGCTTCACCCCACAGCACACCTCCAGCCCAGCCCCAGTGTGACTCTCTCTACCCCACAAACACAAACCCGAATACTCACTCACCTGTCAACTTAGTGGGCAGCATCACTCCCCACACACTTATGCTCATTGGCCCCATCCCAGCACCGGGAATGGCTCCTGAGGACTCAGTACTCAGTCAGTACTAACTAAATCAGTGCTCAGCACAGAGACCTCAGCTCACTCCCTTCGCATAGGAGCTAGGAGCTAGGAGGCAGGTGTCATGGTTCCTATTTTACAGATGAACAAAATGAGGCTCAAGGAAAATGAGCAACTGGCCAAGGTCACATGGCCACTAGAAAGTGACAGGAACAACAGCCAGCTTCGTCGGGATCCCAGCTAAACCTTACACCTCACCTAAGACCTATAAGGCCTTGTGCAGGGGTAGGAGGCTGAAGGATTGATAACTGACTAGAACTCAAGAAACGGTCCTGGCCACCCACACTACCTCAGCACTGCCCACCAGTGAATGAACTTTGACTGCCATGGTGGCCATGTGAGGTAGGAGAAACCCACCCTATACCCCAAGGATGATCTCCGTGGCACTGCTTAGCTACCTCCTGCTTCCCAGGAGTCTCCGTGAAGGCTCCTCTTGGGTCCAAGGAACAGTTCTGTGCACCCCCAAGCCCTGGAGCTTCCCTTGGAGAATGGCTAAGAGTAAGCAATAAGGATGAATAGACCAGAAGGATGGAGAGCCAAATGGTCACAGCACCTGTTTCCGAGCACCAGCCAGGTCCCACGAAGCTGCTGCGGTCCCCCTTCTCCAGCCCACTCCACCTCCAGTCCCATCTGGACTCCCTTCTTTCTCAATCCACTGCAGGCCCCAGGGATCCAACCAAAGAGTCCCAGGCCCCCCTCTCCCTCCCTGTCCTCCTCCTTTGCAGGGAGCCTATCTACTCCGCTGGCTTCTAACAGCTGCGTCTGAGGATGCCCTGTTTCCTATTAGGACCTGAGTAGAGTTTTACACACACTAAACAAGGCCTGGGAGCATACACTGGACTAAAAAGGACCATGGCTGGTGAAGTCATGGGTCCTAGAGGAGAATCTAATACTATCAGTCCATGAGATGTACATAGTAATACACTGACCCTGGGGCTCTGATCTTTATGCCCATGGATGGGTCCATCCTCAGCCCTCATCAGTGATAGATTTGGTAGTAGGTGGTGATTGTACTGATGGTCAGGGTAAGAGGCTGTGGAATGCTGAGCTCTGAATGAGGCATCAGCATCTCAGCCCCTCCCCCAATTGGGGACCTTTGGCATGTAAGAAAGAAGTTTCTTTAAGAAGTTGCTGAGTGGATGGGGAACTCCTATTGCTCTCTAGCAAGACTCCTAGAAGTTGGAAGTGCCAAAGTTCTCCCAGGCACATGCTGACCCTTCTCTCTCTAGACCCCTTTTCATAACAGTTTTGCAGAGTAGGGGACATCGAGCCATTCAGACTATGCCAGGCATACCCCCAGATCACTGTATGGCCTGGCAGAAAAAAAAATCCCTCCACCCTACCCTCATGGGACATCCAATATCATGTCCTCACAGACATAAACATGATGCTCAGAGTCAGGC
The DNA here is from genome assembly GCA_019843965.1 of Rhynchomys soricoides. Lineage (NCBI taxonomy): Eukaryota > Metazoa > Chordata > Mammalia > Rodentia > Muridae > Rhynchomys > Rhynchomys soricoides. Next base: position 1,210,779 of record JADRCH010000100.1, on the reverse strand, counting down.
CCCGACTTCCCTTAGGTACCCAGTTCACGAATGTCAACACCACCACCCTGAGTTCACGCTAGCCCATGTGTCATAAAATCCACATTCTTGGCTCACACATATTATTTCTTTTGTCTGAGCTGTGGCTAATGAGAGCCATACATGAGCAAACTGTTCAGTCAGCCAGAAGCAAAGGACTGTGGACGATCCCTTGTGGTCTGTAGTCTGGTATACACAGTCCTTCCCTTAACCTAAGCGTCCCACATAGAAGGCCAAACCTGCTGACAGAATGCTATCTTTGGCAGATGCCCACCAACACAGCTTTCTGTGCACACCACCAAACCTCAGGGGTTTCCAACCCTCTCTTCAGTCAGGCCCTAGGATACGGAACCCACCAGAACCTGCCCCGCTTACCTTAAAGGGGGACAACTCCAGCATCAGAAAGAAGGCAAAGAGTTTGGATTCCCTCCTAGATGCCACTCCCTATCAAGGTCATTTCATTAATCTCACAGGGACACAAATGCCAACTGTCATCATCCTAGGGTTGACCAACAAGCTGTCTCCATCCCAGAGACCCTGTGCCCCAGCAGAGGCTGCACCACTGATCCTTGATGAATTCAATGACGATTAATGGCAGACAGCAGCAAATGCAAAGCAGTGGGACTTCTAAGTGTCAGTCATTAGAACCTCTGTAAGGACACCCAAGGCATATGAGAAAGCCACTTGTTGATGGTCCAGCTGTCCTGGAGTCCCAGCCAATAGCCAGCAACCTTCAGGAGGAAGTCACACAAGAAAAGAAACACTGAGGGGTGCCAAGCTCAGTGGACCACCATCTCCCAAAAGAGCTTACCTGAGCCTAGCGAAGCTAAACCAGTCAGGAAAGCTTCGAGCACTGGTTCTCAACCTGTGGCTCGAGACCCTTTTGGAATCCAATGACGTTTTCACAGGGGTCAGATATCAGATACCCTGCATATCAGATATTTACATTATGATTCATACCAGTAGCAAACTTGCAGCTATACACTGGCAACCGGGATAATTTTATGGTTGAGGATCACCACAACCTGAGCAACTATATTAAAGAGCTGCAGCATTAGGAAGGTTGAAAACCTTTGGCTTAGAGGTTCCCAATAGGGGTGAAAGACCAAAGCTCAGAGCTGTGAAGAGACATGTCAGATCACTGGGGAAACAGACCTGACATCATGGTGCTCCTGCAGTAAGGGGGGAGAGATGGAAGCCGCTGCTTCAGCCTCCTCTGCTCCATGACTCCTTTCCTCCGGGCAGTTAGCTCTGAGGGCTGCCTCCACCAGGGGAAGCGAGGGAGGAGATGTCACTAAGGATACTGTTAGCATTGATTCTACATGGTGGGCTGAATCCATGATGGTGTTCTGTAATGACAAGGCAGATAAAAAAATGTCATAAAGAACCCCCTCCCTCTTCTCTCTCAGATGGGTCCAAACCACAAGAAGTGTGGTAAGTACAGCCTCCAGGAAGATGCACAATCTGTTGGGTGTGCAGCCCTTCCCGGGAACATAATCGCAGTAAGTAGGTGATAAGGCTCAGGGCCACAGCATTTGCCAGAAAAGGATACCAACCCACTGCCGTCTGTCAGGACAACTGCCCATCCACTTGGAGAAAGTGGGGGAATCAGCCTGGATGAGGTGGGCCAATACCCCATCCTTAGGGGACAAGGGACTCAGAGCCTGCCAGGACCTGTTGTGGCATCCCAGACTAAATGAATTCCTGCCCACACACTATCTGATTTCTTCTCAAACTTCTCCAAGGCAACAGATTTCCCACTTCCTTTTAAGATTTCTTTTTGTTCGTAGAGAGACATCAGCAGACCACTCAGTTCTTAAATGCCAGGCACCCACTTGGTCCCCACTGTGTGGAGGGTCTGGCTTTCTTCCTTACTCCTCTGAGGTGGGCATTATCTTAGGTGGTGGGAGTGGCCACACAGGCTGCAGCAACTAGGCAGATCTGGATTTGAATCCTTTCTCAGACTCTGGCTAACTGTACAAAGTACATGCTCAATAAACTCAGACTCAATGAGTTAGAGAGTAAAATAACTCTCACTCACCCCCTATCCTCTTCCCTCTCACCAACATCTCCATCCATAAGGGCATAAGAAGAGACTATCCTGCTTGAAGGCATTTATGGTTCTTGATGAGAATCCAAAGCATAACTGGCCTTCCACACTGATGAGCTCTCACCCCACAAAGCAGACTCCCTATAGACTAGAAGCAGAGCACTGGACATGGGTGCTCTCTTCCCAGACCTAGGGACCTGAACGAAGGGGGAGTAATATACTCAGGATTGGGGTCAAGGGTGGTAGAGGGTGGGTAGTCATAACACAATACAGGCCTCTGGAAGAGCTGAGTGCAGTGCCAAGTGATAGAAGATTCTAGATGAACAATAGGCAGAATGTGGTGACTTCCTTCTGCACACACAGCTTTTATAAAAAACTGGAGGACCCAGAGGCCTTAGCCCAACTCTCTTCAAGAGTACCTGACACACATTCACACACGTGGACACTTCACATATGCATACACATGTGTACACAGTGCACGGATGAGTGTACGCACTCTTGCCCTCTACTTGTGGGTCTACTGCCAGTTGTCCTGCTGCTAAGAAAGCTTTATTAGTGTAAGGGCTTTATTCGGTCCCTCTGTGCCTGATACCCAGATTTTTACATCACAGATTACCAATGTCCACAGACACTTCTCTCTCACTACCAGGGAAGTCGTAAGACAGGAAAAATTGAAGTGTTGGTTTGGTTGTTTTACAGTTGATATGAGCTGGCCACCACACACCCTGTGAAGTAGCACAGCCTTCTCTTGTCTTCTTCCAACCAACTCTCACAGTTCCTCTAAGCCATCAATCTCCATGTGCTTCATTTTTAACTGATATTAAGGGGATCCACCCTAGCAGTAAAGGCAAAGTGGAAGTGTGCTGTCCTTCAGAGAAACCAAAACCCAACTCAAGACATTGCCATCTCTAGACGGATTTAAAATTGATGTTGTTGTTGTTGTCATCGTTGTTGTTGTTGTTGTCATTGTCATCAGGATCAAACACTAAACCTCTCTGGACAAGTCACAATTGTCCTGTCTCCTAGTTTATCTCCAGGGTTTTTCCAGGATTTAATCAAAACCAGGAAAACAAGGAAACAAAGTAGCGCAGGAGAAAACAAAGGCACCTGACATTGGGAATCCCCACAGGACTTCTGATGGAAGCAAAGGCTGACCCAGACTAGAAAAGTGACTGACCTAAGATGCTCAAAAGGAAATATTGAAAGATTATGTCTGATAACCAGAACCTATTAAAATTAATCAAATGTGAATCCTAAGGCTAGAAAACCTAAAGCAATGGGAATTAAAGCCCCAATGGTTAGATTTAATACACAGATGTAGCTGCAGAGATAATCAGGAAACTGAGAGATATATCAAAAGAAAATTTCTCAAATGATACTTTTTTTAAAAGAGAAAGAAATTGTAGAAATCCAAAGGTACTGTGAGAAGGCCAGGTGTCTACGGAACTGGAGTCTTGAAAACAGGCTAGAGAGTGAGGAAGAGAGGAGACCAAGGAGACAATGGGCGGGAGCATTCAAAAAGCAATACATACATTGAGAAATTTTTCAGAAATAGTTCATGACTACAAAGGGTCTCCAGTCCCTTAGGCTAAAGCAACCGAAATCAGGGACAAAAAAGAAGCATTAAAACCTGAGATAAAAGAAGAACGAAACCCAGACAGACAGACAGAGAGACAGACAGACTGTCTTCAACAGATCAAGACTAACCCTGACATCTGATTTCTCTAAGGTGAAACAAGAATATAGTCTACAACGCATCCAAAGATGATTTGTGAACCTGGAATTCACCAGCAAAAACAGCCTTCATACTGAAGATGGCAAATCCACACTGAAGGAACTGGAGCAGGAGATTACCCTTCAGGAAGAGGCTTGGAAATGAATGTACAAAGGCATGAAAAAAATGGCCAGAAGGTGGATGTTCAGGTCACCGCATAGGAACATTGGTATGTAAACAGTGATGTCAGCAGCTGCCACACAGACCACAGAAGGGACAGAAAGGGCACGGAAACCAGAGCATAGCTGGGAAGCAAAATGAAGAAAATAAAAGTACCCAAGCCCTGCAGACAATCTAGGATGGGGGAGGAGGAAAAGAAGGAGGAGGAAGAGGGGGAGGGGGAGGGGAAGGGAGGAAAGGGGAGGAGGAAGGGGGAGGAGGAGGAGGAAGAGGAAGAGAAGAAGAAAGAAGAGGAGAAGGAGAAGGAAGAGGAGAAGGAAGAAGAAGAGGAGGAAGAAGAGGAGGAGGAGGAAGAGGAGGAGGAGGAGAGGGAAGGGGAGCAAAGTCAAGGGCCAGCTAGAAGGTTCAGCAGGTAAAGGTGCTGCCCGTACAAGGCTGAAGACCTGAGTTCAATCCCCAGAACCCACACAAAGGAGGAAGAAGAGAAAGTGACTCCATAAAGTTCTCTTGTGACCTCCACATACATGGCATGGTGCACACATGTGCGCACACACATACATACACATGCACGCACATAGGTTGATCACGATAATGTTTTAACACAAAGGAAAACAAGAAGAAAATCTCTGGGTAAGAAGTTAAGAAAATGTGGAGCTCCCGAGAACAAACCTTTTTTTTAATAACCCCTATAAAGTGTTACGCGTCTCTTTTCCTCTGACTGCAAATCTCACACTGCTGGTGTCGAATCCCAGCCATGGAAAAAAGCCTCACTGGTGGTCACTTGCATGGAAGAAAATGAGGAAGGCTATTTCACTTGACCCTCCTCAATGAAACAGAACAGGAGAATCGACTGGTATTAAATCTTCTCCCAAGACCATGAGTTGCCTGCTATTCTGTGTGATGAGATGGACACAGGCACCAAGCATCGCCACCCCATTCTGAAATAAAATGCTTACCACAGGAGGACTTGAACAAGTCACCTCATCATCCAACACTGATTTACTGGAAAGAATCGTCGCTAGATAACCTGCATCTATTCAAATGGAGATGTGCAGGAGATGCGCTCGCGAAAATGGGCAGAGTAAACATGTCCATTTAAGCAAAAGAAATTACAGGAAGTGTTAATCCCATCATCTAAAGTGAGATTTCAGTGAAAACTAGAATTTTGGGAAAACCTGTCTTGTTTGTCAGGAGTTTATGTCACCCCACTATTATCAAGAATCCCTGGTGAAGTCAATGCTGACATAGGCTGTGTGATCCCAACACTGTATAATCAAGGTGTCCACGTCTGCAAAACCCATGTGTCTCAGTGAGGAATGGGGGAATATGTGCTGGTATAGAAAATAGCGGCTCATCCCCCTGTTTGGATTCACACCGTCCACCTGTCCATCTCTCCATTTGTACCTTCTAGCTTCTTTCATGGTGGCATCTTTAAAACAGAAACCTCTACTGTGGCGTGACCAAATGGCATCTGTGTTTGCCTCCTCCCTGTTAGGTCTCGGTCCTCACCTGTGGTCACTTGGGCTAATGCTACTTTTACAATATGAAATGAAGGCTGACTGGTGAATATATTTTTGGTTTGTTGTTGTTGTTGTTGTTTGTTTTGTTTTCTTCCTCCTGTCCCCTCCTCCTCCTCCTCCCCCTCCTCCTCCGATTCCCCCCCCCCCTTCTTCTTCTTCTATAATTGGCAATGCTTGGAACAGAACCCTTGTCTGTCTGGTCTGTCTCTGACTGCTTCCTTCCCTTCCAGAAGCCTCTGATTTGAGCTATTCTCAGCTCCTGGCCCCTTGGTAGGTGCGAGGGGCACAGGGACCATCTCATTCAGGCTCGCCATGAGTAGTGCACAGGCAGATGGGGGCCCTGCCAGAGGACTCCTGGATTATAGTCCCTAGAGGTTGAGAGCATGAGATCAGGGATCATTGTGAAGCCAGAGCAAGGCTGGTGAAGCCAGGACTAAAAAGCTAAAGACACACCCCTCCTCTCCATCCCACTAAGAGAGCCTCAGTGTATTTCTAGTTTCAAAACAGCAAAAGCATGCTGGGGAACATTGCAGTCGCCAGCCCAGGATTATTCACAGAGGAGATTAACAAGAGTGAAATTGGAAGCCGAGCCTGTGAGAGACAAGTCTAGATCCTCTGGCTCTGGCAGCAGAGAGAGAGGGAAGCAGCAGAAAGGCCTGGGCAGCAGCCGCAGGCAGCCTGTCCATAGCAGACAGGGGACTCTGAATCTGAAGGCTGGAGATTCCTGGTCCCATGGTACCTTGCATCCACATGGAAGTCATGTTTTTCAGCACAGCCTAGGCTCACCAGGTGTTCCCAACATTCAACAGAGGCTCTCACATTGAATGAATATATGCAGGAATATACACATGTAGGTATACATGTTCATATGCATACAGGCATATGGACACACGTGCATACACGTATGTGTACAAGCATATACACAATCACATGTATATACACATGCATAAAGTCCCACGTGTACAGGTATACATACACACATGCATTCACAAGTACACACACAAACCCAAGTGCCATAAAACCTTGTGGTGTGACCACACCTTCCAGCAGGGTCTCCTAGCTCTTGAGCGCTATAATCCAGGGTCAAATTTCTGAACCAATGTTTATCAGGTAATCCTTCTGCCCAACTATCAAGACTACGGCCAGTGCTGGCTGACCTAGCTAACAGACCAGTCACATGACTAAGACAGACTCTAGACACACACATACACATACACACACACACACACACACACACACACACACATACACACACATTACACATATACACACACACATTACACACATACACACACATACACACATATTACACACACATTACACACACATTACACATATATACATACACTACACACACACATTTTGGCACAGATGACAACAAGAATACAAGTTACCGGGATTTTGCACTGGGAAAACCTAAGTGACTAGAAAGCTTCCATGAATCCGAGTCTTAAGCCAATTTAAAAAAATAAACCTAGAATTGGCAGTCACCAATTCTAACAGTGCTAGGCTGTGGGCACCATTGTCTCTGCTAAGTGGTTGCATCCTGCCCCCATGGCAGCTTAGCCCAAGGGAGGGTTTCCCACTCCAGTCTGAGTCACTCTCTCTTTCTCCCCATCCCTCCTCTCTCTGTCTCCTCTCTACAATGTCCTATACATAATCATTTCCATCCCCTCAGCTCTTCACATTTACTGAACAGCTCTTCAGCTTCAGAGTGATTAGAGGTTGAAGATCTGTCGTTGAAAATTTAAATGAAAGCGATTAGACTTACAGGAACACTTCACGTGTTTTAAGCAAATAATTATTTTTTACCCACGGATCTCAAGCTAGGCAAGCCAGGTCCTAAGCAGATGAGAGGGATAGCCCCCGTGGTCCTTGAAGCCTGCTCAGGGGGCTGCCTTCCACACATGACAGATGCTCTGAATTCTGGGAGAACACAGCACCCTTCAGTTGGAGAAACTAGAAATGACCCAGGAGTTGCCTGCCAAGGTCATACCAAACATAAGATTCTATGAGATTCATTGGAGGTGAGCATTATTCAAGAAAGGGCAGATTTGTCTCAGCACCATGGTTCCTGCCTAAGAACATGCATACCACTCTCCCCCTAATTGTGGGCCCCAACATCTGTAGGACAAAGACCTCAAGGACACCAGAATTCAAACTGGACCTCAGCTTTACCCGGACACAGCCGTGACACAGCAGAGGAGAGAAATATAGATTACAGAACAGATTTCAATCCTGAAATTCATAGAAATTACCTGAGGCGCTTTGGTTCACCTCATAGGAGTTTGTTTTTATGCCCAAAAAAATTTTATTGATACTGACAAGTACTCAGTCTATAGCTTGCACCCCCTTAACACATCTTCTGTAAGCCTGTACAGACAGCCTATACTGAATTACCTAAGCCGAAAGAGCAGTCATGGCTCCCGGCCACTCTGTCTCTGCTGTGGTGACATGTACAGACCTACTGCTGATAATGAACACCACAGCACTTCTAGCTTGGGTCACATTACATAGTGTCCTTTCCTATGGGGCTGTTAGGTCTGCTACTCAATAGAAATCCTTCTTGTAATTGACTGACAGTTGTGTCCTCACTGGAGAATCTATCTCAAGGCTGGAAAGAGGCCAAATCTCTATTTACAGTAGCCATCTTCAAATGATGACTTCTGATGATCTACATGCATGGTGGGGAATTCACCTGTGCACAGTGATGCTCAGAGGATCCTCAGGGATATGAGATGGCTAAGCTCATATCTCTGCTCTGTGCAATTATAGGGCTATGCTGGAGTCTGTAGAAGAGGAGTCTTAGCCGGGCAGTGGTGGCACATGCCTTTAATTCCAGCACTCAGGAGGCAGAGGCAGGCGGATTTCTGAGCTGGAGGCCAGCTTGGTCTACAGAGTGAGTTCCAGGACAGCCAGGGCTATACAGAGAAACCTTGTCTCGAAAAACCAAACCAAAAAAAACCCCAAAAAACAAAACACACACACACACACACACACACACACACAAAGAAGAAGAAGAGGAGGAGGAGGAGGAGGAGGAGGAGTCTTGACACCAGCAGGGATCTGTAGGATGGATGGCAGTTTTCAGATAGGACTGGACAGCAACAGGAGGAAATCTGTCCACCATAGCTAGCTGGGCTTCCCTTGGCAGGCAGGGGCTCCACAGACTGGAACTTTCTGGTTCTGAAGTGTCCTGGAGCTGTATGGAAGTCCTCACCAGATGTGTCCAGGTGTTCCCAGCACTCATCCCATTCAAACGGCTGTCCCTGCCGAGGACCATGGTGTGGCATTCCTGCTGCAGAGAGGGGCTGGCAACCTACTCCGTTATCCTCTCTTTCCAACTTGAAAAATGAGCCATGAAGGTTTAGAACCTGTCTCAAGTGATGACCAGAAAATTAAGACTCAAATCCAGGCCTGACTCCCATGCCCCAAACACTTCCTGTTTCTTGATATTTGAGGCCAGATGTCGGTATTTAAAGCCTTCTCTTTCTTCGTTTTTAGCCAGATTTCTGCCTAGAATCAAAATCAACAAACTTAACAGCCTCCTGCCTCTGCCCTCTATTCTGCTTCCCACCCCACATCAGACGTGGCTGTCATCAGAGCCTCACCCAGAATAGGGGACTGGTTGTGGGCCCCAGAAGCTGCTGAAACCAACACACTGAGAGTAGCTTGTAGCCTGACTGGAAAAGAAAGATGGCAGCCCAACCACCTGGTGTCTAAGGTAACCAAGAGGCCAAGTCCGAAAGAAACTTCCTCAGCAAGCATGATAGCTCACAGTTATAAGCTCAGCATTCATGAGCAGAAGAACTGGCACAAGTTTGAAGCCAGCCTGGAACAGAGTATGAACCTGTCAAAGAAAGAAAGAAACAAAGAAAGAAAGAAAGAAAAAAAGAAAGAAAGAAAGAAGGAAGGAAGGAAGGAAAGAAAGAAAGAAAAGGAAAGGAGGGAGGCAGACTTAAAAATCTCCATTGTCCTGGTCTTTGTCCCTGAGACAACCCACACCCATAGGAACTGGTTAACTCAGCCAAGGAGCTGGGGTAACTGCACTGGTGTCTTCCTTTTCCCTAAGAGGCCCTCAACCTGTGAGGTTGCCCAGGCCTTGGGCTCAGTGCTTTTAGTGTAGTGAAGGATTTATTTTTATTTATTCCCAAAGATCATGTGGTAGAAGGGTGGGAAGACACTGGTACACTAAAGAATTGGCCACCGGAGGCCAGGAGGGGCAGGATTACTGGGGACAGAGTTTCTGCTAGGTATGATGGAAAAGTAATCTTGAGCATGTTATGTCAGAAACATAAATGGGTATATTTGCATCTTTCTACAATATTGGCACTTACTGAATCACAATAAATTCACAAGCTACGTCAGTTCTCTTGGCTACAATCTTCTGCCAAGTGCTCTCCATTTCCCCTGATAGCTGGCTGAGGAAAACACAGGTTCTTTTATTCCAGTGTAAACTACCGATGTTAACTCTCAGGTTCACACGGTCAATATTTATGTAGCTGTGTGTGTGTAGGCCTTATGGTGGCTGCAAAGGGAGGAATTCAGAGAGTTAGAGGAGGCTGAGACGGGGCCCACATGAAAGCTGTCAGGAGCACAAAAGGAATCTGAGGGAAATAGGGAATGAGCCTTTGAAGGTGTGGCTTAAGGGTACAGGGCTTTGGGGACAGAGCTGAGTCACAGAACCAAGGGGCGGGATGGCAAGGGTCTAATAGGAAGTCTGTCAGACTTGGCCCAGGATAAACGAGTAGAATCACATCAGTCGTGGGGACTGAGCTGAGCTAGAGCCCCTGGGTTAGTGGGAGTTCTCTGCCTGTTGTCCCTACCTGCAGAGTGAAAGGAACAGTGGAGGGAGGTGCTGGCCTCACCTCTGCCTCACTGGGTCTAGGGGACACAGATCCCAGTGAAGACATAGCAGGACCTTGCTGAGGTCAAAAGGTCTCACTAAATCTCTCCTGGGAATTAAAGCCCTTGCCCTGAGTAAACCAAAGCTGGCCTATGGGGGTCACATGTGGAGGGTTTGACATGACCTGCTGTTCCTTCTGTCACCCCTAAGAGTGTCAACATTATCTTGGGGACCAAGAGGAGGCTTCACTGAAGCTGAGGTTGGCAAGGTCATGAATAAGAAGACCTTGGTCTCTCCTAATAGGCAGAGTGAAGACCTTGATTTCTCCTTTACATGGTCTGCATGATTAGGTGACCAGGGTGGCATTGAGACAGAGGAGAAAGAACTGTCCTGGTACACTGTGACAGTGAAGGCCTGCTTTGGGAGAAGTGGAACCATTGAGACCTAAGAGCTCCACTCAGTCAGATAAAGGTCGACCAGCAGGCCGAAGGGTCCCATCCCTGGATAGAGGCCCAGGAGCCATGTGGGCTCCCTCTCACCTGCCAAGTAAGAGTTCTCTAAGGACCTCTCTACTGTCTTTCCAAAACAAGCTAACTCTTTCCTGGCTAAGAATGATTCCAGTATGTCAAGACAAGAGCACAAGTGTCCCCAGCCGCCTTCTACCTATTTCTCCTTTGCACAGATGTGACTGTGGGAGGCCCTGTGAAGAAGGAAAGTCCAGACCTTGTCCCATGTGCTACCTTACAGGTCTCAGTTCTCAAGGACACACTTGGAAAGTGTGACCTTTACACTTTGTGACCATGGCTAGCCCTGCATGAATTATTCCAAGCTCTTCTGTGGGTGTGCAAAGTCTTGGCAGCTAAAGTTCTTGACTCCTCAGCTTGACCTCTATGACATGGGTGCTCTAAATTGCACCCATCTAGTTGGCCACCAGAATGAAAGACATACATCCAAGACCACACAGGTCACACTGACTACAGCTCCCCAGGGAATCATGAAGGTCCAGCATGCGAACAGGTAGCTGCCAGCTCTCCACATTCTACAAGCATCTTGTATCTGACTGAGAGACACTAAAGGGTACAAACAAGTGACAGTCAGAGGTTGAACCTGTATGATTAGAAACCCAGTTCTCCAAACAGGTTCCATGGCTTCCTGTACATGTGCTTTAAGAGATCCAACAGGTAAGTCACCCTTGGGGTGGTTGGGGCATTTCCAGAGTGCCTAGAAGGGGCAGGTCAGGTGATAGACAGATGTGCCAAGTACCAAAGAGGAAGGAAGTGATCCTGCAGGGTGAGAGACAGGAGGAAGAAAGGTTGGCCATGAAAGAGGCCCCTGAAGGAGGAGTTGGGAGGCCCTCCGGCCGGACCAACAATACTTCGAAGAAGCAAGAACTTGCTGGCCTCAGTGTGGGACTGTCAGGAGTCTCCAGGTACAGAGGGTCTTATCTGGAGGCTATGTGGAGACTCCCATGTATTCCAAGCAGGAAGACCAATGGAATGCAGACCTCTCATTCCCTCAGGTAATTTAACATGGAGTGGGTGTAGAACCCAATAGAGGGGTCATAAGACCCAACAGTTGTGCTCTTAGAGAAATAAAAACCGATCTCCATGAAAGCCCGTACCTGCAGTGTCTGTGTAGACACAACCAACATGGAAGCCAGTTGACTGGCAAATCAATGATATATATATCTCTAGATATATATATCTAGAGAGAATAGTTCAGCAACATGGCTGAGCCTTGAAACCATTTTGCCGGTGAAGGAAGCCGGCCATGAGGAGAGAAGTTCACTATACAACCCCATGCATTCAGAAGTCTAGAGTGGGAAAATCCTTCAGCAGAAAAGGTAGATTAGTGATTGCTGGGAGCTGGAGGGAGGAGGGAACTGGAGGGTTGATGTGAAAGCATTTCTGAAGAGCTGATGGAAGGAAATGTTCTAGAATTGACCGTGGTGAGGCTTGGATATGTCTTTGAATGCCAAACCCCATTACATTGTAAACTGTAATGGGCATCGTGCGGTATGTGAATTACTTCTCAATAAATCTGTTTTTAAAATCACACGAAGACATCAATTTCTTTCTATTGTAAGTTAGTTAAACCTGACCTCTGCACTGGGAGGTTTATTGTACCTCAAATTTTGCAGAGAGGAAATGAGGCTCTGAGAGAGTAAGTAACTAGTCCCGGGTCGGGTCACAGTACAGACTGGAGGTCAGCTACAATTTCGAAGTTCTGCCTTCTGGCAGCCCAGAAACTTCAGTCCTCATGGCAACGAGAACCAGTGTCCTTCCCCAACCACTGAGGGCCAGACCTGGCAGGTCTCCCTACAGCTCTAGGATCCTCCCAACCCCCAAGTCAGCCTCCTGTCACTGGATCCTCACCCCGCCCATTCCTAGTCCCCAAACAGCAACAGAGAAGGGCAGGCTTTGCTTCTAGCCAAACCATTTATCTTCAAAGACAATTTCCATTCCAAATATTTATGGCAAAATCCAGAGGGTCTTCTTTCCAGGCCTGCTTTGGAGGAGGTCTTCCTGGTGCATGAATATTAGATAGTCATGTCCTCTGGGGGTACATCAGATCCCCTGGATATGGCGCTCTGCCCAGGTACCCACCCACTTGCTCAAGTCCTTACACCCAGCACAGCTAAGTGGGAGCCCTTCCATGGGCTGTTTTTCTGCTCTATGTCCCCAATCCAGTGCATAAAGTAGTTCACTAAGTAAGAATCCCCTACCTGTGGTAAGAATATGAAGAAACTTGGCTTTGCTGTGGCATGACCACCAACCACCAAGTGACCTACAGTAAACCAACTCTCATAGCCCGTTTCTCCTGATAGAAAGCAAGAGCTGGCAGCAGTCACTTCCAGCCCTGACAAAGCTGCTGTAGGCCTGTGGTTCTTCCTCTAGATCCCTGTCCCCCATCATTCTCCAAAGGCCCACAGCCTTGGTGCCCTCTGAACGGAACCCTAGTGAGGCCCAAGAGGACAGCAGCCTCTCCCAGCTCATTGTGATTAGAAGCAGTTTGTCCACAGTAACTGTCTTCCTCCCCGGACAATCATGTAAGTCCAAATCACAGCCAGTTGTGGGACGAAAATTCTCAGTCCTTCTGAGCAAGTGCCCTTGAGGTTTGGGGGTAGGGGGAGACGCTTAAACCAACATTGTCAGCACATTCCTGGGGTGGGAGAAGCCAGCCCCCGCAGGTGACAAAGCCGAGCCCCACCCAATACCTGCCCCACCCTCACCTCTCTGAGGTAGCCAGACCAGGTTGGGGGAACTCAGGCCTGGATCTCGGAGGCCCTGGCAGGGACATACAAACCTGAAGAATTTTTCAGACAAGGTGGCCCTGGTCCAAAGGGTTGACCGGGTGGCCCTTCCCCAGCCACCACCCTCCAAGACTGCATTTTTTGAGGACTGGTCAGAACAAGGGTAGAGGGAGCAGAGCCAGTTCCCCTCAGGCTTAGGGTAAGCAATGGGAAGAGAGTTCCCAGGCCCTGGGGGTGGGAACCTCCCTTCACCAAGAGAATTCCCAGCACAAGCCAGGCCACGCACTCTGCAGGTGTGCCTTTCAGGAAAGGAGCCAGCCTGTCCTTCCACTGGGCCACGCCCTGGGGACAAGGCCTCCAAAAAGGACAGTGGAATGTCCCAGCACACAGGAACTTGGAATGTGAGAGTCTGCTTTAAGCTTGGCCCTGTCCCTGATGAGCCTCTAAGAGGTCACCCCTTCACAATAGAACCGAGCCTCACCTCAGCTATCTGCCCCTGAGCTGATTCTGGGCAAATGAGATAGCCTGCGCACTTGCCATTCCACATGCCAAAGAGCTGGGCCTGCTTCAGGCCTGTGACATAACAACGTCTCTGTCTGGCTCTCCAGCTCACCAAGCGCTGACATCTGTTTCCACATCTGGCTTCACCTGTATTATGGTCCCACTCTGCTCACTCCGATGGAACCCCGTCACTCATTCACTCACTTGCAAACATAGTAAACATCCGCCATTCTCCTGGTGGGTTTCTTGAAGTGTAAGTAAATCATGAGCTAAAGGCAAATTATCAGCAGTTATGTATAGATGTGTACATACATACATGGGCAGATATATACATGTGCATGTATGTGACATATGTATATACATATATGTATGTATGATATGCATATCTGTATACACATATGGATCTGTATGCATATATGTACATACATGTATATATATGTACACATATGTATGTATATGTCATACATGTATACATATGTGTGTTTACATGTATGTGCATATGTATGTATGTGTAAATGTTAGTCCTGAAGACCCAATATGAGTAAATTTTGAACACTTTTAAATCCCAGCCTCAAGTGAACTTGTCACAATCTACTACACAAATGCCATGAGCTATAGTAACTCTCTGTATTGCCACCTGCTTGTCCTAGGCCAGAGCCAACATGAAATTCTGCTGGAAGTAGACCTCGGAAATCTTCCTGGTTAGATTCAGCCTGTCTGAAGCCATTCAGAGCACGGTCACTCTCAGGAAGAATAGGTGTACCCAGAACATAGTAAGTTCAGTCCTTGTCTTGCCACACAGGGCCTGAGTTCAATACCCAGGGTCCATTTTTAAAAAGCCAGATGTGGTGGCATGCAATTGTAATACCAATGCTTCTCGAGAGACTGAGGCAGGCAGATCCCTGAGGCTTGCTAGCCTGGCCTGTTCGGAGAGTTCCAGGCCAGTGAGAGGCCCTGTCTTAAAGAAACAAGGAGGGCAGTACCTAAGAAACAACAGCCAAGGTTGCCTCTACACTACATGTGCATGTGTGACCCCAGGCATGGATGCATCAGTGCATGTACCCACATAAACAGGCACACACACAAGGACACACACATATACATAAAGGCACACAGGCACACAGACATACACTCAGGCACACATGCATACATATACAGGCACACACATGCATACACACACACACACACACAGAGGCATTTTAAAAGTCAAAGCCTATCTGTAGCACCTTCACTGTTAGATCTGAGCCAGCATGCCCACCATGGATGTCAGAGGCACATACACACAGGACTTGCAATCCCTCAGCTCTCATCTGCCATATGCTGACAGCTGCCGTGCAGTCCAGAGGTTAACCCAGCCCAACCCACCACTTCATCTCCTGTGATGAATCCGTATAAACATGCCCTGCATGGATGCACCCAGAGGCCTGGGTCCTGTCTGAGCAATTCAAAATTCGGATCCACTCTCCTGGGTGCCCTGGGGTCCCACTGATGTCCACAGCCCCTCCCTGCCACTGTCTCCTTTAGGCAGACCAGGTGTGCTACTGATGGATGGCCCACCTGGCCTCTTCCATCCTGGGGTGGCTGAGCCTTAGTGGCAGGAAGCATTCTTGTGGCCTTTGACAGGCAGCAGGCAGGTCAAAACTGGAATCAGGCAGCCCGTCTCCAGAGG
This sequence comes from Rhynchomys soricoides, assembly GCA_019843965.1. Classification (NCBI taxonomy): domain Eukaryota; kingdom Metazoa; phylum Chordata; class Mammalia; order Rodentia; family Muridae; genus Rhynchomys; species Rhynchomys soricoides. The sequence goes on along the minus strand of JADRCH010000100.1, from coordinate 1,195,028 downwards.
ATATATATTTGTTTTTCTTTGAGTTGCAGGGGATCTCTCCTGACTTCTTTCTTAAGGGGAGGCTGATCCAGTCACACCCACTGGTGCTCCTGAGAGAGTACGTGGAGTATCTGGTGCCCTGTGAGGGCTGGGGCTGAAGAGTGAGGCCCAGACAGGAGCCAGGGGTGCTCTCAGTCAGAAAGCCTTTCTCGTGGGTCTTAAGACAACACCCCGAGGGTGCCCCATCACCCAGGTGCCCCTTATAAACCTGAAGACAACTGCCAGTCATTTAAAAGGAAGCACAGTTCTTTATTAAAGTTAAGCCACATCAGATTCTTCTCCCCCCCCCCCCTGTTCCCCCCCCCCCCCCCCCCCCCCGGTTTTCTTCATCTTGTGAACCTGGTATATTACAATAACTGTTACGCCTGATTTTTTAAAAAAGTAAGATTTGATAAAGGTCAGCATATCTCCCAGACACATATGCAGAAACTTTTTTTTTTCTTGGTCCAGGAATAAAGAGATTCTATCATTAAAACTAAAAAGCATTAAGGATATCCCTGGAGCCTGTGGGGAACGGGGAAGAGGAGACATTTGTTATCAATGAGCAATCACATGATTTTTTAAGCAGAATCTCTAATCTGCTTCTCCTCCTGCCCCTGCCACCCACCCAGCCCCCACTGCTCACACACACCCCTCCCCTCCCTTTCACATCAAGGTCTTTTATCTTCCAATTTTGCATCTAAAGATGAGGTGAATACCATTAGCTCAATTCAAACTCAAGTGCAGTCAGATGGGCCTCTGATTTCTGAAAAGCACCGTCTAAGGTCACATTAAAATGTATAAGAGCAGTTTGATGCCTGAGAAGGGGGCTTATTATCCACCCGCGGTGTGGAAGAGGAGAGTCAGTGGCCACAGACTTGGGGGAAAACAGAAGAAATACAGGGATTCCAGGCTTCTGTAGGCAAGCTTTTCTGATTTCCGTTTAGGACTCTCCCAACAGCCTTGGAGATGGCACTGCAGATGGCAAGGCTGAGTGGGGATGAAGGAGGAGGGGGGCAGAGAAGGAGGGGGCAGAGAAAGAGAAGAAGAGGAGGAGAGGAGGAGGGGAAGAGAACGAGGAGGAGGGGGAGGAGCAGAAAGAG
>JADRCH010000100.1:1152450-1193897 GCA_019843965.1 Rhynchomys soricoides | reverse complement strand
GGGGAAGAGAACGAGGAGGAGGGGGAGGAGCAGAAAGAGGAGGAAGAAGAGGAGGGGAGGAGGAGGGGAGGAGGAGGAGAGGGGAGGGGGTAGCAGTAGTTGTGTGCGGGCGGTACCTCTTTATTCTTATTTATTTTCTATTTAACCCACTCCTCTGCAGTCATCTATACGTCACTCGATCTCACGTCATAAACAGTAATCGCCTCGACTGACAGGAATTGTGCTGTGTGTGTCTGCCCTTTCAGGACTCTGCATGTGATGTGCCTGTGGACTTCAAGTAGAGCCCAGTTATAAGGGAAGCCAGCCTGGTTCAGCCACCTCGGTGGGATGTGACCATGGGCACACACTTGTTCAGCGGGTCCACAGATGTTAAGAGACTACACACAAGGTGCCATCCAGGTCTCAGGGGAAGTGAGGAATGCAGAGATGAACAAGACGGTATTGGTGAGAAGCTGTACTTCCGGGTTTGCTCCTCTTCATAGAGAGAGCAAGGAGAGGGTTAGACCCAGCAAATATGTCTGATGAGATCAACGGAGTGCTGGAGAAAAGAGAACGTAAAGAAACCCTCTTCAGGTAGAGTCATCAACACAGGACACTCTGACAAAATAGCATTTACTTTGAGACCTGAAAGTTGAGACCAGCATTTCAGCAATCAGGGAAAGGTGAGAGAGTCATTGTTCAGAGTGTCGGGCAGCTACTTAACCCATGATGCATCTACCCTATAGTCTTGGTGGGTACCCTGGCCCAAAGATACCCACGTGACCCTTACAGGAACATGCAGGTCACAAGGTAACAGAAGGAGCCTGCTTAACCCACTGGTGACATGCTGATGCAAATAGAGGCACCTTAGTTTTGCCTGCTGGATCCCCAAAATGTCTCTAACTCCTTATCATTCTCAATTTCAGCCTTCAGCAACAGTTAGAGTGTGTGGGCCACCACTTAGACTTCTAAAAACGGATAGTTTTACTGTTTGGTCCAAATCTGATTCTTGATTTAAAGGCAAAGAACCATCAATGACATTGGAATCAGTGCGGCATGCTTTTCAGATTAAAGAGGCCCTTGAAGATGCAGGCTGCATTCAACTGGCATCCAGCTAAGAAGAGGAAAACAAAACATGGCTCTTATCTGTACTCAGAGAGAATCCAGCAGTCAGAGGTGCATGCAGGAGGTTGAGCATCCCACAAAGGCTATTAGGGTCTCCAGACCTTACCTATCTGCCTTGGCCTTGTCTGGTGCATTATTCCATGCATTTGGGTATTAACTTTCCTTGGTGGTATTTTGTGGGTTTGACATACCTCAATTTGTTCCTAAGCACTGTACATTTGTAATCATCCTTGCTGACACATTTGCTAATTCAGTCAAAAATGTGGAGAAAAAGATTCATGCTGAACAATTTCCCCCTTAACAGGATTCCTTAGAATTGCATTAGCTATTTACAGAGTGTTTATATTTTATTGATATTATTAATCATTTAATATTGACTTAAGAAAGTGGAAAGATGTGTGGAGGTCATACACAGATCTGAACCATTCGCTAAGGGACTTGAACTACATAGATTCTATGAGAGGTCCTGGAACCAATGCCTGCTAGATACTGAGAGACAGTTGGACCAGAAATACCATGGATTCTCTATGTTGGTTTCCTACCAGGAAAGGATTTATTCACCTCCTACTATTTTGACAGACTCAGCATGTATATGTACATGTCTGTGTTATCTTTAAATAAAGATTACTTACTTCTTTTCTAATCTTTATACCTTTCTGCTCCTTTTTCTTGCTTTATCACATTGTCCAGCACCTCTAGTCATGAAAAGACATGCTGAGTGTGATCATCCTGGCCTGATACTGACCCTGAGAGAAAGTATTGGCATTTTTGTTATCAGGCATGACATTGATACATGTTTTCCTCTGGAGCCTTTGTGTTGATTGTTTTTCCTTCTCTGTCCAGTTTTCTACACTCTTTAATATTTTATGTGTGTCAAATGTTGCCAAGTGATTTTATACATCTATTAAAATAATCACACAGTGTTCTGTAACTTTTCTGGGAATATTGGGAAGTCTGTTGACTGCTTTTTGAGGTCAAAACAACCCTGCCTGTTAACAATATCTAGTAATGTTCCTGACATGACAATACACTGTGACTAGTTTCCTCCTGATTCATGAGATAAACTGCTCTGTACTTTCCTATACTTTCTTTATATTGGTGCACAGTACACTGTCACAGCAATGGCCTTTTCTTCTGTTTCGTGAAAATGTTTACATGTCAATATCAGTATATCTTACTTAGATGTTTAATCAAATTTGCACATTGAAACAGTTAGGTACAAAATTATGATTATTGATACCTTTGTTTCTTTACATCCATTCTAGCAAGTTACATATTTCAAAGAATTTGTCCATTTCACATAAGTTATGTAAATTTATTGGAGAGATGACTCAGCAGTTCAGAGCATATGCTACTCTTGCCAAGGACCCTGGTTTGGTTCCCATATGCTGCCTAAAGCCCATCTGTAACTACAGTTCCAAGGGATCTGATACCATTATCTGACCTCAGCAGGAACCAGGCACACACACACAGTACACACACAAACATGAAGGTAAAACATACATATAAAATACAAATAAATAATTTTTTAAAGTATTACTACTAAGATTGTCAAAGTAATTTGTTAGTAGCTCCAACCACCCCTGTGGGTTTTTAACCCAGACCTCTTCACATGTTAGTTAAGCACTACGCCTTAGCATGTCTTGTTTTGTTTTGTTTGTTTGTTGTTTGTTTGTTTGTTTGTTTTTTCGAGACAGGGTTTCTCTGTGTAGCCCTGGCTGTCCTGGAACTCACTCTGTAGACCAGGCTGGCCTCAAACTCAGAAATCCGCCTGCCTCTGCCTCCCGAGTGCTGGGATTAAAGGCGTGCACCACCACTGCCCGGCTTAGCATGTCTTGTTAATGATACCAATGCCATTTGTATTTTGAGACAGAAGATCAATCAACTGATCAAACAGTTCTTGAATGCTCCCAGGGGCCAGGCACACCTTGAACTTGGGATCCTCCTGACTCAGCCTCCTGAGGAATTACAAATCAGGGCTACCTTTTAAACATCTGCTGAACTTTTTGTCTCATGTTTTTTAAGTGTCTGCAGACTCTGGGGTAGAGACTCTACTTTACTCCTACCTCACACACAATCCCAGATACCTCTTTGACCAAACAACGCAGGGGTTTCACAACACAGCACGCCTTTGGAGAACAGACTGATTTTCATTCATTTCTTTCCCCAGGGTTTTATATTTGCTGTCTCCTTGCCTGCTTCTCTCTCCTATCTTTCTTTTTGTTGGTTTGGGGTTTTAGTTTGACTCCTCTTCTCCTTGTTTTTAGCTCTTGTTTAGTTTTTGTTTGAGAGGAGGGAGTCTGGTTATGTAGCCAAAGTTGGCCCAGTGCTCTTGACTCAGCCTCAGGAAAGTTGGGATTTTAGCCCAGGTTGGCCCGATACTTCTGAATCAGCCTTGCGAACACTGGGATTTGAGGTGTTCACCCCATGCCCAGGTTCTACTTTCTTAAGATGGAGTCTTGAGGCCTTTGTTTTAAGCCTTTTGTCTTTTCTCTAATAGAAATGCTTAAAAGAATTTACCTCTAAAATCCTTAAACCTTGGTATTTTTATTTCCATCCCATTCAAACTATTTTCTTTTTTATGACCCTTGATATATTTGAAGGAATTTGTTTAATCTCCAAATAGTAGCAGATTCCACACTAGAACACACAGACAGAGAGAGAGAGAGAGAGAGAGAGAGATTATACATACAGCAGCGTGCGCAGAGAGGGACAGACACTCCGTGAAACTTGGTTTCATGGACAGAAGATACTTTTTAAAGATTATATAATATTCTTTCAATGTTGACCAGGCCATGCATAAAATTTCTGCTCTGACTTGGATGACAACCCTGAGATATCTGACACACTTCACGTATATATGCCAGAATCCAATGATATCTTAAATTCAAAACACTTCTGGTCCCAAATATTTCAAATAAAAGAAGCCCGGCCGCATTTGTTTCACCAGCACAGCAGCAGCTGTACCTCCAGCTCAGGCCTTCTCTGTTTTCCTGAGGAGCATGGGTCTCCATGTACCCCAGCATAACCTTACATACACTTTTCCTGGACTTCCCTCCCTTCAGCCTTTGTGTCATATTGATATGTATTTTTATCTCTATAGTTATCAATCCTCCATGGATTGATATTTACCAACCAATTATCTTTTCTGAACAGGAATTGGTATAGCTAATTCCTCCATGATTGAAACATCCTCCTGCAGGACTCCTTCAGACAGAAAATAAACAACTTAGAATTGCAACATGAAGTCCCTGAAACTTAGCAGATTCACTAGGCTCCCCCCCCCCCACCAAGAGTAAACAATGAAGATTTCTGAGAGTCATAGTCAGACCTTCAGACAAGGCAAGCTACATAGGAGACTCTCAGACCAGCCAAGCTGCCTGGGGAGAACCAGAAATCACCTGTGCTCCTTAGAAGAGGTTCTAACCAACTGAAGCACCTGGAAAGGACACTCTCCAATCAGTTGAGTGGCTTGCAGGCTGTGCAGTGTGTTCCAGGTTCCCAGATTTGTGGAGCGTCACCCATGCTGGGGTGGGTTTTGATGATGCAGCTCTCTTTGAGTCATTCTGCTCTTGTAAGTAACCCCTCACCCATACTCCTGTATGGAACCCCAATAAAACTCATTAGTTCACCAAAGTGGACCTTTGGTGGCATCTGTATTTTGGTCTGTCGTGGACTTTCTATCTGGGGTGAGTATACCTATGCCACACAATAGCACACATCAGTGGAGTTGTTGTTTCTGGCTCCCTCCTCTGCAGACTTGAGTTCTGCCTAGAAAGATTCTCTTCCACATGGAAACCTTGGTTTGACACTCTCTCTTTTTAGCATAGATCTGCAGGTGACAAATGTTCTTGGTTTTTGTTGGGCTAGAAACCTCCTTATTTCACTTTTTTTAAAGGTTTTTTATGATATATAGAATTCTAAGTAACCAAGACTGGACAATTGTTTTCCCTTCCACGCTTAAATGATAATCTGATGTACCACCTGACCTGAATGGTGCTGAGAGAAGCCACAGACATTGTTTATCTTGACCATCCTGTGTATGATTCCTCTTTCTCTATGGAAAACTTTTTGGGTTTTGTTCGTTTGGTTTTTATTTTTTTGTTCTCTTTGTTCTTGATTTAGAACAAGTCAGTGTCGCACATCAGGTGATGATCTGCAATGAAGACTGAACGCCTAGAATGAAGGGTTCATAGACTGAAAGCTTCAGCCTGAAGGTAGCTATGTTTGGAGACAAGGCCCGAGGAGATGATAAAGACCAGTGAGATGTGTCTTTGTCTCTGTGTGTGTCTCTCTCTGTTTACATGGGTACGTGTTTCTCTATCTCTGTCTCAGCTTCAAACAAGCCATGGATGTGCACAGTAGGAAGGTGACGTGTACAAATAGGTCCTATCAAAAACTTCACTGGACCATTTTTTTTCAACACTTAGATTTGTTTTGCTTGTCTGTTTGTTTGTTTAGGGTTGGGGAGTTTCATTTTTATTTTGCATCTATATTTTGCATTTTGGTTTTTTTTTTTCTCAAATAATCCATTTCTGGGGACCATATAACATTAAAACACATTATTTCAGATTGGGCTGTTGTTTTTTTTTTATACATTAAAGCTATATAACTATCACCTGTGTACAAATTTATGGCAGGAATGTCATCTGGGGGGGGGGTTCTTCTTTTTATTAGTGTAAAACATGCCTTTCTAATTTAAATACTACTTGTAATGCTGTCATATTAGTTGCATATATCCATCCTTAAGGACACTATAATAACTGCCTTTGGCCATTATAAATAATACTAAATGCCTTGAATGTCCCCTCTACACTTCACTTTTCAAATGTTATCACATACTTATAATCTAATCTGAATCTAATCTGAAGTCTCTGTCTTTTGGTTGTAAGTTTAACCTGTTTATATTTATTGTACATACCAGCATATATAACTCTATCACTTCGTGCTTCCCTTTTGTATGTTTTCCTTTTTTTACTTCTTCTGTTGGTAAATCAAGTTTTCTATAGCCATTTGTTTTCTACTGCTGATTTGAGAGTTATCCTTTGAGTCACTCCATTAATTATCTTTCAACTTTAATATTTTTATGTTTCATTCCGTCCTTCTGGATTTTTTTGCTTGCTTAAGCATTTTATGTAATAATTATGTTAGAGAACATATGTGTATAGTTTCTGATTATCTAAAAATATATTTATGTCATCATGTCTTTTAAATCATGGTTTGATTAGAATGGAATTGTATATTCAGAGTTATTTTTCTCTCAACCTCAAAGACATATTTCTGTTTCTTTCTGGCATGTGTTGTTGTTCTTGAGAAACTGGTTGGCAGCCTGACAGCTATTATGTTATAGATAGCATGTATTTCTTTCTATGGTGCCCTGGTGACTTTCTCTTTGCCAGTGTTACTCTGCAGTTTCACTAGAAGTGTGGATTTTGGTGTCCTTTAAAAAGTTCTCAGCTCTTACATATCACCTCACTGCCTATAATCCATATATATATATGGATTTTATATATATATATATATATGGATATGCATACATATACATAATATATGTGTATATATACATAATATATGTGTATGTATGAACATACATATATTTGTATATATAAAATATATGTATATTAATGGAGTGACTCAAAGACTAACTTTTAAATCAGCATATATATGAACTAAGTTCTTATTTATGCTGCTTGAATTCTCTTTTATATTTCATTTCTACTCCAACAATTTTTTTCCTGTCATGTTCATACTGGAGCTTCTCATTCCATATTCAAACACCTTGATATTTCATTCATAGTTGCTATTTCTGTTAACTGTCTATTCTATGTTGAAATACCTCATTTTGACCTCAATGTTTCTTAAGTTCTGGGGGCTATTTGGTTTCTTTTTTTCTATCTCTTTAATTATTTTTTATACTAGGGATTGAATTTAGAGCCTCGTGCACATTTGACAATGGCTCTGCCCCCACACTATATCTCAGAACTGTTTTAGTTTGGATTTTTGAGAAAGGTCTCATTGTGTGGTTCAGGCTGGTCTTGAACATGTGACTCTCCTGCCTCAGCCTCAGAAGTAATGGCTTTAACAATTTATGTTTTCAGGTTTGTCCTAGACTTGGGAAGACTCTCTATTTTAATTCATTTGTTCTCCTCTCAGTCATGTCTGGCTGAACACTTGAGCTTTACTAGTGGCTATACTTTCTTCCTGTTTTGTCCTAGTTTGTTGTCTTTTGCTGTGATATACACTATAACCAAAATCAACTTGAAAACAAAAAGACTTATTTCAGCAGGAGCTGATGCAGAGGTCATGGAGTGCTGCTTACTGGCTTGCTCCCCATAGCTTGCTCAACTTGCTTTCTTATGCAACTCAGGACCGCCTACCTGCCCAGGGGTGGCACCACCCACAATGGCTTGACCCTCCCTTATCAATCATTAATCGAGAAAATGTCCCCCCAGACTTGCCTACAAGCCAATGAGATGAAAGTATTTTCTCAATTAGGTTCCTTCTTCCCAGATGGCCTAAGATGTGTGCCAAGTTCACAAATAGGCACATATTTCAATGCCTATTTTTTTAACCTCAAATGCAGGCACATGTATTTGTAGTAATCCTTATTTGAAAGCAACTTGTCATTATGTATTTACACAGTACACTGTCTGCTTGCTTGACCCGGGGTCTTGTTCTATGACTCTGGAACTTGATATGATGAGTCTCAAATTTGAAGGAATCCACCTGCCTCTGCCTCCTAAGAGTCAGGATTATAGGCACCATGACACCCAGCTTGCTTGCTTGCTTGCTTGCTTGCTTGCTTGCTTTCTTTCTTTCTTTTTTTATCTCAACTGCTACTTTTCTCTGACCCCTTTGTAGAACATATTACACACAGGATATCATATGTGTAACTTACATTTATGGGTAAAGAGGCCACAGCAAAAGTTACCAAAAGCTATTTATCTAGTTTTTACATGGTGATTATTCCCTTTTATGGCAGTAGGACAAGATCCACAGATGGCTTCCAGTGGGGAAATTGTGTAGAAAGAACCTAAGGGAACAGCGTGTGCACGGGAAAGGGTGTGAGCCTGCTGGGCCGACAAGATCAAGGCTGCAGAGAGTACCCAGTGTATGACAGACTTCAGCCAAAGTGTTTTGCACCCCCTCGTTCTAAAGCAGGACAGGCGTGTCACCTGTGAAGCCGAAAACAAAATGAAACCATGGGGACCTCTTGCTCAAAACGGTTAAGAATTTCAGTACTGCAAGAGCAGAGCATTAAATCCAGGTCAGGCCTGGGGAGGAAGTTCAGTGGTAAAGCTAGAGTTTAATCCCAGTCAGAGTTCACTAGAGAAAAATTTTAGATAGATAGATAGATAGATAGATAGATAGATAGATAGATAGATTTATTTGAATGGCTTACAGGCTGTGGTCCAGCTAGTCCAATAATGGCTGTCTACCAAAAGCAGGTCCAAGAATCCAGTAGTTGTTCCATCCACAAGGCTCAGTGTCTTAGCTAGTCTTCAGCATGTGCTGGAATCCCAAAGAAATAAACTCTACTGCCACTGAAGGACTGCACTTGCTAGCAAGATGAGAGCAAGCAAGCAAAGGGAGCAAGCTTCCTTCTTCCATGGCCTTTACACAGGCTTCCAGCAGAAGGAGTGGTCCTCTCAAAGATCCCAATTAAAGCTGGGTCTTCCCATTTCAAATTATTTAATTAGGAAAGATCCTTCACAGGTGTGCCCAGTTATTTTAGTTAATTCCTGATCTAGTCAAGTTGACAGCCAAGAACAGCCATCAGGGCAAAATAGTACCACCCAGGCCAAGCACCCAGGAAATCCATACTCCCTCCATAAATATAAGTCCTGATCACAGTGACATAGGATTGTAGGAACCCCAGAAATCCTTTTCCCTAGAAGACCCCATTTGGATTCTGATACACAGATCCCTCCTTCAGCTACATCAGCCCCTGTTCTGGTTAGCTTTGTTATCAACCTGACATAACTTAAAGTCACTTAGGAAGAGGGAACCTCAACTGAGGCATTTTCCAGATCACATTGACCTATGGCCATGTCTCTAAGAGACTGTCTTGATTGATGAAGGAGCCAGTCCACTGTGGGCTGCACCATCCCTTGGCAGAGGGTCCTGGGCTATGTAAGAAAAGTAGCATGAGCCAGAGCGATCCAGCAAGCCAGGAAGCAAATTCATCCATGGTTTCTACCTCCAGGTTCCTGCCTTGAGTTCCAGTCCTGGCACCCTTATCAATGGACTGTACAAAGCAAAATGAAATAAATTCTTTCCTTCCTAAGTTGCTTTTGGTCTGAATGTTCTATTGTAGCAACAAAAAGTCGCATGAGAAGAACCCTGCATCTTCTCCTGCCCCTGACGCCTTTGGCTTGTTGCACCAAGATTCCTAAGTACAGCCATGAGTAGTCCTATTGGAGGTGTGGATCTCCATGTTCTCTCTGAAAATCAGGGTTCTGATACATACCTCCAAGAACTCTACTTAGCATTTAAAAGAGAAAGATGTGAGGAGTACCATTTAATCCCTGGTACAATATAAGCTTTAAACATAGGTTTACTTAGCATGCAAGGCAGAGTCCTGGCTATGACCTTCACCACTGAGCAGGAGAGAGAGCCACAGGTATATTTACTGAGTTTGCAGTCCACCTCCACCTGGAAGCAGATGGACTGGAAGAGGGAGGCAGCCCTCAGTGTGGGCCCTGGTTCCATGTAACATCTCCTACTTCAGAAGCCAAAAGGTCCACAGTCTGTCTAGGAGGACCAAACCCTGCCCCATCTGATCAGTGCTGCCTTGTGGGATTTGGTTCTTGAGTCCACATGTTATGGTATGTTCTGTTCCAGGCTCTATATTTGCTTCCTGATTCCTGAATCACATCCCATCTTGGGCTTTTCCCATTCCCTGGTACGATCCCAAGGCTCCTGCCCATGTCACAGGACACAGGTGTGCCCACCTGTGGACACAGACACACTGCAATATCTTTCCACCACAGCTGTTGTATATACGTGATGTCATTAGCTCTTGTCTAGAAAGCCATTCCTCCGGTTACTGTGGGAAGAAAGATTGTCTTCTGGAAGAATGGGTCTTCAGGAACCAAAACTGAGTGAAGCTTCCAAAAAAGTAGAAGCCAGGAGAGAGGTGGGAGGCCTGAAGTCAACAGCTGAGTAGGACTGGGTCAGCCCCAGCAGAAGGAGCTCGAACTGGATGAACCCACTGGACCCCACTTGGAGAGATTTTAAGTCTTCGCTTTTCAGGCATGGAAGCAAGACTTCCTAGAACTACTCACTCACCCAGTGGGGAAGCTGAGACTCAAAGCAACAACTGAAGGGGCCATTTTTCCAAATGAACAGTAGACCACACATTAAGTTTTAGCTGCCACACCGCCCTTGGGCTCTGTGTCCTTCGTCCTAAGTCATGTAGTCAGAGATACTCAACCCTTCACCTGTGTGCTTTTCCAGTTACTGTTACTATATTCCCCATCTACTGTTAAGACACAGGTTGCTCCAGTGAAGCAAGGGTCCAGAGTGGGCCAGGCTATTATGAATTTATTCTCCAAATGGATTCGTGTAGCTGAGTTCACAAATGCTGGGGCCAAATGGTGTAAATTCTATACAGATACAGCATGGGCTGACAGGTTGGAGTTTGATATTGGAACGTAGGGCTGGAAGTTGGCTTATTAGACTTATGAATAGGTTCAGCAATGATCTCAACTGTTAGGACCACAAAAGACCATTTCAAAGGGGAAAAAAAATCCATCGCCTGACATTGTTCAAAGGTACCAAGGCATGTGATAATAAAAACTCAGCTTACTGCAGTTGGGATTCATCTTGTAAATTCCTCGCAGGAACTGCACCCTGTAGATAGCTGTTTCTCAGATCCCGATCAGTGCGCATGACCTCTGCCCTATAAAACAAACACTGAGCTTTGGCAAGTTGGGGGATGGCTCGTCAATTAAGTGCCTGCCATGCAAGCGTAGAGGTCTAAGTTCAATCCCTAACATCCATGTTGAAACTAAGCAAAAAGAAACCCACACCCAGGCATGGCAGCATGTATCTGTAAGCCAAAGTTAGGGACGAAGGAGTCAAGTGGTCTTCTGAGGCTAGCTGGCAAATGATCTAGCCAAATGTATGACCTTCGGTTCAAGAGGGACCCTGACTAGAGAGAGAGAGAGAGAGAGAGAGAGAGAGAGAGAGAGACAGAAGAAGACACCTGACATGGATCATCGGTCTCATGTGTGCGTATGTACATACACACATACATGCACACACACACTGGGGGGGGGGGGAGGACATAGAGCTCAGGGTCAAGGATCAGCTGCTGAGCCAGATGGGCTGTCTCAAGTAACAAGTATCAGAAGTGAGGCTTCGTCCAGGGACAGATGCTTATCCTACCTTCCAAGGCTCCTCTCTGCTTTGATGGGACACTCAGTACTCCCAAGAAAGCACACTTTTCCCGAAAGGAACATGAACCTCAAGACCACATCTAGAAAAAAACAGGTTCAAGTCCCAGACTCATCTGTGACTGGAGATACGATGTCATTTCAGGGTTCCCCATAGGTGCTCATACACACTGCTCAAGGGGGTCACGCTAAGTGACCACAGGTTGGGGAACAAGTCTTAAAGGGTCATTGGCAGGAGGCGGGCTTACCCTGAATACCAACACCTATTTTCCACCTTCTGGAAGATTACGATGACCACCATCTGGAGAAGGAGAGGCAGACCTGGGGCTGTGGGCCAAGAAGCATGCTCTTGAGGAAGCCTCCCGGGAGCCAGGCAGCACCATGTGTCTGAGCAGCGCCATTTACACCCAGGAGCCCGTTATTTAGAAAACAGGGCTGGTCCCAAGCACGCCATCTGTGGCCAAGCGTTCCAGGCCCGTCACACCATATTGTGGAAGGCGCCGGCTGAAGGAAACAACGTCCTGTGTCGAGCAGTGTTTGTTTGGTTTGGGGCTTTTGTTGGTTTTTTTAGTTTTTGTTTTGTTTTTTGTTTTTTTTTAACAAATTCAAATGTGGCTTCCTCACTTCGTAAAGCATGCTGACTGATCCCATGGAGTCGCTGGAGGCAGAGAGGAGTTGACGAAATGTGTGATCGGTACACTGGCACTAGGTGCCGACTAGCACCCGACGCACATGAGGGGTATTCTGTCAGGCACTTGGCTAAGGATGGCATACAACATGTATATCATATGTGCTCTTTCTGTCATTTACACAACAACCTCATGTGGTATTTACCACTGTCATTCCATTATATTGATGTGGAAATGGGAGCACAGAGAGACTGAGAAACTTGCTCATGGCAACACAGCAAGCAATAGCAAATACCAATCGAGCTGCATTCCGTCCATTACCACCAGGTTGATTTCTAGAACCTTGTTAGTGGCTACATTCAGTCCCTTCCTTTCGCTCACCCTTCTGTGTTTCCTTCTCTATGTATTGGTGGGCTATGGACCTGCCATCTGTATCAATTTATTTTTTGTGATGCCCTCACCAAAATGCCATTTTCAAGTAGAGAGGACTGCTCCTACCTAGTTACCCATGGACTCCGGTATCTAGCAGAAGGCCTGATGATTGCAGGGCATTTGCTATCCATCCTGGATGTACCAGCATGCCAGTACATAAGGTGTATTTCAGACTGCATCTCCAGACACAGATGTGAGCCAGAGCTGAACCTCAGCCCCCTGAACTGTGAAATGAGGTGAAAACACCAAGGAGGCTTGACCTGGAAATGCACAGTGGCCGTTGCTTAGCACATACCCTATGGGAGAATTTTCTGTTCTTGATTGGCCCAATCTCAAGATTAAGATGGAGTCATGTCCAACCTCTCTGCTGCTTGGTCCTGATAGGGTTTTTTAAATCATTGGACATTCCCATTTCCTTCTCTCTGCCTCAGTTTTCCCACTAGAACATGGCCCAATGTTCTGGAAAGCCCTATGCAGCTCTGACACCATTTTGGCTTAATTCCTCCAGCCATGCAAAGAGCCCGGTGTGCTTGGCAGTGGAGCAGGTGACCAGAGAGCACAGGTCTAAGGTGCTGCACCAATGCACTGGTCAGAACCAGTCTCCAAGCAGTCACCCTCAGGAGGAGCCACCCATTAAGGAGCCATGTGCCACTCCTTTGAGTGACTGCAGGAGGATGGTTTTGGAGAGTGGCGGGCAGGCTCCACTTCAGGAGCACATTGTAAAATTTGATGCAATTAGCAGTGAGAAACACACATTACCTACTACAATTGTGCTCAGTTGGCACTCCTGCCCTGCCTCGGAATGCCTTCTTTAACCCCACCCCCAGAAGGAAAAAAAAAAAAAAAACGCTCTTTGGAAACCGAAGCAAAATAAAAATGCCAAGAATTAAAAATGCAAATTCATCCAAGATGTTTTCTGCCCAAGACAGCAGTGGCCACATGGCTTGATAACATTTTAAATGTTAAAAAACGGGTAATTTTCAATAAAAATCAACTTTGCCAGAGTCCAAGTCTAAAGGAGTCCTGTATAGCAGGCACCCTTGGGCACCCAGCCAGTATTAATGAACAAGTCCCTGCAGAAGGGTATGCACTATTAAAACAGGGCAAAAACGCGGACTTCTCATATACAGCTCTGGTCCTTGGGAAAGGCAGCTGGCTGGCTGTAAATCCAGCTCAGCAGCAGCCTAGAACAGGTTTGCCCCCCAACCCCTGCCTTAATTTGGCTGCCCATCTGTACTCTGTGCATGAATGAAACCCACCTAGGTTTCCTAGCATGCTAAGATCAGCAGAGATACACACACACACACACACACACACACACACACACACCAAACAAAACAAAAAACAGCATCCTAGCCTGTTTTCTGTAGCTAGAAATAGCGCACAAAAGATAATGCAGAAAGAAGGCCAGGCAGGAGCACTGGAAGGTCGAGGGTATCTGCATCATCTGCTCGGATTCAGGTAAGGATCTCATGCAGCTTTCGTTCAGGGCAGGTTAGCATGCAGCTTCCGTTCTGGGCAGGAGCACACACAGCTTCTGTTCCAGACAAGAAATAGAAGTATGACCCGTTGCCTGCAGAGGAGAACAGCGGATGGTGGGATGTGCCCTCTGTATGTGTGCTCTCCTCACTGCTATGACAAACTGCCCAACAGAAAGCAGCTTCAGGACAGAAGGGCTTATTTTGGTTCACAGTCTGAGGGAATACTGTCCACTGTGGTGGGGCAGGCAGAGCAGGGGGTGGGGGGTGGAAAGCTGGTCACACTGTATCTGCACTCAGGAAGCAGAGAGGTATGAATCCCTGCTCAGTTTGCCTCCTTCCTTCCATACAGTCTGGGACCCCAGCCCGAAGAGTGATACCACCTGCAATTAAGGTGGGTCTTCCCGCCTCTGCTAACCCAACCTAGAAGTTTCCTCACAGACCCAGCCAGAGGTTTGTCTTCCTTGCTAAATGGAAATGTTTAGAGACGGCAGACACATCACATTTGTTCTACAGTGACGTCACCTTTTCTCTGCCACTGAAGTAGGAATTCTGCAAAGGCCAGGTCTGCCTGACCTGAATTTTTGAGGAGAGAGAAGGCAGTTAGCCTAACCTTTGGCACCAAAATGAGAGCCCTGGAATGAGAGACCACACCTCGCTGTACTGATGGAAGATCCAGGCTCAGAAAGGGTCACTCAGGTCAAATGTGTACCCGACTCCTGGCCTTCCCTGGGTTTGTGGTTTGTCATCTGATACACGGGAATGGTTGGATTCATGGGTAAATCGCAGGCCTTTCATCCATCTGTGTCCTTTTAACATGTGCATGCTGGGAAGAGCTAGTATGAGCTATCTCAAATCACTCAACAGTTCCTGATTTTCTCCTCTACTCCTTTCAAGAGGGTCGTCTCACTGTGTCTGTGGATTCCTCCACTTCTCTCTTCAACTCCATTCCAGAGGGAAATATCTAGAACAGGTTTAGCACATCTCGCCTGTGCTGTGTGATTTCTCCATCTCTCCTTGGCAAAGCGATGCCTACTATTCAGCTAGTTGACAAGCCAGAGACATCCAGCACATCAGTTGGTTGGTGGATGGATGAACTAGTTAGCTGACTGATTGATTATTGGTAAATTGGTTCACTGGTCAATTTGTTAATTGACAGATTGATGAGCGCTGGTTGGCTGATTAGTTAGTACACTGGGCGGTATAGGGCAGGTTTTGTTGTTGATAGTTGGTTGTTGGTGTTGACTAATTGGTTGCTTAGATGGTTGGTTTGTTGACTGGTAAGTTTATTCACTGGTAGGCTGGTTAGTAACCTGTCCAATAGTCTACCTTTTGGTTGATCAATTATCCATATATTCATTAACTAGTTGGTTAATAGGTTAGTTGGTCAGGTTGCTGGCTGGTTGGTTGTATTGCTTCAAATCAGCATGGTTTATCAGTGTCGTGTGCACAGTGGGTGTATTACACACCGTCTTTAGCTACTCTCATGTCCCTGCTGTCCTTGACTTTTCAGCCTCAGTGACCTGAGCAGGGAACAGGAAACTTTGGTTCAGAGAAAGCTGAGGCTCACCAGCTCAGGAAGGAACCAGGCATCTTCTAGCCCCCTATAGCTAATTTAGTGTCCTGTATCTTTCTGGGCATTCCACCCTGCTATCCCTTGGGGCCCAGATGACTGTTATCAGAAGATAGCAGAGACTCATTGCAGGGACTGTCCACTCCATGAGCAGCTGTAAGTTCAGGACCTTTGGTTCAAGTAGGATAGCAGCCTTCTGAGCTGTGGCTCTCTTATTCTGAGAGTCAATGTCCCCAAGACTCCTTTGCAAAGACTTGTAGCAGGCGTGCAAACCATGAGCTCCCAATGCAGAGGAAAATAAACAGGACAGAGAAAACCTAAGCAGGAGGCAGGCACCCTTCACTCAACAGGCAGAGCCTGCCCAGAGCTCACACTGGTAGATGATAGTCAGGGAGAAGGTAGGCCAGGAAAAAACCAGAGACTCCACACAGAAAATCCTAATCCTGCCAAGAGCTCCTAGCCCACCAGGCTACAGTGCCTGAGTCCCTCTAGAACCCCCTGGTGCATAGCTGGAGGGGTAGTGTGCTGTCATTCCCTGCACAGGAGAGATTCAGCCCGAAACGCCAGAGTTCAAATCCAGCAAGTCAGGCCAGGAGCCAGGCATAGAGCTAGGGAGTCCCTGGGCCCCTGGCACCACCCCCAGCCCACCCCAGACTGCCAGCCAAGCTCCTGGAGACTGTCAGCAGGCTCTCGCCTCTGATGAATGAGAGGAAACCCTCCACAGCAATGTCAAGAAAAGAAATGAGGCAAAATAGCATGTTTGTTCTCTATTACTAATTGTGCGGCCTTTGGGTTTTCTTACTCTGTATTTTTGGTCCACTGGTTTTACATAAGCCCATTACTCTCACACCACTTTACAAATTCAGTTAGCAGGCCGTCTCCCATGTCCTCGCACACACCACCATGCCATGCTGCACATGGCGTGCTGCGCTAGAAGACCTTCTGTTTCAAATGCACGTGAACCTGTTAATTGATTACCCACCCCACCCTAAGGTGCTCCCTACCACACCTAGGGGCATGCTACCTACCTCCCATTTACATAAAAATCAGTGAATTTCAAAAGGTCACTGGCCACTGGCCCACCCCTGCTTCAAACTGCAAGGCAAAGGCAGTGAGTGACCTCAGGCAGTCACTCCCCTGCTTCATCAAGGAACTTACTGGCTTCATCAAGTTCTGGCCCATATTCATCCAATACCTACTCGACACACATGGTCTGAATAGGAATGATACAGGGCCCTTCACAGCATCTTACAGGGACAATATCTAGAGACGGTTTGGCACTGAGTGTATGACATGGTGTGGTGGTGTGGTGTGGTGTGGTGTGGTGTGGTGTCGTCTTACATTGTGTCGCATTGTGTTGTATTAAGAACCAAGGCTTGCTTTGGTCCAGCATAGAGCCGACCCTTCCTGTACTTCCTATTCAGGACCCTGCAAAGCCCTGCAGCCTTTATTCACCACCAGCCCTTCATTCTTTAAAACCCTTGCTTTCCGTAAAAACAGACGCTGAGAGCTGAGGCACTGGCTCAGGTTTCACAGCTGCTGCTGGAGGGTCAGCGGTCAGCCCAGGCCGCTACTGGTGGTGTTCACACCCTTTGCCACTGTCTCTGGACGGTTAGCCCATATAGAGACTTTTAGACCACATAGAGACAAGCTCTATATGGTCAATGTCGTTGCTACCACTAAGGTAGAAGTAGACATGGGTCAGCCTGCTTGGGTATTCTAGCCTGGCTTTAGTGGGCAGTTTGCTTTTCTCCAGGGGCAGATGGAGGGTCCCTGTCTCTGGCATAATGTGCCTCAGTAGCGTAATCCACGCATAAAGGAGACCGGAGTTTGCTAAGTCAACCCCAAAGCATGCTCCATCAGTGTAGAAACCATAAACAAAGACTCCAAAGATGAATTGCAGCCACTGTAAGGCCCTGCCAAACCCAGCCACCCAGCTTGCGGGACAGACACACGCACACACATGCTCACTCACCGCCACGACTTGCCTCCCCACTGCCCCATCAGAGGATAGAAAACTAATCCTTCACCCCTTTCTTCCCAGCATACAGGCCAAGAATGCCCAGGCTGCTCCAAGGAGGGGTAATTTGCTACCTCCAGCCTGTTCCAAGATCAACAGAAAGCTCGTACTGCCAGGCTCCTCCTACAGCCTGTGAAAATGATGTGTGTTTTCTCTTTCACACCGTGCATGCTTGTGCATGTGTGTGCTTACGTCGTGTGACTATGAATGAGTGTGTAGGGAAGAAGGCCATATGCCTCCCCCCACAGAACAGTGCTGCTGAGGACGGGGCATACTGAAGAGATGCTTTTTCTGAGTGAATTCCCACACAAATTCCCTCCTTGCTTGTCTGTCCCTAAACCCCGTAGGCAGAAAAGCCCTGAGCCTTCCATGGCCATTTTGTGCCCAAGAAATAAAGCTGTACTAGAGACAGGCGACCAACTTATCCGTATGGTAAGGAAGTCGTTGCCCTCGTCCCTGCTGAGAGCAGTCTGCAACCTCTCTGGGTTCCATCACATCAGACTGCATCTTAGGACCAAGCTATAGGGCCCACAAGGAGGAGCCCAGCCTGTCACACAGGAGGATGCCTGTGGGGAGAAGAGTAGGCTGAGCCAGTGCAGGCTGGGGTCCCTCAGCCTGTGGAGCACCTTATTAGTGTGATCCTTCTGAACAGAGATTATTCCATGGCATTATGGGAGTATCCACTGTCCCCCAAGTCTGTAAGAGCTAGGCAGGTGAGGGGACAGTCAGACCCACAGCCACTGAGGGGCGTGAGAAGAACAGAGGTTTTAGTGTGGTGGCTGCATGTGGTGGGTCAGCTGTTCCATCTAGGTTAAATCTGCGCAGAGATATACCTGGA
This sequence comes from Rhynchomys soricoides, assembly GCA_019843965.1. NCBI lineage: Eukaryota > Metazoa > Chordata > Mammalia > Rodentia > Muridae > Rhynchomys > Rhynchomys soricoides. Next base: position 1,175,423 of record JADRCH010000100.1, on the reverse strand, counting down.
AAGCATGTCCTCGGTCCCCTTCTTCCCAACGGCTACCTGCTTGATTTTCCTGCTCTGTTTAGATTGAGTGACAGCCAGCACCCAGGCCATCCAAGGCCTGGTGACATGAGCACCTGACCATGGCCTGGAACTAGACAGGCTCCCATGCAGGGCCTGGAGCTTCAGTTACATCCAGGTCTGGTTTTGGCTGGCAGTCTCACTGACATAGACAAGTTGGGGGTCCTTTGAGAGGACAGAAGTCCCCTGCAGAGGAGTTGAGGTAGCTAAAGTGAGAAACGTAGGTCCTTCGAAGGGTCTGCCTCCGCCTCTGACCTCTGACCTCTGGCTCTCTACCTCAGCTTTGTACTCTTTCCCTCGGACCCTATAAAGTCCTCCCCCCCCACCTCTGTTACTCTCTCTGTCTCTGTCTCTCTCTGTATATCTCTCTGAATCTGTCTGTCTCTTTCTCCCTCTCTCTCCCTCCCTTCCCTCCCCACCTCTGTTTCTATGTCTCTGTGTTTCTATATATGTCTCTCTTTCTCTCTCTCTTTCTCTCCCTCTCCCTCCTGCTCCTATCTGAGTATGCCTCCCCATCTTCAAGCTGCATCTGCCCTGTGATGGTTTGTATATGTTTGGCCCAGGGATTGGCACTATTAGGAGGTGTGGCCTTGTTGGAGTAGGTGTGTCACTGTGGGCATGAGCTTTGTCCTAGCAGCCTTCAGATGAAGATGTAGAACTCTCAGCTCCTCCTGCACCATGCCTGCTGGATGCAGCCATGCTTCTGTCTTGATAATAGTGGACTGAACCTCTGAACCTATAAGCCGGCCTCAATTAAATGTTGTCTTTGTAAGAGTTGCCTTGGTCATGGTGTCTGCTCACAGCAGTAAAACCTTAACTAAGACAGAAGTTGGTACCAGGGACTGGGGTATTGCTGTGATAGGCCTGACCATGCTTTTGTTTGGAAGAATGTGGATTTGGGGACTTTGGATTTAGAAAGCCATGGAATGCTTTAAGTGGGGCTTAATGGGCCATCCTAGTAGGAATAGGGAAGACTTGGTTGGTATGAATGATTTGAACTGTGCTGACTTGGCCCAAGAGGGTTCAAAGGAGAAGAATTTCAGTGTGTGGCCTAGAGACTGTTTCCGTGGTAAATGTGGTGAAGAATGTGGCTGCTTTTTGCCATTGTCCAAAGAGTTCGCCTGGGCCTAAGGTGAAGAGATTTAGATTAATTGCTTTGAAAAAGGAAGTCTCAAAACAAATTCTGTTGTGTGGTTGGTTACTAAGCATTTTAATGAAAAGAAGCAAGCTGAGGAAGGGAAATACAAAATATATGAGTCAAATAATAAAGGAGCACCAGGAAGTGGAATGGAGCTGAGTCCTGTGTTCTAGGAGCTAGTGGATTAAGGGATTGGGACTTTGGGGCAAGATCCCACTCAGCAAAGTTTAGGTCTAGGCTTGGTGGTACACACCTTTAACCCCAGGAGATAGAGCCATGCAGATCTCTGAGTTCAAGGTCAATCTATAGAGCAAATTCCAGGACAGCCAAGTATAGGCAGTCAGGGATTAAGAAAACAGAAAGTTGGTAATAGAGCAAGGGGAACCACGTTCCAGCCCCAGTGAGCAGCAGAACTCCACGGCTTTGGCCACGTGACTCTGGCTTTAGAGACAAATATAGAAGGGACTACTGGGACAATTGATGCTGGTTAGTTGGAGCTAAGAAATTAGCAGTGATTAAGAAGATACCAGCATGACTGTGGTAAAATATTTTGGGAAGTGCTTTCTGAGAGCACAAAGAAGCTGTGTTCCAGAGACAGCTCGTGCTGCAGCTGGACTTGGTAATGTCTAAGAGTCACCCAGGTGGTACTGGTTTTGAAGACATGAAGGGGTCATGAAGAGCAGCTGAAGCTTAGCACTGTGAGAGGCCAGGGAAGGTGAAGGTGCAGCCTCAATTGCAGTTGATGGCCCAGGGCTAAAGGGGTCATGCAAAGGAGTTGAGGCTTGGCATCATAAAGAGAGCCTATGAGAGGCTATTGGAGAAGCCTAGTTGCAGTGGATGACCCCAGTGTATTGGAGATGCCAATACTATGGGATGATCACCAAGAACATCAGTGGTAGTGGAGTAGATCAACCAGAGCTTAGAGTGCTACAGAGGGCAGAGCTGCAGAATTGATGACAGCTCTTTGGAGGAGCCCAGAAGATCATGTGTGGATCCCAGACATTCAAACAAGAAGCTGTAACATTGAAGTTGCCTTGGAGACCTCAAGATGTTCAAGATGCCAGAGCCATGGACTATCTGCTGAGGAAAGCTGCTAACAGGGAGTGGAACCAGCCCAGGAGAAAAAAGTCTGTTGCAGTCAGCAAAGATGAAAGAGGAGTTGGAGATCTGAAGACCACTTTGACATCAGACATGGAGAGGCAGAGTTTGGAGTCTGCCCAGCTGGTTTCCTGTTTTGCTTTGGGAATTACAGTTAAGTGATCGGATGAATCTCAGAAAAGAACTTGAACTTTGGACTTTTAACACTGTTGAGACTGCTATAGACCCTGGGGACTTTGGAAGTTCTACTAAATGTATTTTTTATTATGGTATGGCTAGATATGCCCCCCCCCATAGATTCATGTGTTTGAACAAGCCTATGTGGGCCAGGGAGTGGAATGTGATGGTTTGTATGTGCTTGGGCCAGGGAGTGGCACCATTAGGTGGTGTGGCCTTGTTGGAGTAGGTGTGTCACTGTGGGTGTGGGTTTGATACCTTAGTCCTGGCTGCCTGGAAGTCAGTATTCTGCTAGCAGCCTTCAGATGAAGATGTAGAACTCTTAGCTCCTCCTGCACCATGCCTGCCTGGATGCTGCCATGTTTCCCCCTTGATTATCATGGACTGAACCTCTGAACCTGTAAGCCAGCACAATTAAATGTTTTCCTTTATAAGATTTGCCTTGGTCATGGTGTCTGTTCACAGCAGTAAAACCCTAACTAAGACATGCCCTGTGTCTTCCTCCTCTCCAGCTTTGGACTCGTGTGTTCACTTCTATTTTCCTGCTCTTATCTCTCCAGTTTCCCTATCCTGGAGGAGCTTCCCTCAAGTTCTTTACTTCATCTGACCACACAAGGGCTGCAGGGCAACAGCCTCAGCTTCAGAGCTAGGCTTCACCTACCCAATCTCTGACCACCAGAGATCACTTACCTCTGACCTCTAGGAGACAGTCCCATGCTGTAAAATGTCTCATTAGACTCTCAGGAGGACCAGTAAGGTGATGCACATAAAAGAGCCACAGAGCAGAATTCAGGGATGGGAATGTGCAGACAGGAGTGAATACACAGTGTGCTGTGCCCCACCCTGCTCTCCTCTCCTAGCTCAATCTCCTGGCTCCTCCCTACCCAGATCTTTCTAATCACAGGGCTTCCCAAATGCCAACCTGTCTCCCAGCTGTTCTTAGTCCAGAAAGAGCTAGACTGGAGCCCATTTGGCAATAGGAAAAGCTGGTAGACAGTTCTTGAAATAAAACCTTTACCATGGAACAGAGAGACCCTTCTTTGCCCACTTGCCTTCAAAATTGGCAAAATTAAATAGCCACAAACTAGGAAAGAGCAGGTGGCACATGAGCTCATGGGTTGCAGACAGGAAGAGAGGGAGGAGACAAGGTTCTGAGCATCTGTGTGTACTGAGCGGGGAGGGAGGGGTGGGGGGGGACAGCAGCAGCAGATGAGCACTGTGGACTGTGGTGGTACATGCCTGTGAGCTGGCATTCGGGAGGCTAAAGGCAGGAGAATCATGAGTTCAAGACCAGCTTGGGCTACATAGTGAGACACCCTTCCTCCTCCTTACATACACGTACTGCCTCAGACTAACAAAATGAAAAATAATAAAGAATCAGCAAAATCAAGAGGGTTTGGTTTTTTGGTTTTTTTTTTTTTGGTTTTTCGAGACAGGGTTTCTCTGTGTAGCCCTGGCTGTCCTGGAACTCACTCTGTAGACCAGGCTGGCCTCGAACTCAGAAATCTGCCTGTCTCTGCCTCTCAAGTGCTGAGATTAAAGGCGTGTACCATCACTGCCCTGCCAAGTTTTGATTTAAATTAAAATGAACATTATGAACAATCTTTTCAAGTATTTTTTTTTAATTTATATTTACTATACCTGATTGTTTACTAAGCACAGAAAGGTTAAATAATTTTTCCAGAGACACACAGCTAATAGGGTTCAAGCATATAAAGTTATAAACATATGATATATATGTTAATATAGTATATATACAGTATAAATAATGCATAACATGTCAATATAGCTGATATTAGTTTTGACATATATTTAATAACTTATAAAATACATGTAAATTTATATATGACATAGTTTATAAAAGCACATAGCTTATATCATGAATCTATAAAATATTTAAAGCATATACAAATTTACAAATGAGAATATTGTAGCAATATGAACTATCCAGATATATCATTGGCTACCTTGGAAAGTCGTGAGCTCCCCATCGTGGGAAGCCCGAAAGCAGAGCCTGCAGGGCTGTCATGAAAGTAGCTAAGGGGCATGAAGCATGCACCAAGGGCCCATGGTTCTTATACTCTCTGGTTGCAATCTGGATGCACTGGGAGGGAGCCAGCTCAGGCTTCCCTTTGCAGGGTGGGTATCCTGAGACCAGGCAGCCAGCTTCCCCTCCCTGAGGTTGTTGTGTGGCCTAGGCACCACAGCCAGGATACAGAAGATGCTCAGTAAGGGATATAAGAGGACTGAGCAGTCATGGAGCTTGGGGAAGTGGCCATGGCAGGAGCATGGGAGAGCTCTGCTGGAGGCTCAGAAGACTGTGGGTTCTCCTTCTCTACTACCCAGCCCTAGAAGTCTGAACCAGAGGGACATGGTTCTAAACTTCACCACTGCACCCCAGTAGCCTGAGAAGCAGGCCTTTTGTCCTGCCCTTACTTCCTCCTCTATAAAATGGGCTAACATCAAGCATCAGTGGTCTGATTGACAACAAGAGGAAATGCCATCTACAGAGGGGCCAGCTCTGAGCCCTGCCCACTTGCCTGGGCAGGCCAGCAGGATGTGCAAACTCTATAAATGTGTAGGTCCTAATGGCAGGCTGAACCAGGTGACACTCTGAGCCTAGGTCCACTTCTGCCTGCCTCACAAGGTCCCTTTGCTTCTCCTCTGAGAAATTCAGGACTCAAACCCAAGGTTGACCAAAGATTGCCCACATCGGAGTAAGCCTCTGACCAAGGAGACATGCTGGGCATTGAGTCCACATCTTAGAGCATCACAGGGACCCATGACAGACAGAGACTAGTGACCTAATGCTCAGATGGTGGCTCAGAGCACATTCTTTTTCATGTGGACAGCAACCCTGAGAGATCCAGAGCCCCGTGCTTATTCCTAAGATGGGGAAACAGAGACCATGTGCACATACCACAGGGTAGCAGTCTACCTCATTCTCTTGGCCTCAAAATCAAAGTATTTCCCACCTCCACTTCCTTTTTCCTGGAAAAATATGCATGAAGTAATCCTAACAAGGTCATAGTTCAGGCCCGCACCACAGGGAAGCCCTGAGCTGACCCTGTTCTAGAGTCTTGCAGTTGCTTGCTTCACTCTTTTCTGAGAACAGCAGAGGATGGAGCCCTGAAGCTCCATGGCTTCCTCACTTGTCCCAGTCAGAGCTGGAAATCACCACAGAAAAACAAAGAAAAGAGTCACTCACAATCAGAAGGCACCGGGAAGCTGGGGCTGCAGGTTAGGGCATAGGGGAGGAATGGCATCAGCCACAGTCAGAAGACGTTGGGGGGCAGGAGCTGCGGGTTGGGATGAGGGAATGGCATCAAAGGATGAGGCAGTCCTCTGTGTCTTCCCCAAGTGGTTCCATGTCTAGAAGCCTCTGCCTTGATTCTGATTGGATCTGCATAAGATGTTCTTGGGAAAGAAAGGGGACTTGTCACATTCCTGCCATAAGAGCATGTTCATACGGAGAACAAGGTAAGGCTCTGGCAACGGTCTTGTCATCACCACAGATGGCAGCTGAGTTGAAGGCTCTTTTCCCTTGGGCATGTGTTCCTGGTCGCCTATGAAACAGCTTCTCTCTAGGGAAAGCAGATCTCCCTGTCAGTCCATAGCCTCCCAGCCAGCCCTCTGTCCTGTCTCCGCTGCAGGTTTAAGAGGCCGTTTCAGGAATGACAGTTTTCTCTCTGGGTGAAGACAGGAGAGCCAGGGCCAACTTCTTACAGAACAGACTTCTTGGAAGGAAGCCGGAGGGGGTGGTAAGGGAGGTCCACAGTCAAACTAGGACACCAGTTCCCAGGAGGAGCCCAGTAAGATTCCACATGATCTCAATCAGGGAAGGACACCCAGCTGTCAGCCACCACCTCCCAACTAGTACCAGGCATATCCTCATGTCTACAAAACATCCTGTCTTCCAGGTGTCCTGCATCTTCCCTCCCAGGAGCCTCTTCTCGTCCCTGGGAGCCCACTTGACATACTCTGATACTCACTGTTCTATTCTCCAAGGCCAGTTGTTGCTCAGAACATTCGCGTCTGGATACAGTTTACAGAGTGTCTGGTAGCTCTCCTACTGTTGAACACGAAGTAACAAAACAGCATAGGCCCTAAGCTACTCCTGGGCTGCTGTTCCTGGGGGAACATTTCAAAGTTACACAGAAGTAGCATGGCCCCTGTCTACTCAGTGGGATCACGTTTCCAACCAGGATTCCCAGCAAGAAATCAAAGTAATGCATCCTTCTGTCAAAGGGAGGGCATGGGAACATGTCAAGGGAACTTCCACACTTAGGGGCTAGAGCCTGCAGGGTGAGAGACAGGGGCTACAGCAAAATTCAGTTTCCATCTGCTGTGCACAAGACAAAACAGAGAGGACTTACTAAGGCAGCTTCAGGGCACAAAGCTAAGTAAGGTGTCAGCACAGACCCAGGCCTGGCCAGTAGTTCAAGGCGAAGCAGCAGAAGCTAATCTGACAGCCTGGAGCAGTTTCCCTAAGCCTCTCTGGCCCCTTAGTAGGATTGGCCAGGAGCCTCTGTTTAACCCCCTTTGCTGTCTTTCAAGTGAGATCTGATCAGGTCAAATTCTGCCTACCCATGAGCCACTTTCATTAAGTCCCCAGATAAAAAGTCCATCATTACTATCCATACCTAACTAGAGTTAGTGAGGCCTCCCTAATCCTGGTTGTGACTCACACCACATTGAGTGAAGCCAGATGGGCAGACCAGCTATAGAGGCCCCACTGAGTAACCTTTACAATGTACCATCATGCCTGGTCCACAGACACCTGGCTGCTGATGCTCACAGAACATCCTCCCTCAGAGTCAGAGCTGGGGACCACTTGGGCTGTAATCGTCATCATCTTTGCCATCTGCTCTCCCAGGCCCCATGTCGTTTGTTTACCTGTAGTCAAAAGTAGCTTGGCCAAGTGACATCAAAGGATACCATTCATTAGAAGACCTGGGGGGACTCTGTTCTCTAGAGTCAGCATCCAGTGAGGTTCAAGGTCAGAGTAGAGAGTAAGATGATGAAGGATCCATGCCGCACCATCAGGCAGAGGTGAGGCCCAGCTTTCTGAGAAAACCTTTGCGGAGTGCTTCCCCTCTGCCAGCAGAGGTCTTGGCTCTGGGGTTTCTCAGATCTGCTTGCCAACCCTGCCTGCTCCTTCCCACACCAGGGCCTCCCTCTGCTGGGCCATGGCAGGGACCCATTCTGCTCTGAAATATAAACACTGCCAGAAAGATCAAGAGATGTCAGTGGGGCTAAAGGGAACCTGGGCATTTAGACCAAGGCCTTTAATCTTAACCCTAGACCTGACAATGGGGCGGGGGTCAAAGGGACCAGAGGCTACTTTCCTGGAGGGGGCAGGGAGCATTGATCAAGCTCTCAGACTGTTCTGCCCACTGCCAAAGACTACGGAAACTGAAGCTGGAGCTAAGAGTGGGGAGGAAGCTCCAAGTGTTTCCTCCTTGGTGAGCTGGCCCGTCACAGGAGGCTGTTGGTAGAAGGCTGGCTTATAGCAAGCACGGGAATGTGTGCTGGGTATACAGTGAGACCAAAGCAGTCTGCAGAGGTAGGGGCCGTCAAATAGTGATCAGATGGGTAAACAGAAACCAATAGCTAGCAGCCTAGTCAGTTGAGATAGGTAAAGGTCCCAGGCCTTCAATATGGACACAAGACAGGGTGAAGTCACATCCAAGAGTCCTGAGTGACACTTAAGCATATGTATTAGTCAGAGCTCTCTAGAGTCACAGAACTTATAGGCGGGCTCTATATAGTAAGGGAATTTGTTGATGACTTACAATCTGTAGTCCAATTTCCCAACAATGGTCAGCAGCAAATGTGAATGAAAGTCCAAGGATCTAGCAGTCGCTCAGTCCCACAAGGCATGAAGGCAAAGAAGAGTGAATCTCCTTTCTTCCAATGTCCTTATGTAGGTCACCAGCAGCAGGTGTGGCCCAGATTAGAGGTGTGTGTACTACCACACCTGAAACTTGTGTCTTCCAGACTCATGATCTAGATCACAGGTGAGCCTTCTAATTCTGGATTGTAGTTCACTCCAGTTACAGTCAAGTTGACAATCAGGAATAGCCACTACAGCATGTGACTTGCAGATGGTTTGTGTAAGGAAGGGCATGTGGTCTATGGGAAGGCTAGAGCTAATAACCCACAGAGCCTGGCTGAGTAACCCTATTGAAAAAATGAAACTGATTATTTGGGGCAGCTCTCTCTGCTTCATGGGGACTTCCAACACCCAGACATCTCCTCAATGGCTTCCTCTATAAAGCAGAACCCCCAACTGCCCTGGAGACCTGCTTCCTCTTACCACCACAGGAAAACTGTTAGCTCTTTTGGTGCCATGGTACACCAGGAGGCCAGAAACATGGCGTACCATGGGCAGATGCCCATTGTTGGGGGAAGATGGCAGAAGCCACATCAATGCCCCCTACTTATCTGGGGACTGGAAGGAACAAAAAACCCAGGGGCTAGGCTCTGCTTTTCACACCAACATTGTTCTAGAACCATTGCGCATAAAGTCATCCATCAACAGTCCCTAGCTGGAGAACAGCAGGCCATAGATAACCAAGCTCCTGTGGCTGCTTCCAGTGGACAGAGCCAGGGCACAGCTTTGAGCTTGGAAACCACCACTCTCACTGGCCAGTCACCTGAGTTCATACCCGTTGTTGGAGCAACCACATTCCACAGTCCGCTGCTTTTGGCTGAGAAAATGAGCATCAAATGACACTGGCCCAGACTGGAGTACGACCATGTGCAGGGACCGCTGAGCTCCAGGGATCAGCACAAGCGGGTGGGTGGGTGGTCCAGCCAGCTGGGATCAGGCCTCCCACCCAAGCAGCCCTCTGCCTCCTCTGCCACTGTGCCCAAGGCTGTAAAGGCCTGAGCTCTCACTTCCACAGCATGGTCTGCCCACTGCCTGGAATTCCACAGGCGTGGCTACATCCGGGCCTTGGAGAACAGAGGCCACACACAGGCTGTCTGGGGAATATCAGGGCCCCCACAAAGGAGCAGGGACAGGGCTGGACTTGACCTACATAGCAAGCAAGAAAATTCGTAGCAAGGACAGTCAACTAGGGTATTGTTCCAGAAGGGTAGGGATAGATGCTACACAGACTCAGCAAAATAATGAAGCCAGGATAGGGAGGCCAGAGCTGGACACGGAGGAGGTGTCCGTGGTCATGCTGAATCAGGAAGGTCCCCTCTCAAGCTCATCACAGGCCTCTGACCATAGCCGGTGACAGGGTCACATAGACTTTGCAAAGGAAAGCAAGGAGGGATGCAGCTGGCCCCCTCAGCTCCCAGCCTGCCTGGCGCCAATCAATTCCCAAGCCCCTCCCCCTCAGGAAGCAGGCCTAGGCTAGCTTGGAACAATCCCAAATCAATAATACATCTTAATCAAATAGTAGCAAATCTTTAATTGAAACCAATCACGAAATTGCCTTCTCCTCCCTTCCCCAGAGCGTGCTTTTGATTAGGCAGACAGAAAGTGGCATAATTTCCCACCCAGGGACTCGGGGGTCCTACCCAGGCCCCCTTCTCTGCTCGCAGCTGGGGAAGATAAACTCCACAGGGGTGGGGAAGTGGGGGTTGTGAGTTCCCAGACAGGCCTGGGTCCGGGGCTGGGCTGCAAGTGTGGGTTTCCCTGTATGGTCCCTGGAGTATAAGAAACACTTGGGGACACCTTCTGTGATACCAGAGAAGCTTCTAGAGCCTACAGAATGGGCGGGACTCCCCGCCAAGCTCCTGAGAGCCCCACTTAATGGAGTCTAAAGGAATGCGGGATTCATGGGTAGCTAAGACTAGAGGCACCATGAGTGGCTTGCCAGCGGAGGCCGAGGGCTCGTAGTGAAGGCTACCAGACCCTATCTCTGAACTTCTAAGCCACTGTCCAAATGCAACCAAGTAGTCACCCCCTACCCTGTCACATATATTCAGTGTTGTACACCTCGAGACTCTACTCTGTTACTAGGTGAGTAGGCTAGACCTCAGTGCTTTACTCTTAATCACCCATGCCTTTGAGGCCTGACCCTGCAAGGTGACCCATACCTACAACTAGCTATATGCTGTGCTTGCACACCCAGTAGTGCATGGAGTCCCCAGGGACTTCCTCAGGACCTGGCTTTGGGTCTCCCCACACCACACCGTTCTGCCCAGTGCCATGCCTCCTCAGGCCCTCTGGATCTTGCTTCTAACCATCAGTGAGGTTCACCCAAGCCTCTGGAGTAGGCAGTGATAGTTAAGCTGGAACCATGTGAATATCACACTCGCTTTCTGTCCACTCTTCTGGTTCCTTAGAGGGTGTTTCAACTCCGTATGGTACTGATGAGACTATCAGATCCTGTCTCCTACCCATCACAGTAGCCAAGCTGTCAGAGTACCCTACCCTGGCCACTGCAGCGTGTCTAAGATGGACAGATGAACCAGGAAAGAACGGTCAGGCCCCTGCTAAGCTTGAGAACTTTGAGGAATGTCTCCAAGATGCCAGAACCATCTTACCTGCCAGCAGAGACCAATGGAACCATGAGGTTTAAGATGCAACCCTTGTCTCATAGAAACACTTGAGGCCATGAGTTCACCTGAACTTGCAGGCTTACTAGAAAGCTTTCAGTCCAAACCATTTGAGTTTAATTTGGTCACTGTCATGGCACGATTTCTAACCAGTCTGTCATGCGGGGTGCTCTTATTATACTGTTGATGGAAATGTCACAAGATCCGTGAGCGTCTCAGTGTTTAAATGCCTGGCTACAAACAGGCAGGCATCAAGACACTGATACAAAGTCCATGGTCAGTGGCTGGCAGCCACAAACTTTATAATTCCCAAATCTCCCAAGTCCCTGCAAAATAACCCCTGCCCCTCTGGTATTCCTTGACTGAGAAAATACAGGAAGAATTTGTTGGTTTCTACTTCAGCCGCATCTGCTCATACCAGAAAGAAACAAAGCCTCCTAGTCTGTTTTCTGTCTCTGTGATAAACACTACGACCAAGTTCAACTTTGGGAGTGTCCTGGCTAGTTTTATGTCAACTTGTCACAAGCTAAAGTTACTTGAGAAAAGAAAACCTCAATAGGAAAAAAAAAAATGCCTCCATAAGATTGGGCTGTAGGTAGGCAAGCCTGCGGGGCAGTTTTTAAACTTGTGATTGGTTGAGGAATGCCCAGCCTATTAATAGGGAGTAGAGCCACCCTGGGCTGGTGGTCCTGGATGTTACAAGAAAACAGGCTGAACAAGCCATGAGGAGCAAGCCAGTGAGCAGCATCCCTCCATAGGCTCAACATCAGCTCCTGCCTCCAGGTTCCTGCGCTGTTTAAGCTCCTGCTCAGACTGCCTTTGATGAAGACCAGTGTTGTGGAAGTGTAGTAAGCAAAATGAACCCTTTCTTCCCCACATTGCTTTAGGTCACAGTGTCTCATCACAGCAAGAGTCGACCTGGCTGAGTCAGGGGGAAAGAGATTGATTAGGCTTACCTGTCCCAGTCACTGTCATTGAAGGAAGCCTCGGCAGGAACCTGGAGATAGGAACTGAAGCAGAGATCATGAAGGATTACTGCTGTCTAGCTTGCTCTACCATTTCTGTGTTCAGCCTGCTTTCTTCTATAGCCCAAGCCCACCTGCTCAGGTGCTGGTACCACCCACAGTGGGCTGGGCTCTCCCACCTCAATCACTAACCATGAAAATGGCCCACAGATGTGCACACAGGCCAATCCAATGGAAGCAATTCCCAGGTGTGCCAATCGGACAACTAAAGGTGACCTTGTCACAGAGTCCTTCAAATGTGCTGGAGACTATTCTCAGTCCTAGGGTGGACCTTCGTGGGAACCCTTGGCAGCACCTCCTGAGAGGTTCATTTCCATCACTATGACAGAGTACTCGAAGAAAAACACTTAAGGGAAGAAGGGTCCATTCTGGCTCAAAGTTTTAGATGCTTTGGTCATAGTTACTTGGGTCTGTGGCTTCGTGGCTTCTCTGCTCATTCGTAGTGAGGTGGATTGTCTCATGGACCAGAGATAATAAATAATCTTTCTCCAACTAAGCTCTACATGAGAATTTTCCTACCACCTCCCAGTCGCACCATCATATGGAGTCCACTGATTAGATCAGAGCCCTTTGGACCCAATTGCTTATCAATTGCTTGGACCCAAGACCAAGCATTCATTTCATGAGCTTCTGCTGGGGTGTGGGATCGATTCATATACCAATAGCAATATGCAACAAGATAGAACCTTGGTCTCCAATCCTTGGGTGACACAGTCACTCTCAAACTCCAGATCCTGCCCTGAGAAAGCAGTAGTCAACTCCAGCCGGGTAGCCAGGAGGCCATTTTTTTTCCCTCTGATCCTACCCCATTCTCTTTCCAACACCTCTTCACTTTTTCCAAGAGGTCTATGCCACCCTTGAACCCTGAGTCTGGCCCAGCCACCACCAACCAGCCTCAGAGATGCTATCTCCAGTTCTGTCAGGGACATAGGTTTGAGATCTGCCTTTATGATTCCCTGTCCTCTGTTGGGCTACAGCATGGTTGCCTTCCTTCAACCATGTATAGTCAGAGAGGTTCCCAAAATTTGGAGAAACGAAGGTGGTGAGATCACCTTTGAAAGCACTCTGCAGCTGGGCACATTGGCTCATGACTGTAGTCTTATCACTGAGGCAGAGGGATTGCTATGAGTTTAAGGACAGCTTGGGATAGAGAGCTGCTACGGGCATGATGCATCCTACGCTGGACTGGACTTCTAAAGTTCCTTTAGACTCGACCCATATTTTTCTTTTGAGGTTGTCTTCTGTGCCCAGATCTCTAAGGTCCAACCTGGATTCTTCCATCTACCAGGTCCGGGAGAGATTTCTGGTTTGTAGAACGAGGTCCCCAAGCAAGGAGGTGTTCCGGAGTCCTCCCCTTTCACTCCCAAGACACTCGTCCTTCTCCGGTTTTGGTTTGGTTGTCGTTCACCTCTCCATCAATGTTGCAGATTCCCAGGTGAGATGGTCACTGTCACTGTCATCCCACCAAGCCCACACAGCTTAAATTCTAGGGCAGGTTCACCCATCTTCCTAATGAAAGCATTTCTAATCCAAACAGCTAAACACAAAAACCTGAAGGAGGTTTTTATGTCTCACTGTGAATCTCACAGAGTCCTATTGCATTCAAGAAAGGGTCCTCCCGCACCATGGTTGTACTTGAGACCCGTTGTGGGGTCAGAGGTCATGGGGGCCAGAGGTCACAGATGGACCTCCTGAGCAGGGTCAGGGCTCTGCACATTCACCAATGGCAGGCCTTAACAGGTGATTCCATCTGTCCAACAAAGTGCATGTGGCAGCAGAAATAAGCTGGGAAGGGGGAGAAGGCACATCAGTGAGTGACCACCGCTGGTCGTGCTGATGAGGCCCGGAGCAGCAGGAATGCCAAGGATTGCTCCTGGGCTTCAGGTTCTTACAGAAGCATGGTCAGAATGTGACTTAAATTCTACAAAGGCTAAAGTCACACGGAGGGTGCGTCTCCAGATTTGCTTCCTCCTGCTTTCCCAGAAACCAAGTTCAGTTTAGGTGCTCTTGTGGACAGCAACCTTTGGGGATGTATATTCAGTGAAATTCCCCAATTTTCAGTGCACTAAGTTGGAAAATTTTGTGAAGTGTATTCAGTCCTGTAGCCTCTGCTATAGTCACTGCAGAAAACATTTCCACCACCTCCAGAAGCGCCTGGTGCCCACTGAAGTCAGTCTCCCCATGTACTCACTGGTCTGCTTTCCAGCACTTGGCTTCACCCTCACCAGAATTCTGCACGACTCCAATGATATCAGCGTCTCTCGAAGAATGGTTTTGTTTGTTTGTTTGGTTGGTTGGGTTTTTTTGTTGTTGTTGTTGCTGTTGTTTGTTTTTTGGTTTTTTGTTTTTTTTGGTTTTTTTTGGTTTTTCAAGACAGGGTTTCTCTGTGTAACCCTGGCTGTCCTGAACTCACTCTGTAGACCAGGCTGGCCTTGAACTCAGAAATCCACCTGCCTCTGCCTCCCGAGTGCTGGGATTAAAGGCGTGTGCCACCACTGCCCGGCTCTTTCGAAGAATGTTAAGAGTCACCTTTGAGAGTTACTCGTGCTCCTGCAAAGAATAAAGGATCCCTCCCTTTTTACCACTGACTAGTATTCCATCCTGTTTATACAGCTAACCATGAACAAACATTTGGACTCTCCTCAGGATGGAGGGTTTGTTCTGTGTTGTTGGCTGGTTTTGAATACAAGTTTTTGCTTTTATTTCCCTTCAGCAAATTCTAAGAAAGGCAATCACTGGCTCCTGTGGTAAAGGTGTGGTTAGCGTCCTAAGAGTCTACCAAGCCATCTTTTAGAACTTGGAGCCGTTTGCATTGATAGAGGATGGGGGGATTGGGAGGGAACCCTTGAGTTTGTGTTGCTTCTTGCCCTCCTGTGAACCAGTAACTGTCAGTCTTTTAAGATCAGCAATCAGTGGCTACAGTTTCTCTTTCTGCTTGCATTTTGCCTTTCGCCAATGCCCCATGGTAACAAACATCTTTCATCTATGTATTTAACATCCGTGGCACATCTTTACTATAGCAGATTTCACACCTTTGACCTGTTCTTTATGGTATAGTCTTCTATCATTGAGTGGCAAGGGTTTTTTTTTTCCATAGACTACATCTCCTTGCTTGTTCCGGCCTTCCTAGCAGGAAGGTACTCAGAAAGGTCCTGAGAGACGAAGCCAGACTGGTGGGGGCAAGGATGGTGGAGGCTGAGAAGCCACTCTAACCATAGCGCATCTCCAAGGAGCTCGGCTGCTGGGAGACGATTCGTGAATTCTACTAGAACGGTTCTCTGGGTCTGGAGTCATGGTAAACGTGACATGGTAATGTTGGTTGTGTTTTATTTATGGGGAGTGTTACTTCAGCCAGGGTGTGTTAACAAACAAAGATGATTACATCTGAACCACTCTCCCTTCCTGAGGTAATTAACACAAAGTAATGCGCCAGTTGTGGGGTGCAAAGAGATGGCAGCTTTTTTTTTTTTCCCCCATAAGAAAATGTGATCCTCGAAACCCAGGCAGAAAGGGTGGGGGCAAAGGAAGCGGGGCCATGTTTTATCTTTGGGTAAAGGTGCGTCATTAAAAGGCACTGGCATAAATTATTCTTCCTCTGTAAAAAAATCCATACAACATTAAGAAAACTAGAGAGTATAAAATGTCAGGGGCAGAGATGTGTGGCTTCGCAGCTGTTAGCGAGTGGGCCGGGGGCTCCCTGTGTATCTGAAACAGCATAAATTAAAAATATTGACTCCGACCCAAATAGCATTTGCAATCAGCTCGATGTTGCAATGTGTTATACACACCATTTGCTTTTAAAAAAATTAAAATATGAATCAAACCTAGATGACAAAGAAGTTCAGCTTCTGGGGGAAAATCAAATATATCATCCAAAGGCCACAATTCATGGACAAATTGCTGTTAAAATTTATTACTTGTTTGCAAAATGTACTCTTGATCATTGGTAACTGCTAAATGCTTGGGCGCTTCTGACTAAATAAATAAATAATGTGCTCTGCATGTGTTATAGGGGAAAGGTATGAAAAAAAACAAAAAAAAACAGAATGCTTCAGGCCAGGTGAAGAAGGACAGAAGCAAGTGCTGTCCGGCTGGGTGGAGCAGAGACAGGGAGACCAGAGAACTCGGAATGAATAGGGAGGAGATAACTGTGGGTGCTAAGGGCAGGCTCCTTCCTGCCCCTTTGGACAATCTGAAATATCCAGTAATACGAGAAGCACCAAAGTCCAAGTGGCAGCCTGACTTTAGCCCGTAATGGCTGCAAGGCCATGGGACATGCGTAGACCCTGCGCAAGTCAGTGACGTGTCCTGACAGCGTGGTCCAGACCTGTATGATGAACCAGGTACTTGAACTTGTTTGTTTACAGGTGAGATTACAGACAGATCTCTGAATTCCCACATGTATGAGGTCATACATGCACATCCCGTCCCTAGCAGAACACCACAGGAAGGACAAGGCACTGCTGTGCGCATTATGGTCTGTACCTAATACTCCTCCCAAGCTCTGCGCCAGAGCAGCAGTCATGTGCAGTTGGTTTGTGGGCTTCTTCCAGCCATGCGACTGATTTGGAACCGGCCAATGTGATAAGAAAGGAGGATGGCCAGAAGCTTCAGGTCTCCCTGACTTCTGAGAGGTTTGAGGGAGTCCAGCGAGCATTCGATACAGATGAAGATTACGGGAGGAAGAGTGGGCTGTGGGATGGAACTGGGCACACTGAGTCCAACAGGAAGGATTCAGCCCCGAGATGAACTTCTACTGAGTTCCTGAAATCAAGGTGGAGCCACATCACTCACTGCCTCCTGGTCAACCAGACAAAGACAGAACTGTTGGAAGTCAGGTCTCCCAAGCCTGGACCATAAGGACCCCTGAAAAATAGTCTGTTGTCTTCCACTATGAATGGCTCAAGGCAGGGGATTCACAGTCAGTGCTATCCAGGAGCTTTCTGCATTGACAGAAATGTGTCATGTCTGCGCACCTGTCCCAGTCAGCAGCCATACTGTGGAGCACTCGATATGCAGCAAGAGCAGCTGAGACACTGAAGGTTTAACAGTGGTGACTTTTAACTAAATTATATATAAATATAAATAATAGCTTCCATATTGGACAAGGGAGAAAGAGCCACCTACCTACCACATGAAGGACTGTCTCCTAACCTGCTGGATAGGACTATGAATTAGCAAGAAAGAAACCTACACCGGACCAAGCTGGGGGATATGAGGACTGTTTGTTTCAGCCAATATACTCAGATTTACTGAATGCTTGCTTTATACAAAAGGCTCAGCACCCACCCACCATGTTTTATTTAATTATCTCAACAGCCAAAGCAGGTAGGTCCTATTATCAACCACCATTTGCTAAAGAGGAAACTGAGGCACAGGATGGTCACAGAGATTGGAAGGGAGTTAGTGGCATTCACTGAAGGCCCATGTTCTTGAAGGCATCCAGAGTGGAAACAGTAGTCACGAATCTCCAGAGTTCTGTAACCTAAGGTCATCTCAGAGACCAGTAAGGGGCCAGACACTCAGTGCAGGCAGATGTTCCTACCACCAGGCACAGGAGAGCACCCCAGACTCACAGGCCCTCCAGGACCTGTCGTGCTAAAGGCTGCAGGAGTCTGAGTGAGGAAAAGGTGCTGTCTTAGTCAGGGTCTGATTGCTCTGAAGATCATGGCCATAGCAAGTCTTACAAAGGAAAAGCATTTAATTGGGGCTGGCTACAGCTCTCAGAGGTTTAGTCTGTTATCATCATGGTGGCTCCCAAGCAAACATGGTGCTAGAGAAGGAGCTGAGACTTCTACATCTTGATCCACAGGTAGCAGAAGGAGACTGTGCCTTACTGGATGTAGCTTAAGCATATGAAACCTCAAAGCCCACCTCCACAATGACACACTTCCTCCAACAAGGCCACACTTCCTAAAAGTGCCACTCCCAATGGACCAACCATTCGAACACATGAGTCTATGAGGACCATTCCCATTAAAACCACCACAGGGGCCCTGATGGGGAAGCGCTTGGGTGTGGGTTGGTCCAGCAGCCAGGGCAGAGGAGTTGATATTGGATGACAGGAGCAGAAGTTGGATGAGAAGAGAAAGGCTTCTCCAGGGGGTGGAGTCAGTGAGGGGAAGCCTGTGGGGCTCTGGGGAGAGCAGGGCTCATCTGAAGAGTGGTTGATGGCAAATGCAAGGCAGTGGGATGGGAACCCCCATCATTTCTGTGGTTTGTTTAGTACGTTGTCATTTTCTGATGTTAGTTTAAAGACATGGACTCTTCATCATGCACAATGCCATCAATCCTGTCCACTGTGCTGTGCAGACAGATTGTCCCCTCAATGAATTTGCAAAGAAAGGAACAGACCAAGAGGTGAGGGGACAGGTCAAGGTCACCCAGGTGACAGGAAAAGCAGAGCCTGGACTCTATGATGGGCTGAGGATCCCAAGTTCCAAGCTTCACTAGTTACATTACAGCTGCCCTTGGCCTGAGCCCAGGGCCCACCCACTGCCCCCCCCCTCTTTCTCCAGTCTCTGTCCCGGGAACTAGGCCTTAGAAAGAGCTGTGGACAAGAGCGAAGGGACTCATACTAACCAGGTCCTAGGCTAGGACAGGCAGGCCCTGAAGACTGGTGTGTATTGGACCCACAATGAGCTTCTTGCTCATGGCCCTTAAACAGTCCTTGCCCCAGAATCTTACAGGATTCATGTTTGAAGATACAAATACTTCATGCTGGGCCTTTACGTTCTGAGCAGGGAAACCGGGAGTCTACATTTTCACAAACTTCACAGAAGATCCGTCTAATTCAAGTGTAAGAACTGCAGGATGAATTCCGTGTTCTGGCCCTGTACAGTCAGGACACCTGCGGGCTTTCTCCCAGTGGCAACAGGGCCTCTGGATACAGGGATTCCAAAAATGAGCAGGGTTGGGGTGAGGGGAGGATCAGGTTGCTGCCAGAAACAAACAAGCAAATGTTGGTTTACAAGAATCTGAGAATCAGGCCCCCTAGGTGGAGGTAGACAGGATCTGGAAGAGAGCAGGAAAAGCCCAGAAAGGACCAGGGAGACCAGGCCAGAACAGAGGCTGTAGAGCTCTTGAAGAGGCATAGCCAGGCTAACTGGAGTAAGAAAGTGAAGGGGAGAGGGAAGGGGATGTAAGGGAGCCATCTTACAGGTGTAGCTCCTAACTCCAGGTCTTCCAGCCCTCAGAGACTGAGGAACAGGTGGACAGATTGGCAGTGACCCCTAGAGGTAGCTCCTTGACCCTCTCTCCCACATGCCTACCAGTCCCTACCCAGCTGCCAGGTATCAGAGTTATGCCAAGTGGGTATCTCTTTACCAGGAGAGGCTCCTTGAAGACGCACATGAGGGTGGGGCATGGATGGCTGAAGACACCAAGGACACCAGCAAGTGTCCAGAGACTCTGATCCTCTACAGTGGACCAGACAGTGTGTGTTTGAAACAGGAGAAAAGAGGCTACCTGGAGTGGGTTGGGGACTTTCTAGGGACTAACAAGAAAAGGAAAACCAGTGGGTGCTGTTGGTACTTTCCATGTACAATCTGCCCTGTCTCCTCCACTTGTCTGACCCTCACAGGGCCTCTACAGATGTCTTTATCCCCACATTGCACATAGGAGAACAAAGGCAGAGATTCCAGCCCTCAGCTACTTAGCTAGCAGGCAAAAAGCAAAGATAACATTCCTACTAAAAGTCAGAGCTGCTCAATTTTAAATTGCTTATTCCAGGGACTGAAGTGATGGCTCAGTGGGTAAGAGCACTTCCTGTACAGGCATGAGAACACAGATCCCAGAACCAAGAAATAAAAGTAGGCATGACCACACACATGCACCTATAAACCTTGTGCTGTGGGGAAAAGAGACTGGAACATTGCTGGTCATCAGCCATGCTTCAGGCCCAGAGAGAGACCCTGTCTTGAGGGGAATAAGGGTGGACAGCAGGATAAACAGACACCCAGTATCCTCCTTTGGCCTCTGTGAATGTGCATGGACATGTACACCCCACACCTTACATACACAAAATAAATACATTCCAGTTCCTTCCCCCACAGATGTGTCTAACGTTAGACATTAATGTTCACACTTGAGAAGCACATAATCACGTTACAAAAAGCTTGCAAAGGCGAACCTCATAAAATTAGAAGTTGGTTTATGATTTTGTGCTGAGCTGAATTCATAGCCATCCTCAGCCGCATGTGGCCCACGGACTGCAGTTTGGAGATGTCTGCCATCACGTTTCTCGGGTCTTAATAACACTAAGAATGATGAATGGAGTTTGGAAGCAGTAGAGTTTAGCAGTATCAGAGTTGTGACCCACTATAGCCACAGAAGCTCAGCTGGCAAATGCATCAGGAGCCTGGATGGGAGCAGACAGCGTGGACAGCATCCTGTATGGCTTTGTGGGGCACTGGGCATCACCTCTTTACTTATTAATAATTCTTTATAAGAGCATCTTTCAATATTCATGAGGTTGCAATAAAATTACATAGAGAAAAATTTTATCAAAATGCTGCATCAAAAAGAATATAGAAAGAGGACTTTTTTAACCTGAAATAAATATTTCTGATATTTTGATTGAATATTAAATTTAACACCGAGCTTCCTGACAGTGGTGGCAAAATGTAAGATGCGGTTACTTATGTGAATTTGAATACAAAATGAAACATTAAATCATTAAGGATGTAGCTATTCCCCACTGTTAAGTCCTTACAGAAGGATAGCATGTTCCAAATACTTACTACCCTGCTCTATTTGTGTAAGTCTGCATTTAAACCAAACATAAATGCATATGTATGAGTGGTGTGTCACACATATATATCACAATACATCTGTGTGCATATATTCAACTCATGAACTCTAGGACACATGAAAGCCAGAGAGATGAAAAGCCAGACTGCTAAGAATTGACTCTGCAACTTAAGGGTTTCAGACCCAGAAAGGGAAGTAGGGACATTGAGTTCTAATGTCCACGTGTGACTGTATGTGAGGAACCTCATGCACACGATTTGACTTTTGGAAGTTAATCCATCATCAAAATCAGGTCAGGAGAAGTCTCGATCATCAGGAGGCAGTTAAAGAAGTGTGTTGCCCAACTCGGTCCTATTTGGGAACTAAAACTTTGGGACCAGGAGTGCATGGGGTCCAGCAGGACAGTCTCTTCCTGTATCAGTTACTCTTTTGTTTCTGTGATCAAAGACTTGAGAAGAAGCAGCTTCCTAGAGAAGGGTTTATTTTTGGCTCCTTAGAATACAAGCCATCTTGGTTGAAAAGGCGTGGCAGCTGGTCACATTGCATTTGCAACCCAGTGACCCACTTCTCCCAGTCAGGCTCCACCTCAAGGCCCTCCCCAAGGTAAGAACCAAGTGTGCCAGCATGTGCACTTAAGGGAACATTTCACATTCAAATCATGATGCTTCGCTCCCAGCTAAAGTCCCTAGACAACCTCAGACAGAGCCCAGAAAGACTGCGCTTCTGGGGCTGTTTTCAGAGTCAGGACACTCTGCAGATGCACTTGGAAGGAATCTGCAAAGATGAGTTCACAAGTCTGAAATTACAAACTAAAGAGTCAGATCAATGAGAGTCCTCAGAGAAGAAAACCCTTTGAGGGGATATGGGCGATGCACCGAGCGAGACTGTAGAACTTCTATGTTTCATGCACGACAGGCTTTCTTCTTGTCCCCATGGTCAAAAGAACTGCTTGGTGGCAAGAATTCTTCTGGAAAGACCTGTCAGCCGCCGATAGAAGCCCAACCACTACAGTGAACCTGGTTGTAGATGCTTATATGGCCCGAGCAAAGATTATGCAATCTAGATCCTCCTCCAGTCCTCAGATTGTCATTTCCCCATTGTACAAATGAGAAAACCGAGACAAAACCAGGTTGCATAATTGGATTCCGAGCTCCCAGGCTGCAAGACCAACGCACAGCTCTAAGCCAGGATAGTTGGCTCCCAGCATGCCTCTCGCTCCCAGCATGCTTTTCGTTCCCAGCGTGCCTTTGTTAGCAGATCCAGTGCACTGTTGCTTGGCTGATAGCTACTCCTGAATTCCCCAGTGAGTCTGAGAGGACGGTTTTGTCAGCCTTTAACTATGCATCCTCTCCGGCTTCCTGAATCACAAAGGGCTCTGGATCCCCTTCCCTGATTTCCTGTCACCTCCATACTTCTCCTGCTACTTAACCTGCTGTCTCTCTCCTTCACTCTCACGCATCAGCTTGCTTTTTATGCTGTGATAAACATCATGACCAAAAGCAACTTGGGGAGGAAACTGTTTATTTTATCTTACAGATTGCAGTCTATCATGAAGGGGAGCCAGGTTAGGAACCTGGAGACAGGAACAGAAGCAGAGGCCATGGAGAAACGCTGTTTACCGGCTTGCTCCTCGTGGCTTGCTCAGTCTGCTTTCTTATAGACCCCCAAGATCACCACCCAGGAATGACACCACCTAGAGTGGGCAAGGTCCTTCCACATAAACCGTGAATCAAAAGTATGCCTGACAGACTTATCTACAAGCCAATACAGTAGAGGCATTTTTCTCAATTGAGGCGTTCCTTCCAGGGACCCTAGTGTGTCAAGTTGACAAAAATAAACAACAATAACACACACACCTACCCAAATCCAGTGGCAGATCCTAGCAGTTTGTCACCTAACCCCAAAGAGAGTTTAAACCAGAACTCTTACAATCTCACCTCTGTTGATTTGAGTACAGCCACCACCCTGTCCTTCCCTCTTGGACAGCTTCTATAAACAAATGTGTGGCTATATTTGTGGCTGGATTGCAGCTTCCGTGGGACAATTTTCTAGAAGAGAAGTCATTTCAGAAACTAAGGAGACAATATGAGATGTTTCCTACCATGACAGGCGGAGGAGGGGGGAGGCATTTGCAGACCGGCCACTGGTAGTGGGAGAAACTTCTTCAAGCATAGCTTTCTTCAAGCATAGCTTTCTTCAAGTATAGC
>JADRCH010000100.1:1118907-1152440 GCA_019843965.1 Rhynchomys soricoides | reverse complement strand
TTCTTCAAGCATAGCTTTCTTCAAGCATAGCTTTCTTCAAGTATAGCTTTCTTCTGACCATCTATGTTCAATCTATACCTACACATTAAACCAGGTAATTTACAATGATGTCATCCAAACGTTCTCTCGCCTTTTATGTTTGTAATGCTTATTTCATCTTTAATTATGTGCACCATGTGTATCTATGTGTGGGCATGTGCATATGTGAGTGCAGTACCCGCAGAGGCCAAAAGATGGCATTGCATGCCAAGGAGCTAGAGTTATAGGCAGTTGTGAATCCCTCTCCATGGGTTCTAGGGACTGAATTTAGTCCCTCTTGCAAGAACTGTGTGTACTCTTAACCACTGAGCCCTCTCTCTCTGGTGCCCTTTTCCTAGCCTTTTAAAAGTTAATGTTATCCCATACAGTTTCCGTGTTATTACAAAGTCTCTAGTCCCCTCCGTCCAGGTGGATGTAAATATTTCCTAATGAGGAAGCTCTTCTTTATTCATTTACTCTTTTGTTGCCGAAGCGGGAGACTGCTTATAAAACTGCCATCATACATGTCACGAATAATAAGTATTCTCTTCTCATGCCTAAAAAAAAAAGACCGTGGTTATGTTCCTTTTTCCCTTGGTCTGCCAAGAAGCTTACATTCAATTTACTGTTTAAGTTCACAGGTCCATTTTTTTTGTGTGTGAATGTGCACATTTACTTGATCATTCAGTATCTCAGATCCTGATGTTTCATTGCTTATTTGTGTCTTGTATGATTACTACTGGCTGGCTCAGAGCCTTGTGGATCAAGGACCAACACCAATTATTAATAAAACATTGTTCTGATATGACCATCCAGGCACCTAGCTTTTCCCTTTGGGAATCACTAATTAGTACTCTTAGCATAGTTTTCAAGAATGACATCACTCCATCAAACACCCAGAAGATCATTTAGGTTCTTGTTACACACTAGCCTGGCCTTCCAGGGAGAAGAGGGACATGGGGTTGAAACATGATACGGATGATAAAGCTAACCTCTCAATCGTAGTCCTAACACAGGCAAAGGGTGGGGCCATGCCCAGTGTGGAAGGTGTTGAGTTGGCATGACACCTGCTGACTCCACCTTGGCTTCCTAGGTTCACTTTGAACCCAGCAGTTCTGCATTCCCCTCCATGCTGCACAGGACTTGAGCAGGCACTTGACAGAGTCTTGGTGATAATAGGGGAAGAGGCAGGGTGGGTGGCATTGTCCCTAGCTCAGGTCTCCTTCATTAGCTGAGATGCTAGCCAAGCCTTTGGAGACTGCAGTCTTCAGAGCATTTTGAGCCAAAAAGTCATCCATAGTCTGAACCAAGAGCTACACAACAGCACTAGTTGGGATTTGAACAGGTAAACATCCCTCTCCTTGTTCTAGACAGGGCCTCTAGGATCACAAGCTGCCCTGTGTCCTAAACCAGACAGTTCCAATTTTTAAATCATTTTTAATTATAAGAAATTACAAAAGCCAGGCAGTGGTAGCGCATGCCTTTAATCCCAGCACTTGGGAGGCAGAGGCAGGCAGATTTCTGAGTTCCAGGCCAGCTTGGTCTACAGAGTAAGTTCTAGGACAGCCAAGGCTATACAGAGAAACCCTGTCTCGAAAAATCAAAAACAAGAGAGAGAGAAATATTACAGAGATACAATTTCCTTTTCAATGTGATCTAAAAAATAAACCATAGTAAAAAGAGGCATGGGTATGGGGAATGCTTGCTCCAACCTTCCCACTGAAGCCTATTGGTCAACATACCAAGCCCTACTTACCTGTCCCAGCTAAAATAGAGTGACTCCATGACAAGGCCTGCGTTTCCAGGCCGGTAGGTGTGGGCCAGAGGTGAGAACTCAAGAGACTGAAAGGAAGGAATGAGTAGGTGGGTGGACCGGTAGTTGGATGCATGGTTGTATAGATAACTTGTTCTGCCCACTGAAATAGAAATTCCTGAACGGTAATGAGAATTCCATTCACCCTAACTTCTGTCAGTGTCTGAGACACAGCGTGGGTCTTCAATGTTTGTGAAGTGATGAAATGTGGGTGGGTGGATGGGTGGATGGGTGGATGGATGGGTGGGTGGGTGGATGGATAGATGGATGGATAGATGAGTGGATGGATAGATGGATGGGTGGATGGATAGATGGATGGGTGGATGGATGATGGTTGGGTGGATGGATGGATGGATGGATGGGTGGGTGGATAGATGGATGGGTGGGTGGGTGGGTGGATGGATGGGTGGGTGGGTGGGTGGATAGATGGATTGGATGGGTGGATGGATGGATGGGTGAATGGATAGATGGATGGGTGGATGGATGGGTGGGTGAATGGATAGATGGATGGGTGGATGGATGGGTGGGTGGGTGGATGGACTGGTGCATGGGGAGTGGATGATTGTTTGGATGGATGGTTAACCAGATGGATGCATGCATGTGAGGATGTACTTTATGAATCAATGATTGCATTAAGGTACTTTGGGATTTGGGAGGGATGGAGTCCTATTCTTACGTTAGCTAGGAATATACTAAATGAATTTTAAGGATGCCAGCCAACTGGGATTCTGCTTCTCTATGAACTTGACTGTGAAGCACTGTGAAGTTTCTTCCTCGTGCCCTCTGTAGGCACGAGAAGGCAACATCTCTCCCTCGATTCTCTCATCTTCCAGGTGAATCCTTTGAAGGAACAGTGTGCTTCCCCCAGTCCTCCTGACACCTGCCAGATCCACTCCTCCCTCTTCTTCACCCCTTTGCTGCCCACACCACCTAGCCTGGAAAAATCCCACCTTCCGGCTTCTCTTCTCAGGAAAAAGGAGACAAGCTGAGCCCTCTCTGCATTCACACTCATGACATTCACAGCTCAGTCCTTGCCTTGGGAGTTAAATTGGTTTCCAGGTTCAGCCTGTTTAGACGTCTTTTAAGTGTCCTAGATGGTCTGCAATCAGAATCCGATGGAGCCGTTTTGAAGACTATTCAGGGCAGGCAATTAGTGGCTAAGGCATCACCTGCACAGAACGTCAGCGTTTTCATCCTCCCTGGCTTGAAAGTTACATGAGATTCATTATGTATCTCCATCACATTAACATAAAAAGCCCCATTCATCTAGTTTTATCTCCAAAGCAGACAAGGGAAATTTTCTCATTTTAATTGCTGGACCTTGCAGCTCAGAATAGGGTGACTAAAGCTGTCCAGAAACTTCAGAGAAGCCCCAAACCACAATGGGATGGTTGGAAACTGCAGAAATCCCAGGATTTGCATCTGGGGGAAACCTTCAATCGCAAACAGCACCCGGGATGTGCTGCTCTCAAGGCTCTTTCTCATTTCTGATTGGTGGAGCCCAGGCCCCTGGTATCACCTTGAGGGTCTTTCTGTCTGAAGGCAAAATGGTTTGGTCCTGTTGCCTTAACGCTTTGCTTTGCAACTAAGGAGATGGAGGCGGGGACGTGGAGGGTGGGGGAGTGAGGAGGTTGGGGGGGAACGGAGGGGGGAGGAGGGGGACGGAGGAGATGGGGTGGGGGTGTTGCCCAGAAAAGGGAAGGGACTGACCTGAGATCATAAAACCAGTTACCAAGGAAACCAGTCAGGACTCGATCAAGCCCTCCCTTTGCCCAACTTTGTCCTCAGTTTGCCCCATGGTTCCCCGTTTGTTGTAAGCCTAAGCAGTCGTTAACTTGTTCATCTGAACAATTTCCGTGACTCAGCCTAAGCATTTGGTCCTCTGGCTTAAAGAGTAGAGTGTCTCCCCGCCAAAAGAGCTCACTCTCTGAGTTTTTAGGGTGGGAGACTGGAACGTTTTAGCTCCACTGTTTCTCTGGGTAGGAATTACCAAGACTCAAAGCCTGTGTTTCTAAGCCAGCTGATGGAAAGACTGTGGGAAACAAACAAACAAAAAGAAAAACAGACAAACTACCCTGGGAATTCTTGTTCCTTGAACTCTAGAAAGCACTGGGGCCTGTCCCACCCTCCTACTCCCATCACCTCCTCTCCACTTCCGGTTGCAGCGGTTCAAATTGTTCTTCTTGTTCAGCCATGTGACAGTTTCTTGGGAGGGCATTGACTGGTTTGGGCTAAAGACGGGATGGAGAGGAGCACACCGCCTCTGTTCTGTAATCTCTGTGGGCAGAACCCACAGAGCACCTTCCCTTCATTGCCCTCTCAGTGAACACTCTCGGGCTAGCAGGGCACTCAGCTCATGCCGAGAGTGGTGGGTGATTTCAGGTGGAAGTCCCTTGTGCTAGCAGGGCACTCAGCTCATGCCGAGAGTGGTGGGTGATTTCAGGTGGAAGTCCCTTGTTGCTTTGAGATCAGGAACTCAGGGGCACCTTCCTTCTTCCCATGTAGCTCAGGTGGACTTGCTCACATGGAGTTATAAAAGTGTAACGTCCCCCATGCAGACATACCCAGAGCCCTGTAAAACCCGCCTTCTTCCTTCCAGCTGCTCTGCGTGCATGCCGTGCCAGCCAAGTTTGAGGCTCTTTCTCTGTGCAAGGCCTGACGTTGGTGAACCCCAGAGACAGTTTCTTCCACTTGCTAACACCTTGCACAAAGGAAGGGAAGGGAAAAGGAAGGGAACGGAAGGGAATCCTCCTGTGTGACCCTCAGAGAGACTGTCCAACCCAAACCCTCCTTTAGCACCTGGAAAGCTAAGAGCCCCTGCCCAAGTGCACAGAGCAGCCCGCAGGGCCCCTATTGCCCGGTTTCCAATCCTGAGTGTCTGCCTGCTGTTTTTCCTTCCTTCCTTCCTCCTCGCCTTTCTTCTCTCTTTCCTTCCTCCCTCTCTTTTTCTTTCTCTCTCTCATACATGGTCCTGCTATACACCCCAAGCCACCCTGGAACCCGTTATTAGATGCCAGGATGGCCTCAAACTTCAGACCTGGCTGCTGCTTCCTGAATGCAGAGATTAGAGACCACAACGAGCAAAGCTGTCATATTTTTCCCCCCAGGCAAAACGTAAATAAGTGGTTTCATGTGGCTCAACAGGAATTGAACTGAGCTCTGGATTTGGAAGTGGCATCTACTAAACCCACCACAGAGTGCTTGACCATGACTTAGTAGGGGTTCTAGCATAGAAGGTTCGTGAAGATCAGAGGCTGATCTTATCCTGGGCTGTCTTGAACTACCTTTCATAACCATTTCCCCTGTTTGTTTTTATTTTGCTGTTTGTTCGTGAGACAAGGCCTCACTGTGTGTGCACATGGTGTAGAGCTGGGACTCAGAATCTTTCCAAACCTCTCTGCTTCCTGGGAGTGTTTCCTCTCTTCCTGGCCATGGGCTTAAAGTGTGAGTCAGAAGGGAAATGGAAAAAGACCTTCAATTCCCTCCTAGCAATGAGCTGTCCATTCTCCACCTTTAAAAGACACAGAAAAGGACAAGGTTTGGAGATCAAGTTAAATGTCCCAATTTATTTTCATAACTTGAAACCAGAACAAACTTGGTTTTGAACAAATGAAATGGCAGACACATGCTGAACTCAACATTGTGACATTAAGGGAGAAAAAGAGGCCCAAAATCTTGTACAGAGAAGAAAAGGAACAATAAATATTTTACTAAGCTGTATTGAAATGACCTTCTGTCATCTCAACATTTTATCCATAATTAAAAAAAAACAAAAAAAAAAAAACAAGTGCCTGTTTTTAAAAAGCAGAGCACAAATACCAAGCAATAATAAATAGCTCCAAACTTGTTGTAAGAGACAAACCCTCTAGGCAAACAACAAAAGCGCATACGATAAGTAATAATAGAAAAGGTAATAAAAATATTTTGCCTTGCCAGTACAAAAGCAAACAGCTGAAATCAATGTGCCTTTGCTATGTAGGGCAGACACAGAGAGCACCAAAATCACAGAATCAAACCTAGGACGGAAGGGCCAGGTGGAAGGCTGTTCACTTCGGGGTTCACATTTTGCTCAGAGTAATCCAGTCTCCCCTTCCCCCTTCCCCCTCCCCCTCCCATAATGACCCTCCAATGGCAAGTGGCAGGTTCCAATAGGGAGCAACTTTAGATAAAGTTGTGGCAGTGTGGAACCCGGCCTGAGGTTGGCTGGGTCACCCACGCTAGAGCCCTTTGGCTGGGTCACCTGCTTCGGGTAGGTTGGTTGGTTGATTTTCTCTTTGATACGAGAAGCAAAATTCTCTTCTCTCTGCAGTTGACAGAGACACACAATCCTTGTGCTTTAGGATGGCTTAGTCCTGGCATTCTGGTGCTGGTGAGCTGGTGAGCTGGTGAGCAGGTGAGCACTGGCTAGTTTTTATGAGCACAGGAAAACCACACAGAGGCTCCCAGGCAGCAGAGAGGTGGGGTGGCAGAAGGGCAGGGCAACCCTGGGCCTTTGGGCAGGCATGCAGGACGCTGAGACCTAGTCCTGGCCTCCCACTAGGTCCCCATCCTTTAACTGTGCAAAGGCAAGTGTCAAATGGGAAACAGTGAGACAGAATCTGCATTTAGTAAGGATCTGCCTGGAAAGATGCACGATCATGCTTTCACAACCTGAAATGATGATTTCTTACATTTCCTGAAATTTAAAGAAAAAAAAATGGCTTCCTGATATAGGTATTTGTGAAGTGTAGTATTATTCCCTCATCCAGTAAATAAGCATTTTGTTATCTTAAAGCTACTTGGCTTTACCAAAAAAGGAAGGAAGGAAGGAAGGAAGGAAGGAAGGAAAAGAGGGTCTGGGGAGAGGAGACAAAGAGGAGGAAAAAATTAAAGATGAGTTGATAGAGAGAAGGTGGAGACCGGGGAGGGCGGAGGGAACATAGATGGAAAGGCACAGAATCCCTTCATCCCAGGCCTCACCATTCTGTAAGGGATGGAATTGCAGAGAAAAGCGGGGAAACAGAGAGGGAAATGGAGCAGACACTCTCGGTGGCGGAACAGGACTGAACAGGGCCCGCGTGCAAGGCCCTCCTCAGTCCCACCTGCACCAGTCTCAGTGGCAGAGGTTCCCCTGGGCCCAGCTGCTCCTTCCAGAAGCGTCGCTCCTCCCTCCAGGTTTGCTCAAGGACAAAAAAAAAAGCAGCTATGGATTCTCTCTCTGCTCCTGAGGGTGGTCAGGGGGTGGAGGGGGTAGCCGCGGTAGCCATAGCGGAGAAGGTAACCTCGCTTCTCACCCGTGCTACCTACCATCTTAGAGACCTTGGAGGAAGGGCTCTCTTTTCTCCACTCAACCCAAGTAAGAACGCGCCATCAAGTTGGCTGTGGCCTCATCAAGGAGGCCCTGATGCAAAGTTCGGGCATTCGAGTGAAAGCCCAAAGCCAACAGTTCTTTTGAGTAGGCCAATTCTGACAGACTATATACAACTGAAATGACGTGTGAATCAAAGCATATCTCCTTCTGCGTCTTTTTCTCTTGAAGGCTGTCAAACAATCCTTTCCTCCCTTCCTATACAAGAGGACTTAGCGTACAAATTCGGGTGGGTTTTGTTGTTCGTTTTTCGTTTCGTTTTGTTTTTTTATGGTTTTTTTGTTCGTTTGTTTGTTTTTGTTTTTTTGTAATATTTTATCCTGCCAAATTAAAAAAATATATTATGGCAGCTTGTTTTTTTTTTTTCTTTTTATTTCCAAATTCACTAACAAAAAGGTACATTAAATCCCTTTAAAAGGACAAGCTTACAGTTAAAAAATTACAAGCTCCAGTAAAAATACAGCGAGAGCCTACATCATATGAACCGACCAATATATCCATTCCAGAGGGAGGTAGGGGGAAAAATAAGTACAGGTCAGAAGTGTGATTTTTTTTTCTTCTGCAAAGCAGTAACAATATTTAGCACTTTCTCTACGTACTTTTTCTACACATTGTAGCAATCCCCCTTTAAACCCCCAATACAAGTTTCTATACATTTTGTTTTTCAAAATAAATTCAACACCCAAGGCAGAAAAAAATTTACTAAAACTCCGACTTTACAGGTTACTGTGACAGAACAGATTTTATAGACCCACCATTTAAAACTTACTGTAACGGTTTCAAGGAAAAGAAAAAGGACTTTTTTTTTCTTCTCATTTTGTAAAATGCCCAGGCAGTCTCAATTATTACAAATACTGGTCCACTTTGACAGTAATCAAGAAATCTCAATATATATAATGTATACTAAAACCCCGCCACCAAAAGAAAACAATATACACCTAGCCATTGTGGCATTTCTGTATAACCTATTAAGCAAACTTTGAAAATAAAATAAAAAGATCGCTCCAACACACATACACACGATTTATTTTACCCTTGTATGTATCCAATACTGTAAACGTATTTTTAAGACAGAGTGCACTAAATTTAAATTTAGGGGAAAAAAAAAAATCAGCCATTGTTCCTGAATTGTTTTTTGTTGTTGTTGGTTTTTTTTTTTTTCATTCAACGACATCGGCTTGTGTCACGTGAGTTTTAATTCAGCAGTAAGTCACCTCCACTCCACACCTAAGCAGCGTTGCCCCAAAAAAGAGGGGGGGGGGTCTGAAAATGGTTCTGCTGTGCTGGGTTTATTTCTTCATTTGACTGGATATTTATGGCATTTTCCCATCCTCTATCTTCAACCAGGAATTTTTTTTTTTAATTTAAAGTAAATGTGGCTTTGTTTCTAAAGAATGTACTTCTCTTGTTTGCTTTTTTAAAAGTCTTTTTTCATCTCAAAAAAAAAAAAAAAGAGTTTTGCATTTGTCTCAAGAGACTCAAATAGGAAGATCAGTTTTCAAGGCACGCACATCAAATTGAATGGCAGTAGAGAAACTGTCCAATAAATTATTTAATTTTGTTCTTTATAGTGCCAGTATTGTGAATGCCACGCTTAGCAACACTGACACTCAATCTCAGCTGTCCCTTACAGTTTAACCCACCTCTGGGCCAAAGATAAGAATATGCTGCAATTTCTTGTTTAGAAGCCATTTAATTTAAATGCAAACAAAAGCTTTAAAGTGCCGGTCAACAGAATTCAAACATCAAATTCCAACAAGTCCAATGTATAGTATGTCCCAACTAACTGGAGGAAGGAAAAGACAAAACACAGAAATGGAAGCAGCGTGGGGCACCTTGAATAGAACTCTTCCTAGCTCCTCCAGGAAGAGAGAACAGGCGAGATTCCCCTGCCCTACAGTGCCTATCAGCGTGAGACGAGCGACCCCGCAGCTAACTTCTGCAGTCCACCATCAGGGCCAGTTGTCTGCTTGGGACGCGGTCAATGACCACTGTAGCAATGGACACCTGGGATTGATCTGTAGGCTGGGGGCTGAAAAGAGAAGCAAGCTATCGTGCCAGAAGCCTGAGAGAACATTGTTAGTCTCTTCCTTCTTGCCACTACAGGCCACTGCTGTCTCCCTAGTGGGTACCCTCAGCCCATTTTATACAGCCAAATCTACAGCAAAGGGCAGAGGTGGCTTCCCAGAGTACGCCAAGCTGCCCCAGAAAAGGACAGTATTGCATCTCCTGGTAACGAATGCACAACTGTAGGATGCTGGGGCTGTTCCTAGAGTCACCCGGGAAAAGATTCTCTGGGTCCCCAGTGAGGGAGAGGCTTGTTTGCCACGTCTCCCTCAAAGTTTTCCTTCCGTAGCATGAAAGTTGAATGCCACACAGAGAAGCCTCGGTGGCTTAGGAGGACATCAGTGCCTACCTCTCCAATGCGATGCTAAAACAAAGTGCTACAGTTTTAAAGATTGTAATCCGCTGTACATCCACCTCCCCGGAAAAAAAAAAAAATGTTTTTGAAAGCCACCCCTCCCCCCGAAAAAAATCCCACATGCCACTTTTCATTTCAGGACAAAGTAAATGATGAAAACGCAAACAACTTTAAAAGTCATTTAAGTGTTGGCTTCTTGACAAGAAATTACACATGCTTAGCTTAAATTTCAAAAAAAAGCAGCACCCCCCCCCCCACACACACAAAATTATAATTTAAAAGATAGCTTCCCTCTACATCACTTGCGAGTCATTGCTCAGACTACTACTGGGTTATTAAAAAATGAAGGGATGGATACTCAACAAAATCTTTTAAAGGAATTTAAACAGAAATAATAATAATAATAGGTACCTGCACGTACATGCCAAAAAAATTACAAAACCCAATAAATACAGAAATTATTGCACAGTTAAAAGGCTCCACAATTACTTTTTTTTTTTTTTTTTAATTTTTACTGCCTTAATCAACCCTCAGGTTTCCATAGGACTTCGCAGACACAGGTTAGGTTGGACTGCCGCCTCCCTGGGCCCCGGGGATGCAGAGGTCAGTCCGGTCACCGGGTCCCGTTGGCGAAGGTTGGCGATGGTCACGCTGTACAGATGCACGCACGCAGTGTCCCCCGCGTACACGCTTAGCTCCTCTCCGCCTGCTCGATTTTGACATCATTAGTCAGCAAGTGTTCACCGTGCCACTTTTTCATGTGTTTCTCCAGGGTGCTGTAGACGCTGAAGGGCATCTGGCAGATGTCGCATCGGTACACCTCCTTGCCGATCTGCCCGTGCGTCTTCATGTGGCGCGTGAGCTTGCTGCTCTGCGCGCATGCGTAGTTGCACAGCTCGCACTTGTAAGGCCGCTCGCCGGTGTGGCTCCTCCGGTGCACCGTCAGGTTGCTACAGTTCTTGAAGACCTTGCCGCAGTACTCGCACGTGTCGCTGCGGCGGCCCTCCTTGGAGCTCGGCCGCCCAGGACCCGGGCCACCCAGGTGAGGCGTGCTGCCCCCGCTCGCTGTGCCACTGCGCCCGGACAGCCCGCCATCCAGCAGGTCCCCAGGTGGCGTGGAGAAGCGCAGGCTGCCGTTCTCGGAGGAATGTTCCGACGACGTGGCGAAAGGTGACTGGCGCGCATCCGTGAAGCCCAGGAATGGGTCCTTCATGAAGTGGCGTGACGCAGCGTAGCCCACGAGCCACTGAGAGTACACGTTCTCAGATGGGATGAGGGCGGCGGGTGGCAGCTCCAGGTCTTTCTCCACCTTGATGCGCTTGGCCGCGTGCAGCGCGGGACCACCGAGCCCCGGGCTGGGCAGAGGGGCCGGCTTGCGTGGGAAGAGCGCTGGGAAAGGCTCTGCGCCTGGCGCGAAGGCCCCACCACGCCCGTTCACTGCGCCCGGTGCACCCGTGTCCCCGCAGCCACCAGCTCCAGGGTCACCCGCGTCGCCTGCACGCTTCAGGAAGGCGCCTCGCTTCTCCCCATATTGCTGCAGTGCGCCCAGCCCTGCATCCTCCATCACCTTGCCCAGTGCCAGAGCCTTCTCATCCGCCAGAGCCGCAGCCGCGGCCCCCGCGCCCGCCACCCCCGGTGGCACGCCACCTCCGTTCTCGCGGCCACGGCCCAGCTCCGAGTCCATGCTGAAGCTCGACTCAGGCCGGCTCTCATTCTCCAGTAGCAGCTCCTCTTCTTCCTCCTCCTCGTCCTCGTCGTCTTCAGGCTCTGGACCCAGAGATGGGTCGCTCTCGTGGTGGCG
This sequence comes from Rhynchomys soricoides, assembly GCA_019843965.1. NCBI lineage: Eukaryota > Metazoa > Chordata > Mammalia > Rodentia > Muridae > Rhynchomys > Rhynchomys soricoides. The sequence goes on along the minus strand of JADRCH010000100.1, from coordinate 1,141,039 downwards.
GAAGTCGCCATCGGCTGCTTTGAGGTCACCTGGCAGCTCGCTGGTGCCGGGCTCAGGGGAGCTGGCGGCAGAGAGTCCATCGTCTGAGCGGCCAGTCAGGGAGCCCGCCTTGTGCATGTGCGTCTTCATGTGGCGCTTGAGCTTGCTCGCCTGCGAGCACGCATGGTCGCACAACTGGCACTTGTAGGGCTTCTCGCCCGTGTGGCTGCGCCGGTGCACGATGAGATTGCTCTGGAATTTGAAGGTCTTGCCACAGAACTCACAGGACTTGCTCTTGGCAGGCGGCTGCGGTGGTGGCGTGCCCGTGGGCATGGGTGGCAGCGGTGGCGTGCTGAGGAATGGGGACTTGGGGCTGGGCTGGAAAGGGTTCAGCAGCCGGTGCATAGGGTTGCCACGGCCTGGGGACACGGGTGGCGGTGTGGAGCTGTTGCCGGCCAGTTCTCGCAGCCGCCGGGAGAAGTCCATGGCAGGAGAGTCTATGGCCATGGGGTTCAGGCGCATGACTCGGTCGAAGGCACTGGGGTGCTGGGCCACGAGCCCCATCTCCTCTGCACTGAGGCGGTGTGGGTCCAAGTGATGGCGTGGTGGTGGGCTGAAGAGCGGTGGCGTACCAGGCAAGCGGCCCTCGCCGAAGCCGGGGTGGTCCCGCAGGATGGGGCCCGTCATGCGCAGCAGGTTGAAAGGATTGCTGTCCCCCAGGAAATTCATGAGTGGGGACTGCGCCACAGCCTCCGGCCCGAGCGGCGGCGGGATGGTGAGCCTGGGCGTGAGCGAGGTGCTGGCCGGCCCGGGCTCCAGGTAGATGCGGAAGCCATGCGTGTTCTGCGCATGCTGCAGCAGGAACCAGGCGCTGTTGAAGGGCTGCTTGCATGTTGTGCAAATGTAGCTGGAAGGCTCATCTTTACCTGGGAAAACATGAAGAAGAAAGGCCGAGCGTGAGCAGGTGTGGGGCAGCTGGGGTGGCCACAGGAGCAGACAGGCCTCGCTGTGTCCACCCAGAAGACAGAGAAAACAAGATCTATAAGCGGGCCGGGCAGTGGTGGTGCACGCCTTTAATCCCAGTACTTGGGAGGCAGAGGTAGGTGGATTTCTGAGTTCGAGGCCAGCCTGGTCTACAGAGTGAGTTCCAGGACAGCCAGGGCTACACAGAGAAACCCTCGAAAAACCAAAAAAAAGATCTACAAGCGGGCCCGAGGGGTGGGGATGGGGGCGAGGAATCCTAAGAGTCACTTGTGCAGCAGCCAAAGGGTAGACAAGCCTCACCTGACCACCCAGATGGCAGGGGACAATGGGATCTATGAGCAGGATCCAGGGCACCCGGGCTTAGCGTGCACTTAATAGGTCCGGTGTCCCCTGTAAGTGTTATTTTCATCATTTTGTGGGCCGGAAGGGAGAGAGTGACAGTGGCTACCTTATGTAAAAGACAGAGTAATAAGTTTCACCTCCACACCATGTAATCCAGAGTTTTTGACTCAGTCACTGTTGACATGTGACTCCACCCTCATAATTCATCGCTGGGGTAAAAAAAAAGGGGGGGGGTACCGCCACATAGTCGAAGCCACGATCCCCACCCTCCCGTGATGCAGACAGAAAAGTATACTCATCATGGAATGTCCCCTCTGGGACAAAAATCACTCCACCGCATCCTCCCCTTGGGAACTACTGACTCCGTTGCTTTGCAACTTAAAAAAAAAAAAATAATAACAGAAATTGATCCATTGTGGAACGCCTGCCTGGCATGGATGAGGACTCAAGTTCAATTCCCAGGAATGCTAGAGACAGACATTCAGATAGATGATACCATGCCTACGTTTGAGATTTTAGCCACAAGAAATTCCTATTTCATGGGCCAGTGTTATGTAGAAAATACTATCCGATAGAAACCCAGATAGGTGAAGCAAGATTGGCCCCAAGAAACAGCCTGCTACCCACCCTTCCCTACGGCCTCACACACCCACAGTGTGGAAATCAGCTCCCCAGCCCCCAAGCAGGGCAGGGGATAGGGGATGGGACTCCAGCCTAAAAGAGTGGTTTGGTGTCTTCTGCCAGAAAACAAAGGGACGAAAGGCGATCACCAAATGTGACAGCAGTCAGGATGAGCAGCCACACATGTTGATTTGTTATAACTGGCTCGGGTGACATCGGTAATAAATCGCAGTGGACACTGGTGGCCCTGAGCCAAAATAATACATATTTGTCAGTCAATCAGGGCCAGTCACAAGATGGAAGCCAAATCTCTCATCTGGAGCTGTTGACCTCGACATGAGGCCACACTGCTTGCTAGAACCTTCCTAATGCTGTAGAGGTGCAAGATAGTCATGAACAAGGCCTGTCTGCCATCATCCGATGTAGCATCTCCGAAGCAGTATGAACAGGCCTCTTATTTCAGGCCAGGCACACAGTATGGCAGCCTCAGGCTTGAAAAGCCCCTCTCCTCTGTTTAAACTTGCCTCTATCAAACAGATATCAACACTGACTCTAAGTCAGTAGCTTCAAACTCTCGGCAAAGCCAAGCATGAATGCTGTTTCTGTACCCTACAGTAGACAAGGCTGTGGAAATGGATCTGAGAAGCCACCACCTATGCTGTACCACCAGCCTAACCTGGGACTTCTACAATCTTGGGTAGACAGTCTCTCCACTTCCCGCCAGCTAATGACACTTTGTAGGAAGCTGCACCACCCCCTACCCCCTGCAGTGTATATATGTCCCAAAGTCCACCTCAGCCTCTGTTTCCAGTCTGCACCTCTCTACGTTAGGTTTGCCAGCCAACCAGGACCCACAGAAAAGTACTATGTCAGCGTGGGGCAGCATTGGGATTCCCTCGGACCATTGCACCAGTGGGCCCAGGGCATGCAGCCCTAGAATCCAAGACATGCTTTTGCAAGCCAGGGATTTCCCCATCATGCCCTGATACTATATCTATGGGTTTGGTGGGAGGGGAGTGAAGCAAAGAAGGATGGAAATAAAAGAATTCTGAAAGTCCAGCCTCATTCCCGCAGTGCATGTGTGTTCATGTGTGCAGGCATGCATGCATGTGTATACATGCGTGAGGAAGTTTGAGGACAACTTCTGGTGTCATTCCCTGTCGGGCACCACCTTCTCTTTTTTTGAGACAGGATCTCTCACTGGGACCTGGGGCTCACAGACAAGGCTGGACCGGCAGGCCAGTGTCCTGGAGATCCTCTCCCACCTCCCCTGCCCTGAGAATAGAAGTGAATGACACTTTGTTTCTGTGCATTCTAGGGATCGAACTCAGACTCTCAAACCTGCGTGGCATTCCTGTACAGAAAGCCATCTCTCCAGGCCTCCTCCATTCTTTAAGCTTCCACAAGAGTGTTGAGAATACAGCTCAATGGTACAGTGCTTGCCTAGCATATACGAGACCCTCGGTTTAATCGTCCACACCAGACCCTCCAGCAAAACAAAACAAAACAAACAAGAACAGTCTGGGAACAGGCTTTTGCTCTCTCCAGCTGTCCCAGCCTGTCTGGATGGGTCTGTGTTGGGCAACAAGACTCGTAAAGAGAATCTTCTGTCCTAGCCTGGTTTCACAAGCCCTGGGTAGCCAAGATGCTTGTGATCAGACTGTTAGGCTAACAGAAGCTGTGCCTCTCCAAAGCCCTGACTGTTCCATACTCAGCTTATTAGCTGATGTGCTTGGGGAACAGAGTGGCTTGCCCCAGATAACTCACATGGAGCTGGCCAGATGATAGCTTTAGACTCTTCCTCACATCGTGTGTGTGTGTGTGTGTGTGTGTGTGTGTGTGTCATAAGGTAAATATAAGTCCCTTTCAGACACCTTGGAGTTCCTAACATAAATGAAGTACCATGTCCTAGGAGGTCACATAAGAGGTCACATATCTAACTAAAGGATGTTTCTATACCCTTCTCTGGGCCCCAGCCACTCTAAGTAATGGATTTATGGCAAATGGCTGCTGAGATCTGGGGTGTTCTTAAGTCTGGGGCCCCTCTCTTTTCAGCATCTCCATTTCCTTGAGTAGCTCTGAAGTACTTCCTGTCTCTTTATCTGGTGGCCACACGTTTTTCTAGACTGTTCTAGCCAACAAATAGAGAAATCCAAAGTGGACTAGGTAACTAGGTAGCCAAAATAACTGATTCCATGTTTTAGAAAAGCAGAGAGAAGGACACACATGTTCTAAACTGCATGTTCTAGAACCCAGATGCCACCACCATACTTAAACTGTGAGGAGAAAGGGGGCTGATTACTTGTCCAGTCAGATTTCAGGGCCACTTGTCACCCCAGGATGAGAGCTATCTTTATCAGAGCCCTTAAGTGTCCTTCTACAGAACTCTAGAATTCACTCACTGTAGGCAGCAGCCTCCCCCAGCACCTGAAAGAAAAAAAAATCTCCCAGCCCTTGAAGGCCCTCCCTAGACAACTCTCTTTCCAGCCGCCCCCATCTTTTTTAAAATAAAATGTTCATTTACATATGACGACCTCATGGCTCTCTCTTGCCTACAAATAGCCCTGAGCATGGAGTTGCTCACTTTTAAGAACTGAACAATGTCAGAGAGTCTTTGACGAGCCACTTGGAACATCTTTCTATTCAGGAACTGCATAACCGTTTTATAGACACAGCGCAGACCCAGATGGCATGCCTTTAGACAAGAAGAGTTGTAGACAGCAGGTTGCTTCTGACTCAGGGCTGGCCTTAGCTCATCTCAAACTCTTCCTTGCTGCCTCAAACTCAGAGTTACCTGCACACAGGTGCTCTGGTGGATGACCTGCTTTGCTAATGGCCTCACACTGCTGCTGTGGCTGCTGCTAATGATCCTAACGGCTGGGTCCAGGTGACTTCAGAAGCACCAGTCCTGGCCTACAGACCTAGAAATGTCAGCTGTGTTCGTCTCACCAGGTCACACGGGGCAGCTCAAACTCCAGGGCCCTGCCTTTCCTTGTTTTCTCCCTCTTTACTTCCACAGATCTTTAGAGCACACACTAAGCCTTCTTTGTTCTTCCAGTGTGTTATCTGAGGATTTTCAAATGCAGAATCCGACCCCAGATCTCTTCTGACAAGAGCCCCACACACAGAGTGATGCCACTAAACACTTGGGCCTTGCTCACTAAAGGGTGTAGCCAAACATGAGATGTCACCTCTCTGCACCTTGCTTCCTGCCGCTATAAACCGCGCACTGCCGTACAGATGTGGCAGTAGACATGATGCACTGTGGATTTGTTACCCATCCTTGTACATGGCTATGGGTGTTTCAGGAATGCCTTTTGGTTTAAAGCCTGGACAAATCGTAATATAGCTTGACTCAAAAGCAGAAAATGTTCAAGGACACTTCTGTCCAAGCAGTGGAACTAGTCTGGGCTTCCCGGGCTCCTCAGTAAGTCACAAAGCACCACACGACTCTCTTGGCATTATCTCTGCCTTAGTTCATGTCACCCTTGTTCACCAACTCTGAGGGCAGACAAGTGAGATTGTGATTACATGATCATACTAGACCATGAGGACATGCAGTTTAGAGAATCAAAGTCACACAGTCAGGAAGGGGCAGGACCACGCCCTGACCACCTTCCCAGGTTCCATACAGGATCCTGGTGGCCTCCCTGCACACACCTGTCAATACCAGGGTCTGTCACCTTTGCTGCATGTGTCACATTGTCAATGGTTCTGTACTGACAGTGCCCTCTCATGGAAGGCCACTGACTGTCCGTAGACAGTCTCTCATCAGGTCTACCCCACGGCAGGCATTCACCTAGGGTGGAATAAGGGAGTCATTTTACAGAGCCGGAAAGCATACTGGGTGGCATATGCTACTTGGGGACCTAGTGAAGGGACCACATGGCAGTGAGGTGCCTACCTTGGACAGGAATCGGTACCCCTGGGTGTCTCACAGCAATCCTTCTCACCCAGTACCCAAACAAAAGGCTGGTCTTGCCTCATCACTTAAACCCAGTCCCAACCCCAAGACACACACACACACACACACACACACACACACACACACACACACCCTATAACTGCTAAGAGTGCTGTCTTCACAGTTCCATAAAGGCAAAAAGTATAACCATTATTCAGGTGACAAGTAGATCTCATGTTCATTTAAAACCTTACACCCCACCCCACCCCCCGATGGGACTGGAGAGAGGTGGCTCAGTGGTTAAGAGCACCGATTGCTCTTTCATAGGACCCTGGTTCAATTCTCAGTATCCACATGGCAGTTCAGAGCTATCTGTAACTCCAGTTCCTGGGGATCTATTGCCTTCTTCTCAATTCCGTGGGCACTGTATGCACATGCCGCACAGATATATAGGCAGGCAAAACACCCCTACACTCAAAATAAAATAAAAATGAATCTAAAAATAAATTAATTACACCCTCCTCCCCAGGCTGGAGGTGTATTCCAGTATTCCAATGGTAGAGTACTTGTCAATCCCCCATTATTGCCTAGCACCCCAAAAATAAAATAAAAAAATTAAAAATGTCTTTCGCGATGTCACAGAGAAAATGTCAGCTGGGCTTCCTGAGTGCTAATAGTCATTCATAAATCCATAAGCATCCTACTGGTTCTCAATTCTCTCACTCAGACCTCAGCCCCGGGAGGCAGAAAGTAGAGCTGAGAAACAAAAGGTAGCAAAAGACAGCAGGAAATCTCTACCTCTAGCAGGGATGAGCTAAATACACTACAGGCTTCATGCAACACCCCACAGCTCAGAAAGTGCAACTGCCATCGGTTCCATTTTACAGATGACGAAACTGAGGTCTGGAAGAGATGAGGAGATCTGCCTGATGTCCCACAGCTGGCAGGTGGCAATGTCTAGGTGGTACACTGTAAGGAGAAACATTGCTCAAGGAAGAAGTGTCTGAAGCTCAAGGGCCTAGGATGAGGATAGGCACGTGTGTCCTGATGTTTTACCTTTCATCTCAGCGTGAGCAACAACAACAAACAAAAGTCAAGATGAGTTGCTTTAGGCTAGAGCTGTGGTAACTGAATCCATGCTGACTTGCTCATGAGAATGGGACAGATCCACAAAAGGGTGTGATAGCATGGTGGCTCTGACAGTGGCTGTGGGGATGCTATGTGGGATTGTTGACACTTGGTGATGTACTCAGCTGGCCTCGGTCTAACAGACAGACCCATCTATCCATTTACACACACACACACACACACACACACACACACACACACACACCCAAACCTCAGAATCCTCTTTGGTCTGTGCTTCAGAGAACCTTGAGCCAATGCAGGGATCCTGGGCCTCTCTGTTGTCTGGGGATCCCGTACACCAGAGCTCAAGCAGTAGGGACTGGAACAGAAAGGACTGAATAAACTTGTAAGTTCTCCATGTCATCATAGACTTTTATCTCATTGACTGGATACCATTCTGCGCTTGATGCTCCTCCAGCAGGGAGATGCACACAGCACACAGTGCAGGGGAGCTGGAGGTCACCTCATAATTATTTAGTGAAAAGGAGGAGCGGCAGAACTGGGGAGATAGCTCAGCCAGTGAAGTGCTTGCCTTCACATGTTAGAAATCCCAGTGCTGGGGGAGCAGAGTCAGGAGGATCACAGAGGCCTGGTCACCAGCTAGCCTGGCCTACTTGGCAATTTATGAGCTTGTCAAGAAAATGTTGAGAAGTGATTAGCATCTGAGGTTGTCCTTTGGCCTCTAACACATATGCACTGCTAACACACACACACACACAAACATACACACACACACACACACACACACACACACACACACACACATGCACAGCTGTATGAGTGGAGCTGAGGGAAAATTTAGGGTGCTAACTGAAGATCCAAGACCTTAGCAGCATTGGGGATTAAAATCTGCATTACACCGACTTCTGTCTACACCTCCACATCAGCACACCCTGACCATGCACACAAGAAAATAAACATATTACAGGCCAGACTGACTGGCCTTGGACTATCTATCTGTTCAGACTCCATCTGATTCCTTGCTTATCTTGTCAAGTACTAGGACTACAGCCCCTGTAACAGTGAGGATCATGGGTGTGCTTTAATGTCTCTGTCCTGTGATCCTGCAGTTCGACGTAGCCCAGGACATTTCCTTAGCTTTTGCAAGCAGACACTTCTGTTCTCTTCAGACTTGACACTGCAGTCAAATTGCTGGACATCAAGAAAGCTTGGGCTTCTCACTAGGAAGGGGGAGGTCTTCCTGGGTTGTTTGTTGTGGTAAATTGCCCATGATGGGGTCCCCTATCAGTCTACTTCCTGAGTATGCAGCAGGTGACTCAGGGGACACAGAAAAACGTACACCCTGCCAACATGTTCCGTGTGTTTTCCCATGGTGTGTATCACAGAAAGCGTCACCACCAGGTTTTGTGGACTACCTGGTCTCCTTCTCTTTGCCTGAGCTTCCTTCCACAAGGTGTCAGACCCTTTTAATCCTGGATACCGTGCTAGATCACCAAGACCTTGGTCTTGTTATCTCTGAACGACATGAGAGCTTTTTTCAGACTTCTTATGACAAGGAAATCAAAACTCATCCCAGGTGAGCGGGCCCCACAATCCCACAGCTTGTTAACTGGAAAAGCTTGGAATCATACTCAGACCTACCTGACCTGGCTCACTCTGTGTCCTTACTCACAGCTAGCAACCTCTGTCACAGAAGAAGTGCTGACTCTGTCACTGGCCCTGAAGGGGGCTTGGACCAGGCAATGCGTGGTCTTTCCACCTGCCCCTGTGAACACCAGAGAGCCGGACAGGCAGAGAAGCCAGGTAGTCGGGTTCAAGTACAGGAAGTGGTGAAACGAATGTAACGTTGAGAAAATCTTATTCTCTTCCCCTGTGTGGGACCGGAGCCACATAGATGACCACGTGGCTTCATCTACCAGGTGTTAACTCACCCTGGGAGAAAAAAACTCTGTACTTACCGCCTTCACCACAGTTGCAAACCAACTGCCATTTATCTGCCCTTCAACAGACAAATCTTACTGAAGATGTCAGTGCCGCTTGCTTCCCTCCCCTCAAGGAGGCCACAGGTTGGGATATGGGCATGGTTGATGTTCAGTTAAGCATTAGACCCAGAATTTTGTCAGGCTGAGCTAAATCAACTAGTGGACTTCAAAAATACCATGGGGGGGAAAGATTGGGGGGTGGGGCTGGAAAATATAGTCAAGCCAAACATGAAAAAGCCAGAGGTGCTGAGGTGAGGGGGGGGGCCCTCAAGGCAGAGGCAGGCCTGCAAGGGAGACTTTCTGAGCACACCTAGATGCAGGGCAGGTAGCCATGATGGAAGACACAGCTCTGCCTGCTACAGAAGAAGAGGGATGCAGGAGATGCCACAGCCACCCCACAGAATCCAGAAGTTTTGCATTCCAGAGCCTTGGATGGAGGGCTGGCCCCGCCCACCCACTCAGCCTCCCAAACTAAACTGAATGTTGAATGTTAAGGATCACTCTGTTCCCAGGAGGTCTGTCTCCACAGTCACTCCATGTCTGGAAAGGAAGACTGTTTCTTCATGCAAATGTTCCCTGCAGCTTCCCAGTACCCTTTCTCCTGTGTGGCCACCTGCCCCTCTCTCTACACTCCATGGTCTAGTAAAGCACTGTGAGCCAGGACCACTGAGCATCAGGAGACAGGAGAAGGGCTCCGTTCATGGAGGCTACAGTCCAGCAAGGTATTGATAATTATGTGATTTCCAGCAAAGGTTTAAGCATCTGGTCCATAAAGAAAGGTGAGTCCTGGCAACTTGGGAGCCCAAGGGAAGGCCCTCCAAGAACACCCTAATGCTGACTTTAGAAGGGAGAGAAAGGACAGGCTAATAAAGGAAATGAAGTGCCCAGAGTATAGAGATGGACCCTTGGTGCACAGGGACTGGAGTTGGAGCTCAAGAATGGGTTTGAAGCCTATCTGAGGAAGGACCAAAAATGTGTAGAAATGAAAATAACTTAGCCAGATATGAAACTAATTCCAATTTCTAAAAAAGAAAAGTAAAAAAATTTCAAGCCCATACTCAAGGCTCATGCAAGACAAGACCTGTTTGGTCTAGCAAAATCTCACTACAGCAAAGGATGCAGGTAAAGAAAGCCCTTGGACAGTTTCCAACTGGAAGATGTCCCCCCCTCATACCAAGCCAACCTGTGAAGGTCTGTAATGTAGGAGATGGCCCTCTATCCGTCTCTCAAGCAGGTTGGTTACCACAGCAAGCCTCTCATTAGACAGCTAAGAACCGTGAACCCACACCTTCAGGACCAGGGTGGTCTAGGCAAAGTGACAGAGAAGCTCAGCTACAGGCACCATGCACCCCATGGGTCCCAAAACAGTCTTCCTTTCAACCGTTTGATTTTGTGGTCAGACCAGGTGTGCAAGGTCAGGCTGGGAGAAACAACCACCCAGATCCGAAACAAAGAGAAATCGCTGACCGAGAGGCTGATCCGAGTAGGGTGAAAACAGAGGTGTTTCTCACAGACGTGGAGAGTGGGGGAGGAAAGGGCAAAGGGGTCAGGTGATCTTACAAATAACAATTCCCCTGGAGCACCTACAGCTACAGTTGGTCACCCTCAGAACCCTGGCCTCCCGTGAAATCTTCACGTTCATGGGAGATCACCTCAGGCTTCTGCACAGTCAGACCCCTTGAAATCTGCATGTCTTGGGCCTCTCTGAACCACACCCACACTTCTCCAGTGGGTTTTTCTCTCTGAGTGTGGGTGTGTGCTCATGTGCTCTTGTTTAAGCAGGTGCAAGTGTGTAGTGGTGAGGTGGTCGACCTCTGTCTGTGCAGAGACCAGAGGACAACCCACAACAGTTCCTCAGGAGCCATCCATCTTGGATTCGGTCTGTTTCATTTTGAGACAGGGCCTCTCACTGGCCTAGAGCTTACTGAACAGCTTGGTCTGACTGGCTAGAACATTCCAGCGACCCACCTGTCTCGGCCTCCTCAGCTTCATGCCACCCTGCCTGGAGTTTTTGTTTGTTTGTTTTATTTTGTTTTGTTTTTTTACATAGGTTCTAGGGATCAACGCCAGGTCCTCAGGCTTGCAAGCAAGAGCTTCACCAACCGTGCAGTCTCCCCAGACTCCTCCTGTAAGATCGGAGGTGCTGACGGACAAATTCACCTGAGTGGTTCTGTCCTTCCATGCCACCCCCACCCAGCGTGGGTTTTTCAAGAACTCTGGAGCAGGGGTTGTACAGAGAATGTACCAGGAACAGGTAAACCATGCTTATCACTTAATGGCCAAAATGCAGTGAATTAAGGAAGCAAATGGAAAAGGCAGGGACCCCCTTAGGTGTGTGGGAGCCTCCACATCTGCACCCCATTGTCTCACACGGCAAGTGAACCTCACCCCTTGCGGGCTTTCTATCCTTCTAGAAGACTCAGGATGTCTCATGTGTCATGGCTTCCTTCCCAGGAAACTCTCCATCCTTCCTTTCCTTAAATCCACAAAAATCTCCACTTTCTACCCCAAGAAGTATGGCCTGGGCAGTAAATCTCGTTTTAATAGAGTGTACGTTTAGCTGTGAGAAGATAATTGGCGTTATGGAGAGCCTCAATGCCGAGTTATATAGGTTAGCTAATGCAGAGGGGACTCATTACCGACACACTACAAACAAGTCGTAATATATGTATATTGTTCTGAGTGGTGCTATAGCAAAAGTGTTCCGGTCCACGGGGATTGATAAAGCGCGAGAAAACAGCAGATACGCACTTGTAAATTTGTCTCATTTGTCTCTGAAGTTAAAGGTTATTCCCTTGTTCTGAATTTGTAATAAAAACATGCTAGCCCAGGGTTTGTGGAGAATGTTTGAATATTTAAATTGTGTATAATGATAGGTAATTACAGGGTAAAAACTGGACCTTGTGAATGGGGGATCACGGTGTGGATCACAGAGTGTTCCCCCACCAACCCCCACCCCGCCACGACTCTTTTATCTCTAAGGCATTTTCTAAGCACTGCCACCCTCTCCCCTCCTTCCCTCCTCCCCCAAGGGTTGAGGTACAGGCCACATTCCACAGCCACTGAGCAGGGACCAGCTAGACTTGGGTACGCCTGGGTAGGCACCCCCCCCTCCAGTTTTGCTTCCTTCGGTATGCAGTGTGTCTCTCTAACCCCAGATGGAAGCTGAGGCACTTGGCTCTTCTCAGAGCTGGTGTCAGTGCTGCTGTGTGGCTCAGGGGATGACAGGCTGGGTGTGAGGAGGAGGTTCAGTGGACAGGATGAATTTCCTCTACCCCCACCCCCTTCTGCCATATTCTCTTTCCCCAGGAGGGGCTGGCAGAGAGCCCCAGCTGTGCCCACAGCCTAGGGCGGGGACGGGGTGGTGGTGTCGCTCTCCACAGCAGCCCAGGTGTCTACCTGGTCCCGGCCGCCAGCCTACCCAGGTTAACCAGCTACAGCGTATGAGTGACTCTAGCCAGCTAGTCACCGAGCACAGAAGTCATCAGCCAGCGACTGCTCTTTTTTTGCACCACAATTAAGACGAATCAATACGACGTGCCACAAATGGTATTTTACTCTCAATAAGAACTGGAGCTGAGTTTATTCAGAATATTTTAGCGCTTCCCCGGGGAATTTTGGGCTACGCAGATGGCAAATAAAGTAGTCAGCCTAAGGCTACAGCACATTATGGTAATTCTGATGTCAGATGTACTTTAATATACAGCTCTATTTAATCACCCCATTATTTCACATTTCCATATGAAAAACCTGCGGCTCTTCTGCACAGCTTTCCCTCTGCCTCCGTGCCAAGCTTCCTCCAGCCCTCTGCCGGCAGCCGGGCTGTGGTCATCCTCACCAGGCACAGCCGACTGCACTGGAGTTTCCGGGTGCCCAGATGAGCCATTAGAAAATCAGAAGGCTCAGAGGCAGGCCAACATCGCCACCATGGAAGACAGAAGTTAAGCACACACTCAAGTAAAAAAACCAAGGGATGTGGGAAGTGAGACCTCCCACCCACAGACACACACACACATGCATGCACACATGGACACACACACACGGACATGAACACACAAAGACACACACAGACACACGCACGGACACACACACACACATAGACACACAAAGACACACATGGACATACACACACACATGTGGACATGAACACACACAGACACATGAACATACACACACAGACACACACACATGAACATGAACACGCGCACGTGCACATACACACACACACACACACACACACACGGACTTGGGCACTAACAAGGAAAGATATTAATGTCAGACAGTGATTACAGCTATGCTTACATACCCCTTCCAAACACTAACAGCCCCACTATGGTCGCTGGGTAGCCTAGCATCCATGTCCAGCCATGGCCTGGGACCCACACCAGCTGTGCCCATTGGTCCTCCCAGCATCCTGTCCACCACCCTAGGACATGAAGAAATGTACACAGGCAGCCAGGAGGGCTGGCCCAGCAACAAAGGAGGAGGTTGGAAGGGGCGGGGTGTGGAGTCACAGCCTGGAACCATAGGTCTGAGGCCAGAAAGTCCCTGGACCTGGATGCTGTATCAGAGAACCGGAAACCATAAAGCCCAGTCCCTGGGGCATGTGGGGTCCTGTGGATTCCACATGTCTGCAGAGCCTCAGGCTGACTGGCTGGCCAGCTGGCTGAGAGCAGCCAGTGGAAGCCAGAGTTTTGGCTGGGACGGGGAAATCACTCTTGTGTAGTCACATGGTATTCCAAAGAAGCTGGGCACAAAACCTATTGACCACCCAATTCTAGATTTCTTGAAGATGAGTCCCCTGAGGGAGGCAGTGACACCTGACACCTGGCCCTTTCCAGGCCTCACAGTGATGACTCAATTTAAAGACATAGAACGTGATTCTTAGGGATGGTTACAGTATGGGTCATTAGAACAGGCTTTGTCTGGGAGCAGGCCAAGTCTGACTCTTAAAATGGGGGAGGGGAGTATCTAAGGAAGGAGGGAAATAGAGAAGGAAAAGGAAGTTGGGAAGGAGGCAGAGAAGAAAGGAAAAGATGACAGAACCAAGCAAGTCCCAGAGAGCATTCCACTGTCACCAGAAAATTCCTACAAAGTCTACTAATCAAGACAACTGGCTTCTAACTGTAATCCCTGCCCCTGGGAGGCAGGAGCGTTACTGTGGGTTAAAGGCCAGCTTGGGCTACATAGTAAGTTCTAGAGTGGCCTGGTTTATAGAGACTTTGTCTTGCCCTGCTGAAAGAAAGAAAACCAGTTCTCCCAGCATTGTCTCAGGGGCTCAGAATGGAAAGATTGCAGAGAAAATCAGCTCGATTATAAATGCCTGGCCTACTGACCGTACAAGTTCATAGGTGATGCCTGTGACAGCCAGCTTGCCACCTGGGAACCCTGCTGCCTGAATAAGATACATCAAAGTTCTCCTTAAACCAGGATCAATCATATTACGTATTAAAAATACGCTTTGGATGTAAAATTCGGCAGTAGAATTCAATCTCGATTTTCAAGGCCTATATATTTCTTCCTGTCATTATTTGGCAACATCAAAATGGATCTTCACATTCCTGGCCCTTTCTCTACTCTTGGAAGACAGGCTAGACTACCAGTTTTCTATTTCACCCCCCTCCAGGGGCCTTAATCTGGAGACATTCTGATGGTCATATCTACAAGAAATTGGGTGGAGCTTCAGGCATTTCTTGGACAAAGGCCTAGGGGGCCATGACAATGCACAGGCCATTCCCCCCACACTTGCAGGGTGACCTAGCCCCAGGTATGCAGCCCCAGGTATGCAGCCCCGGAGAAGACCACATCATCTCCCTTTTGGTGATAAAGCTCACGGCCGACGGCAACCTTGACACTCCATGCCTTGGAAAGGTGCCGGTAGCATGAACAGTAAAAGCAGACGAGATCCTGACCCAGTGTCAGTGACCCTGTCACAGTGCATGCCTATGTGTGAAGGACTCCTCCCTTCAGAGCTCAGCCACCACTGGGGCAGGGTAATGGAGCTGCCCTAGATTTGGCAGCTCAGCTGTGAGCCATGCAGCGGCTGCCGCATGAGACGAAAACCCAAATACACTTCCTGAAGTCAAAAAGATAAAAATATGGTTTCTGCTGCGTAGACCACTCTCGCATCTCCGAGTTACTTATGGGGAGGTGGGGGATGATCACGCAAGCATAAGTGATTTAAAAAAAAAAAAAGATCTAGAGAGATTACATAAAAAACACAATTAAAGGACTTCACCATCCCGGGGCCTTCCAGAGTATGCTTGCTGCTTCTGGGCTATTTTTAGAACAATCACTGAAGTGATTCTTCTTAGTTGTAAAAACACTCCAAATCAGAAAGTCAATTTTTCCTCTATTTGCAGAAGTGAGCTGGCTCCTCTGGACGGAGCACGCGTGTTTTGCTTGGCGCCTGTTCATAAGACTGTCTTGGCAGCGTTTCCTTGGAGTGCGCACGGTGAACCTGGCTCGCACACACAGTAGCACTTTCATTTGAAGCGCCCCAGCCACGCTTCCCTAATAACAGCCTGGGAACTGCAAAAAAAAAAAAAAAAATGCCCGTGAGCCCAGCCCTTTAAATGGGGAACAGAGCAGGGCTCTGGGGCCGGCTCTGCCACAACAGGGAATTAGGTTCAGGCCTTCTGTCCAGAAACAAGGCTCCCATTAAAAGCAGAAACAAAACAATACCAGTAAACTTTCTGGTGACAGCCACAGGCTAACTCTCATCTCTGTACACACACACACACGCACAGAGAGAGAGAGAGAGAGAGAGAGAGAGAGAGAGACTCTCTCTCACTGGCTCCTTAAAGCATCATGCTATCCAGACGGATGCCAGGGTCCCCAATCACTTGGGGTGGACAGATCTGGCTCTCTAGCTTCCTTGGCTTAACTGAATTTGAATGAGTGAGCTCTAGTCTCCTCAGCCGTGATGTGACTAATACCTACATTGAAGATGTAAGGAAGATGCCCAAAAAGGCATGTGAGGGGGGTTGCATCTGGTCAGTGTGCTGTAGACACAGCTCCTGTGCTAAGACTACCACGGAGTGAATGACTGATTGTAAGTGAGTGAATGAATGAATGAATGAGAGAATCAGTCAGAGTAAATTAGTGATTGGCAGCCAGAATGGTTAAACGGTGAATAACTAATGGGTGAGCAGATGCAGACCGACAAGACAGGGCTACCGGGTGCCATCTCACAACTCCTGGCGAGCAAATTCTGTGAGCCTCTCTCCCCACCACCGGCCTGTCTGTCCCACTTGGCCCTGCAACTGGGAGCTGCCATTCAAAGCAAGACTTGCAGGTCCACTTTCCATCCCCTCTGCAGCATCAAGAAATGTCGCTCCTTGGGTCTCTCGGAGCTGGCTCGTCACTACCCGCTCTGCTTCACACATTCCCTTTTCTTTCTCTCTCTGTGTTGTTTACAAAGGTTTCATTATGTTTTCAACTAATCAGAAAGGCCCCGCTAATACACAATTAACATGTGATTATAAAAAAAATTAAAATAGCTTCCAGAAGAAGGAAACGTAATTAAGTAGAGAATGCTTTTCAATAAGAGCTTGCTTTAACCCATTGTCAGAACACAGTCTCCGTTCGTCCACAATGCTGGAACAGATGCCAGGGGCAGAATGTTAAAAGCAAGAGAGAGAGAGAGAAAAAAAAAAAAGGACATTATTCTAGAGGAGATAATAACCACCGCTTGGCACAACGCGCCTGGAACTCAGGTTCCGGCAGCAGAGGGGCGACCTCCCCCAGTCCACTTACACGCTGTAAAAATACCTCCCTTCCACAGATGTAAAGTGAATGACTGTGGCCAAGCCCAGGACAATCGGAACAAGTGTCCAGCATGGAGGGGACAATGAGGGGCACACAGGTCTTAGAGTCCACTGCTAGCAGAAGTGCTAGGCTATGGGAGAAGTGGCATCCCTTGTTCTTTCCTGGTGATTTTCATTTAAATAATTTGTGTTTAAATTCCAGAAGGGCTCTACTCCCAAGCCAGCCTGTATTTGAACCGACTGCCCAGGAAGCCAGTGGACAATTTCCTCCATCATTCCAAATCTTTCTTTATGCCCCTAGATGCATCCATTTCATTGGTCCTGATGTTGGTCAATGCAACTTTAGGCACCAGAGTGCAGAATGGTCTCTGCCCATCCACATGGCCCCAAAGCAACCTGGGAATCTGACAGTCTCCAAAAGATGGGGGTTTTGTGAGAGCTGAGCATCCGCCTGACCCATAATGCATCTGGGGCTGGCTTATGGAGGTTCTCCCAAAAGAAGCAAAGGGGTGTCGCCCCCAATCCACTTACACATTGTAAAAATACTTCCCTCCTACAGATGTGAAGTAAATGACTGTGGCCAGACCCAGGACAATCGGAACAAGTGTCCAGTGTGGAGGGGACAATGGCGTGCACACCGGTCTTAGAGCCCACTGCTAGCATGGATCTGTCTCCACCTCTACAGAGCCTCAGCCTAGGACTAGCTGCAGGCTTGACTCTCTAGTTTCCCTGTACTGGTATGGTAGGACAGACTTGTGACAGTGGCACCAGGAAGGGGGCTGGAGTGTAGTCAGCACATCATCCTATTTTGGTCCTAGGAGCCACTGAGTCCCCAGTCTGTGTGACCTGTAAAGAATTGGACACCATAGCTCAGTGACCTGAGCAAAGCACCTAATTTCTTAGTCTGCCCCTGGTTGTGAAACTCCCTGTCTATAAAGGAGCCTTGGCGGCGGGGGAAGGAAGAGAGAGAGAGAGATTCAAAGGGTTTCTGGGAGCTAGTCCTAGAGGAAGGGATGGAGGGAGGCAGGCCTGGAAGATGTATTCAGGAGCCAGCCTTTAACCAAGGAGCACACTGCCTTCTATGGCAATAGCCCAAGGAGGAAGCTAAAGGCCATGAAGATGAGGCACCTCACCATGCTCACATGACAATCTCATCTTACCATGGCTCCCAAGGGGTGTGGTGGAGCCAAAGCACAAGAGTGTGGCTTATTTACGAACCCCATTTGACAGGGCTTCTGTTGGACGAAGCCCACCCTTCCCACTCTAGCTGGCCGTGGCTCAAAATCTCTCCCTGGAGGGTGCAGAAAGAGAACTGGACACTACCTAATGTAAAATGATTTCCAAGATGGCTGATCTAGGTCTCAGGCCCTAGAGTCCTGCTCCTCCGGGGAAAAGAGTTCTCTGTCTGCCGAAGCAAGTGCAGGAGATATTCCCCTGAGGTGTGCCGAGTGGTCTAGCCTGGGCTCCCCAAATCCTCCTGGCTTCCTCTGCAGTTTATAGGCCATCATGCTTCTATCCCCCATTGTTGCTAGAACTCAAAGGACGAAGGCACTCCCAGCATCCACACCTGGCCCTGCTCCACCCCAGGACACTTCTCTGGGCTCAACACCCTCAATATTCTGCCCCCACCTGAGGCTTGCTAGCAGTTCTAAGAACCTTTAGCAATCCAGTGTGAGGCTCGGCCACTGTAGATTCCAGTCTGAGAGTGCAAAGCCCCAAGACGAAAGGCGACCTTTCAGAGATCACAGAGTTCACCCCCGTCCCAGGGGCTCTGCCACAGGAGCACTCAAAACACAACCCAAATATTATCCCTTCATCTGCACCCCCAGGAAGACGGGTCTCTCACACGCAGGAGCCTGCCCCACTCATCCCTAAAGCCCTAGCAGCACACAGTAGGTACTCAAGCAATTCCTGCCGGACTCATCTGAGAGGCTGTTCAGATTCTGCAGTCGGCGCCTGCCCTGCATGTCCGCACCACGCGGCAAGGACTGACAATCCCTCCTAGATAAATATCTGAAAAGAAGTCGAGAAACAATTAAAACTAGAAGCTAATAAATGATGAAGAAACCCAGGAGCCAAGTCCTGGCCCACTTCCCAGTCTTCATTCATGCATCAAAAAAGCCCCAGCGGTCCGAGGCTTTGAGAGGGCAGCTGGGCAGTGGGGATTATCATATGATGGAAGGTGCTCATTGATCCCCATAGCAGACACTATCTCTCCGCGCCCACACACACC
Organism: Rhynchomys soricoides; assembly: GCA_019843965.1. Lineage (NCBI taxonomy): Eukaryota > Metazoa > Chordata > Mammalia > Rodentia > Muridae > Rhynchomys > Rhynchomys soricoides. The sequence goes on along the minus strand of JADRCH010000100.1, from coordinate 1,122,136 downwards.
CACCCCCCCACCGCCTGCCACATCTCCCCAGCCGAGCACCCTTCTCCGGGAACACGTGACAGATGATCTTGTAACCAGGCAACCAGGGGGAAGAAAGGTTCCCAAGTTCCTCTACACAAGCAAGGGAGGATGGTCTCGTTCTTTGCACCGTGGCTACTGGCTGCAAATGTCTTTTCCAGGTCTTACAAAGCAGGACAGGGGCAGCATTTAAACACCTTGACCTCCCCGTCCGTATCAGCTGGGCTGACCCATTCTGCAACCAGCAGCTCTCTGTCCTCCCCAAAGCTGGCTCCCAAAGAGCTTGCAGGGTCAGGCCCAGGACATTGTCTTTCCAGAACAGCCTCGCTCTGCAGCAGCAACCCCTACCCTCCTTCCCTGACCATGCTAGGCCCCAGCTGTGGCAACAGGCGAGTGCTCACTCTCAAGAAAGTCTGACAGTGCTCTAGGGAAATGCCCACCCTGTCAGAGTGTATGTGGGTGTCCAGTGAGGCGGGGAGATATGAAAGGGTCTCGAGGCTCTTACAAGTCAAACTGAGCCCTAAAGATGGCCAGAGTGTGCACCTGCAACTCTAGAAAAACATAATGCTTCTCAGGATAAAGGAGACACCCCAGAAGCCCAACACCTACTGCTTACATTGGTACCTCACCTGCCAGGTGTTTTGGGGGTGTTCAGGACCCACCCCTTAGAGAAGATATCCTACCATACTGACTGGTGTTATTAAAGCCTAGGCTAGAAGTTATAGACAGACAAAGAACCTACTACTGTGTGCTGGGAACGTCACTCAGATATCTCTCTTATGCTTAAGGGTTTACTCTCGGACAGGACCTGGTATCTTTGTGTTGTTGTTCACAGCAGGAAGAAAGAACTGAGGCTCCAAACCAGAGCCAGAAGCCATGGGCTGGCCCTTCAGCCTCCCTGGTCCTTAAGTGAACAACCCAGTCTTTGCCCTAAAGCACTGTCTAGACAGAAGGCTGGTGGCAGAGCCAGAAGCAAGGAGAGGGTACGTGGGAAGAAAAGGGTCCCTGGACAGAGGGCACATAGCACCAGAGACCCAGCAAGTACCAAGTAGCACCTGGAGGCTCCAGGCCCAGCGGCCCCTCCTGCCAGCAGTGGTTGGGCTCCAGGCTCCCAGCGGCCCCTCCTGCCAATCAGAATGAGCTACTATGCAGAGCAGGGTGCCCGTGCTTCGAATTCGAGGCAGAAATGTCATTTTCTCTCTTTCTAATATCCATAGTGCACCTAATAAAGAAAATGAGTGAGTGTGAGAGATGGGAAATTGGAAAGAAAGTAATTTTTCCTTTATGTGACAAGACTCTAGCCCCTCTGGGTGTCAGGGGGTGTCGAGGGGCATTTCAGAAGGAAATGAAGACCTCACTGGAGAGAGGGAAGAGGATCACCTGCATATCTAGCGAGCTTCTTCTGGCAACATGGAGAAGCCCAGCTGCTCTCGTCCCCACCCAGCCCCATGCACGGAATAGGATTATTACCACATCTATCCGAGTGTCAGTGACCACAGCCAGAGGCTGGTGAACAGTTCCAGTAGAGGAGACTGGGAAGCCATCAATTTACCAGTGGTATGAAGAGACCCATCCTCATTCGGAGAGTCACCTCCCACACATCCCCCACCCTGGGATATGAGGGTCTGAGGGTCCTGCCTACCCATCTGGAGCCCTCAGCAGGGCACGCAAATAACACCAGTAAGCAGAAGGTGCCTCCCAGGATGCAGGGGTGTGGAACTGTGTTGGGAATCAATCAATCACAGCCCATGACACTGGTATCTTGAGCACATCCCATTACATCTAAGGTCGGAATGGTTTTCTGGGAAGAGAAATACAAGAGCTAATGAAACCACAGGCTTGGCACAGGCTGCTGGCACAGGGTGCCCAGCCAGAAACTTTCTTTTCCCATCAGCAAAATTCACTGGAACTTTGGGGTCTTGGAGGTGGGGGAGGGGGGTCACTGAGTTTTCTGCTTCTCAGAGGTCAAGTTTGTCTTGACATGCAAAAGATATAGACAAGGATCTGGGAGTTAGTGTATGTTCTGTTAGAACAGGGAGCTGTCTTTTTGGGGGGTGGGGGACTGTCAGACCTATACCAGCTACGCCGTCAAGTCATAGACTCTGAATTCATCCTTGTCCCTCTTGGCCCTTCCCTCATCCCTGGAAATGCCTGTGGTATCTCCATTCTTAATTGCTGTGTAATGTTCCTTCCTGGGGCTGCTTTCACTGTTCTCTTCCTGTGGGAATCTACCCTCTTCCAGCTTGCCACTATCACAGGGATGTCATAGGTATTTGCGTGTCCCCATGAACCCCTATGGTCAGTCTTTAGAGTGTCATGGAAGCAGCATCCCTAAGACAACGGGACTGAGCCCACCCCCAGGCCTCAAGGATACCTACCTGCCCTAACAGAGATCAGTACCCACCGTGCCACAAATTACCATGGAAAAACGTGGCCCATCTAGGGCCAGGGGGAGGTGGCCTCTCAGTGTTCCTGCCAGGCGTGGCACCATCTCTCAGGGCGCACTCTAGAAGCTAGCCCCAGTGACATGCTTAGACACCTCCCTCATGCTCCCAAGTCACAAAACAATGCTTTGTCCACAAACAATCATGTTTTGAAAAACAAACAGAGAGCGTGGCTGGTACTTCACAATACTTTCCACTTCCTGGAAATGTGAGATAATGAATAAAAATGTTCATTACTGAATTATTCACTTTTCCTCCCTGATTCACGTCCTGGTAATTACCGTGACCAGCCTAATAAAAACTGCTACAAACCGAGGGTCAACTGGCAGTTAGAAGTGTTCATTTTCATCTCAATGTATTCATCTCTGGCTCCTAATGGCCTCATTTTCTCCCATGCTCCTTAATAAATACCACTGAATTACAGGTTAAATAGCTAAATTAAATTATTGCAATTATAGCGTGCAGAGCCCTGAATCCGGGTTTACCTTTCCTAGTTCAATTAGAGACGAAGTTTCAACAGCCGCAGAATCATGATTGCTGTCAATAATCTCGACGCTGAGAGTCTCGCCCAGATATTTGGTGGGGTTTTATTCTCCCTTCTCATGTCTGAGGGGCTGATTGGAGCACTCTCCAGTGCAACTGAATCACACAATCAAAAGTGGGTTTTGGAAATCGACCACAAGACATAATTGGTTCTTTTCTACTGAAAGGAGAGAAGACTTCGCAGGGTTCTGGCTACATGCTTGTGTGTGTGTGTGTGTGTGTGT
>JADRCH010000100.1:1103604-1118807 GCA_019843965.1 Rhynchomys soricoides | reverse complement strand
TGTCAGTCTGTATCTGTGTGTGTGTGTTTGTGTGTGTGTACATGTGCATGTATGTCTGTGTGTATGTGTGTGTGTATGTGTGACTATCTGTATCTGTGTGTGTGTTTGTGTGTGTGTGCATGTGCACGCATGTCTATGTATATGTGTGTGTGTGACAATCTGTATCTGTGTGTGTGTGTGTATGCGCATGTATGTCTGTGTATATGTGTGTCTGTGTATGTGTGTCTGTATATATGTGTGACTATCTGTATCTCTCTATGTGTATGTATATATGTGTCTGTATCTGTGTGTGTCTGTGTACATATGTGTCTATATCTGAGATATGTGTGCATGTCCGTGTATACTATGCGAGTCTATGTATATGTATGTATGTATCTGTGTGTGTGTCTGTCTGTGTGCATGTATGTGTCTGCATATGTATGTCTGTATCTGTCTGTGTGCCTTGTGTGTGCATATGTGCATATGTGTATGTGTGTGTTTATATGTGTCTGTATCTGTGTGTGTCTGTGTATATGTGTGTCTATCTGAGCGTCTGTGTGCATGTGTCTGTGTGTACATCTGTGTGTGCGCACACATATGTCTGTGTGCACATGACCCCATTTTCTGAAGGAAAGAGTACATTTCAGCACGTACAGATGGACCCTTCTCTTACTCATGGCACAAGCCCACAGGATTTTCCTGGTTCACACTAAGGAACTTCTTCATTACTTAAATATATTCTTCGAACACTTGCTGCTTTTACCTCTCCCCAGAATTAATTACCCAGCACACCCTATAAGACAGAGTATCTTAATAATACAAAGTGCCTAAGAAGGAAAGAAAAATAAAATAAATAAATAAATAGAAATCCCTGCCAGTTCTGCTTCCCCAAAACTGCAAGCTACGACAGACTATTTCTTGTGTAACAGCTCCCCCTGACTTCTCCATCCCTCAGCTTCGAAGGCCAGGAATTCTACCACGGACAGGGACTCTTGTCTTTTTAAAACAGCAGTGCAATTAATACAAGGCACAGGTGGATGGTAAAACCCCAAGAGCCCACCAGTAAGAGTCTGTAGAAATCCAGATGTGGAGTCTGTAGCCACAAGAAGAGCCCTCAGTCCAGGCAACGAAGGCCAGGTCTGGTCACAGCTAAAGAGACAACAGATTCCCTGGCAGGCAAAGGCAGGGACCCAATGGTCCTCTCTGCTCAGAAGCCCTGTGCTCCCCACCACTAAGTGCCCCAAACCAGAACCCACTGCCCAACCCAGGAGGCATGAGCTGTACCCAAGACCCTAAGCACAGATGTAGACACTATGTAAGTCTTCACTCTTGCTGAAGGTCTGAGCCTGTATCCCCAAAACAGAAGAGGAAGCCTCCACTTAGGCCCAGTACAGTCAAGGCAATGAAATAGTGTCCAATTGCCCATGTGCTTAGAGTCACAGCTATCAGCCCAGACCCCTACAGACCTGCTCCAAGACCTAAGCTGTTAATGCCCCTCCCCACCCTCAAGGCCGCATGTCCCTGGACTAGGGTAAGAGGCGGGTACAGCTATTATTGGCTTACCATAGAGCAAATTATAAACAGGCAGTGAGCCTGGAGCTTCCAGAAGGTAAGATCTGTACTCCACTGACCTCCAATCTGGGGCCTCCCAGGCTGGCACAGAGCATATTGTTGACCCAAATAATAATGAGGCATGAGCTATAGAAGATGCAGGCCCCTCCTAGACCATGTATATGACCACACTGGGCCATGGGCTCAGCTAGCTCCAGTAGGCATGGAGAAGACAGAACATTGTGGCAAGGCAGACCAGAAGGGACACATGCCACTCCAAGCTCCCCAACATAAGGCCAAAGAACACTCAGTCCCTGGAGAAGTGGCCAGGAGTCTGTGCCAATATATCTATCTACAGGGGGGAAAGAACAATTCTGGCCAGGGATTTTGACCTTAAACAAGAGCTGGGCTAGCTCAGAAGGCCAGGAGATCACAGTGGTCAGTAAACAGCAAACTACCAACACCAGGCACACACACATCTAGACTCAAGCCTGGCAACAAGCTGAAGAATGTACCAGCACCACCATTACCTGTCTCATGGTCCATCTGAGATGTTTCTTCCCTAGTTAGAGATGAGGAACCTGTAGGGCTCAGAGAGGTAAAGTGATGAACCTAAGACCACACAGCTGGAGCCTGCTGGATTGTTACCAATAGATTGTTCCCTGGGAAAAGAACAACCACTCTTACCCTAGAGCGGTGCTTCTCAACCTTCAGGATGCTGCGATCCTTTAATCCAGTCCCTCATGTTGTGGTGACCCCGCCCAACTATAAAATTATTTCATTGTTACCTCATAACTATAATCTTGGTAGTTATGAACCATAATGTAAACATCTGATATGAGACCTGAAGAAGGTTGAAACTCACAGGTTGAGAACCCCCTCTCTAGAGCAATGTGCTTGCCCTTAGATGGTGCTGGTGGTCAGCTGGACACCCCACCCCCACACCCACGTGCTGTCCTAGGCTCCCGAAGAATGAGCATCGTTGCTGACAACAGGTCTCAGGACTTTCTTCCCTTGAACTCTGTGCTCTGGCATCTCCTCCACAGTGTTTTATGAGGTGGGAGAAGTCTCTGTCTCTGTGAGTGCGAGGCTCTGACTCTCAGAAGTCCTCCTGACATCCAAGCTGCTGCTCGACACAGCACACTCTGTACTGTCCGCCAGGACCTACACATAGACAAAGGTCCCCAGCGGATGCCAGGGAGAAGCGGCGGCCTCAACCACACACGCCAGAGCCCCTTGCTTGGCCTTACATGAAGACCTTTCCTCATGCTGAGAAAACGCCCGATGTTGAACTAAAACTACAGGAGTTTATTTTGGCTCATGGTCAAAGGCGTTCAGTCCACCATGGTAGAGAAGCATGGTGACATCACATTCCATCAGGAAGCAGAGATGGCTCTCGGCTCCTTTCCCGTTTCCTTCACTCTCAAATCCCAGCCTACAGAAGAGTGTTGCAGAATTCTAGGTAGGTCTTCCCTCCTAACTGAACCCTCTCTGAAAACACTCACAGGCACACCCAGAGATGTGTCTCTCCCAGGTGACAGCAACCATGGTCTGGCTGACAGGGATGAACCATGCCGCCTTGAAATTCCTTTCATCAAGGAGGGAACTCAGAGGGAATTTCTATTGCTATTTTTTCCCCTGTGGTAAACTCACCCTGAAAGGAGGGACAATAGTCTCCTGTCTCTGCTGACCACCTGCTGGAGTTTCCATCAGAGAAAGCTATGGGTGGTAATTTAGAGTCTACCCAAAGCATACCTCAGGATAGAGAAGAGGACAAGCTTAGGCCTGCATGGGGAAGACACCAATATTAACAGCTCCGTCCTAGGAGGAGGCCTAAGAGGGCTCCAGGGAAAGGCCAGGGGCTCACTAGGCAGGAGGGCAAAGGTCACGTAGCTCAAGAGGCCAGAGGAGAAGAGAGAGATTGCCTCTTAGTTACTGGAACCCAAGTCTATCTATCAGCACAGGGCGACTGAGCCTACTGACGTAGTACAGCTCCAGGTTGAAGACTTAGCAGGACAAGCCTGAGTCTTGCAGTGTTGGGCCTGGGTTCCAGTTAGAGAAGAAAGCAGGCCAGAGACTCTAACGCACCATCAAGCCAGCACCTCCCACCCAAGCGCTCTGGGGAAAGGGCAGCTGCTGAGAAGCTGTTCCCATGCATGAGAAGCCAACTCCCAATCACCTCCACCCTCACTGGCCAATGCCCATCCAGCTCTGACAGAATAACAGCAGCCTCTTCAAGCCCCTACTAGCTATGTGTTATCTCATGAACCACTCCCCTGGCTCCCCAGGCTCTGTTCTTGTGTCTGTGGCCTTAGAGGGCACAGGTTCAGCCTCAATAGAGAGAGAAGCTTCTAGGATGAGATCTCCCTGGATCACAGATGCCTTTTCAGCAGCTGATAATGTGGGTCTAGGAGGAGAAGAGACCGCAGGGTCCACGGGTTTCCTTTGTTAAAGTTTGAGTCAATGAGGTTAATGAGAGAGGGTGTGTGCACCCTGGAACCCCGAGGACCAAGGCAGGGAAGATGGGTTCTTTGCTGGCGCAGTCATCGAACAAGCGTTTCCCAGGCACCAGCTCTGCCCCGGGGAACTGGGGAAAGCAGGAGAAGACCCTGACACAGCAGTTCATCCACGCACCCAGTGCTCTTTCAACATTGGCTACTGCACAAATGTCTGCTGACTGCATCTTTGGGTCAGGCAATGAATTGAGGCGGTGGGGGTTGGGGGGAGAATTAGGAAAGGGTAGACCGCTATGGGGCAAGGAAGGAAGGAAGCAGGCACAGCCTGCTGTGTAACTAATCCTGCTTGAGCAGGTCAAGCCCCGGGCTGTCAACAGCATCCAGAAAGTCTTACTACCTCCCATTCTTCACCTCTACAGATGGAAAACCCTCTTTCCTAGGGACTTCCAGACACTGCCCTGTCTCAAAGCATGGATCTTTTTAGACTTCCCAGGTTAGGGACCTGCCTTACAGGGGAAGAGGTTGACTCTCATACAATGACTTGGAGCTTCAGGCAAGCGGCAGAGTCCTGGACCCAGAAAGCAGTTGTCCAAGGTGACCAGCCATTCCGGGGTTGGAAGGGAAGAGGGTCTGAAATAAAGGGAGATGGGAGGGAGTCTGGAAATCTTGTGACCATCACCTCCCCCTCTGGCTGGTCACATCTAAGCTCATCCTGTCTGCAGATCCCAATCGCTGTGAGTGAAGTGGGCTAACCAGAGGGAAGAGGCAAGAAGGGGGACCTCAGAACTCGGTCCGTCCACATAGAATGCACAATCCCACGCCAGTACTCCTGGGACACTCTGCTAGCATAACACAGTGACACCAGCTGCCTAGCCCACAGACAACTGAATAAATCCTTCAACTGTCAGGGATAGTACTAGGCAGCCCAGAACCTGACAAGGGTCTAGCGACTTCTCTTTTTCTGCCATACACAGGCAGTGTAAAGAAACGGTTTAGACAGAACTGAGGTCCAATGGGTCCCTGATGATGGCCAGGGAGGGGTGCCAGCATTCCACATTCAAAATATTGAAGCCATGAGGAACCCGAACCTTGCCACCTACGTCCAAATAAAACAAGCATAGTCTCCAGATACAGAGCTTAGATGAAGCCCACTGTGTGTGGTCAGCGTGCTAGGTCCCAGATCACCTGCCCGTGGGTCTGGTCACATGACTTCTTTCCAACTGATCCTCTCAGAGCAGGGACCCAGGCAATCCAGAAAGCCTCCAAGGACCTTACTGGTGGCCAAGGGAACCCCAAATCTAGTAGTGATTTTTCTTTTATCCTGAGCTAGTTCTTCAAAACAGGGGGTCTAGAGGGTCCCAACCCCTAACAATCAACTTCCTGGGACCTCCAACTTAGTTACCATCCCTCTAGGAATCCCCACATTCTAGGAGATATATCCAATCCAGGGCCCTTGGGCCCAAGGGTAATTAGTTATGGATGCCGCCCAACCCAAACAAAGAATTCTGAATTTAAAGTATTATAAGACTTTTGCAGGGCGTGGCGATGCACCCCTTTAATCCCAGCCCTTGGGAGGCAGAGGCAGATGGATCTCTGAGTTCAAGGCTAGCTTGATTTACATAGTGAGTTCCAGGATAGCCAGAGCTACATAGAGAAACCCTGCCTCCAAAAAAAATAAATAAATAAGTAAACAGACAAACCAAAAAACCCATGAGATTTTTGTGAGTGTGGTTTTTCTTATAACTCAAGTTTGCAGCTCCTGGGAAAGCTCTTTGCCTATGGGAATGTCATTCTGCAATAGTAAGAGGTTGGACATTTAAAGTCTGCATTCCACCCAATGGCTGTACTTCAGTCAAGTGCAGCTGACAGCCAGGCTGGCCATAGCAGCACCTAGGGAGAAGGAACATCCGGGTGAAGGCCCTCCTGCCTGCCTGGCTTTCACGAGCTCGAGGCTTCCTGTCCCTAGGGGGTATGGTGCCAACTCCAAGGGATGCTTGGCATGGCTGCACCTCTTCCAGACATCAGACATCGAGTGAGGGCAGGAAGGTGGAAGTATGGGAATTAGGAGAGAAGACAGAACCTGCAGTTCCCCGCCCTACAGTCAGACTCTCCTGCAGCAAAGAAAAACAGCTGCCCTCCTCTCTATTCCAGAGCAGCTCAGGTCCCCCCTACCATAGAGCACTCCCCAGACATCAGTGATGAGTGCCACGGCAGCCGTATACAGAGGGTTCTGAGGGAAGACAATGAGGGCCTGCTGGCATTCACCAGAAAGGGTGAGACCTAGGGAAGGGACACCCCAACCAATGGGGTTCAGCTAGTGATGCACAGGATCAGTTGTCTCACTAACCCCCAAACTCACTCTCTCTCACTCTAGGAAAGAAGCAGGAGTTGGCCCAGGGTGTGGGATGGGGGGGAGGGGGGAAGGGAGGGGATAGGGGAAGAGGCCACACTACAGACAAGAGCTGAGCAGCCTCAGCCCACAGAGCCTGAAGTGCGAACTATCTGGATCATGGTCTTAGCTAGAGGGCCTTCCTTCCTTTATCTAAAACCCTAGGAGGAAACCTCCAGCGCTTTAGGCTAATTCAAAAATCTTCCTCCAGAGCCAGTGATGTTTCCCATTTGGCCAGGGCTGTTAGAAAGAGTCAAAGCAAGCTATGGGGACACAACCTTCCCCATCGCTTGATGGTGTGATTTCCACTCATGTCCCTTCCTTCTGTGTGTGTGTGTGTGTGTGTGTGTGTGTGTGTGTGTGTGTTTCTCAAACACTCAATCTTATGTTTTGAGAGGCCTCTCAATGAACCTGGAGCACAGGTTCAGTAGGCTGTTTGGTCAGCCCACCCCAGTGATCACGTCTCCAGCTCCGCAGCCCTGGGAAGACAGATCTGCTCGCTGAGCCTGATATTTCCAGGGGTGCTGGGGATAGAACCCAAGTCTGTGTTCAGGTGCCACAGACATTTTACTGACTAAGCCATCCCCTACCGACCCCTGATTTCCATTTTAAGATTTATTTTTATTTTATATGTATGAGTGTTTTGCCTGAGTGTATGTCTGTGCACCACAGGTGCTCAGGGCCGGCAGAGGCCAGAAGAAGGTGCTGGATCCCCTGGAACTGGAGTTACAGACGGTTGTGAGATGCCATGTGGGTGCTGGGAATCTAACCTGAGCGAGTCCTCTTAAACACTGAGCCATCTCCAAACACATATATAATAAATACATCCTGGCCCTACTCCCACCCCATCCTCTCTTACCCCTGTCTTGAAGCTTGCCATCAAGCCCCCCTCCTGCTGCCATGTCTTTTAATCCATTCTTTTCCTATCATGTAATGCTTCATAAAGCACGAAACATCTATCCCTCTTATTACAAAAGTAATTCTAGTTCACGCAATAGAACAGAGTGGCTGCCCCAGCTCTTGGGCCTCCCTACACCAGGCTAAACCTGGGTACACTCACTATGGGAATTCACCCAGCCAAGAGCCCTTCATTCCTTCTCTCTCATAGAATCTTTTGCCTGGTCGATTCTTCTAGACTCAGAAGCCTGAACCGAGTCAGGGAGCTTTGAACTCTTCACTCTTGTTGCTCCCAGAGTCTTTCTTACGTCTGAGCAAGAAGGCTCCAAAGATGGCTCTCCATCACTCGACTCCTCACTGGCCTTTAACATCAAGGCTTACCCTGAGAGACAGGAACAGGAGATGATGTAGCAAGCATATGTGTGCATGACAGCACCCGGCTTTCTCCCATATAAGGTGATCGGATTAGTCCTGGGGTGTGCTGGGGCTGGGGGCTGCCTAAGGGTGCTTTCCCAAGGTTAACTTCCCAAGGGCTATTGAAGAGTCATCTGGAGCAAGGGCCTGGGCCTGCTGGACAGCATCTGGCTTAACCAGGAGCCCCAAAGAGCAGAGCTCAGCCACCCAATAACAGCTGATGGGATTCCAAAGGTCCACCTGTAAAGTCTCCCAGAGGAGTAGCCTGGATGCAGAATGGAGGGCCGGAGTCCTGGCTCCCATAGCAACACCATAGCTTTAATAACAAATGGAGGTAACGGGACTCAACACCCAGCAGAAAACTGGTACTTATCCATTAAGCCCCCACCAGCAGCCTGCCTAGATTTGTGGGGTGCCAAGGCAGCACAGAGACTGAGCCGGCCCCTGGAACCAGTACACCTCAGTGAGGAGCCCCACCAGTCCTCCATCTTGTCCAAAGAGGCCGAAGGACCAGCCCGAAGCTCCAATCCAATAGGTTGTTACCCACCCACCTGCAGAAAGAGCTCAGTCCTTTGGTGACCCAGGAACAATGTTGATGTCAGAGACACAGAGATCAAGATCCCTGGCCCTCAGTCAGGATCAGCTAGAAGGCAAACTTACAGACAGCCACATGCATACAAAGAAGATGAACTGCAGCCAGGGAGGATGTGGGGACTGGAACCCCCAAAGAACAAAAGTGTTGTAAGCACCACTGGGACACAGGGGTGGCAGTGTGAAGATGCTCTGATGTGTCCCGTCAGAGGAGACACTGTATGGCAAAGCTGGCCAGAGAGAGTAGGCCAGGTACCACAATGCTGGCTCACTCAGGAAGGCCTTGGCCTCTTAAGCCTCAGTTTATCCATCTCTAAGAGAGAAGCAGCCTTCACCTCAGCAGGGTCTGAAGAGAAAGAGAAAAAGGAAATGACGGTGATCCTGGAGGTAGAAAGAGGTTCTCTCTCTCTCTCTCTCTCTCTCTCTCTCTCTCTCCCTCTCTCCCTCTCTCCTCACATTCCTAGTGGACCCTAACACTCCTTTGTTGACACACAGCCTCTGCTGACATCAGCAGAGAATTCTTGGGTGACTGGAGAACAGGCCATGGCCCTGGGGTGGAAACCCACAGAGACCACAGAGGCCATGTGACAGAACAAGGCACAGGGCAGAATGAAGCTAGGCCCTACCCAGGATGTAATTCCAACAGAGCGCCCAGGAACACGTGGGACCTCAAGGGAAGAACAGGCAATATGCCAGACCACCATCTCAGTAAGATGCCTGGGCGCCTGTTCCCAAGCTGGGGAGACAGCCTCGGTGAGCCAGTTCCTACTTCTGAAGCAGCCAAGAGCCACCTGGAGGGGACCCTGGCACTGTGAAATATGAGATCCTTGAGGTAGTGCTGGCTGATCCACCATGCTCTCTGATCCAAGGTCTGGGACCTCAGGTCAAAGCTTTCCTTTCTGTGATCTACAAAAGCTGTGGGTCTGACTCCAGCATGCACTGGCTCTCACCAGGGTAGCCAGTATCTACTAAGCACCTCCCTCCATTCAGGAAAACCCTGCCAGAACAGAAGAGTGGCTTCAACTCCTGGCCAGTATGATCAATTACTACTGCCTGCCTGCCTCTCATCTTGAGTTGTCCAGGTTAGGGAAAGTGGTGATCATCTAGAAATGTCTGCCGTGGTGCAAGAAGGAGGCGCTCAGACACAAATGCTACGTGCATGCCACTCCCAAATGCACCCTATGATAACAGCACCCTGCTCCTTTCAAGAGAAAGAAAGAGATGAGGCCAGGACTGTAAAAACAGATCATTGCTGAGCTGTTCCAAAAAAAATGCCTGAAACCACCAATGGAGGAGGGAGGGTTGACTAGACACCAACTGCCAGGGCTCTCAGGGCCCAGGGCAAGCACGTGGCTTTCCAAGCCATCTTGTCTGCAGACATGCTTACTGTCCATATCTTCTCCAGGGTGAAACCATTTTGAAATCTCACAATCCATCCATCCACCCAGCTTTGTCTGGGTCTAAAAGGCTCCCAAATGAGGCCGAGCAGCTTACGCTGAGGATGGCGGAGCCTACCATCTCAAGTCAACCATGACGGGGATCCTCCCTGCTCTGGTTTGGAGAGAGCTTGACAAAACTGAGAAGCAGTTTAGGGAGGGCCTCACGCTGGCTGGATGGAGAGAGGGAGGGGAGACCTTACCACTGTGACACAAGAATGTCATTGACTAAAGGGTCTCTGGACCTAGCCAAGCCCAGGGTCCCAGCCTTCCCATCATGCCTCAGCTTCAGGGTTGCTGCAAGCCTATCAGATTATCATGGAGAAGACACCTTCACCCTGCATACATTCACCAAACAATGAGGTCAATCATAGCCTGTCTTGCTGGAGCCTATCATGTGTCAGCCCTACCCTGAGCACTGTACAGATGTAGACTGAGGTAACATCATCTTCTTCTTTAAGCAGGGAAGGAAATTGAGGCTGGAACATGAAAGTGAAGAGTCGCTCAGCTATAATAGGGCAAAGCTGGGTCAAGCCAAGGCCCGTCTTGTACTCCCTTAGGACTCTCCGACTCCACTCTGCCGCAGGCATGAGAGCATCAAGGGTATGGGCACAGACTCTGAGCCCACATCCGAACTCCACTGAACCACAGCAGGGCTGTGCATTTGGGTGGTGTTCCTACACCTCACTTCTTTCTGATCCTGTGCATTTGTGGCTCTGGATCCTCTCTTGAAGTACCACAGCAGCTGATGTCAAACAGGTCCTCAGAGGTGAGTGGAGACATTCCTCATACACACACACACACACACACACACACACGCACACGCACATGCACACGCACACGTGCGCTTGTTGTACATGAAGACATGCAAGCACATAGTCAGACTACACTTGCATCTGACTGCACATGCCCACACTTTGTGCGTGTATGTACAAACACATATGCATGTGAGCACATACGTGCGTCCACACCTGCATGTACGTGCATACACATGTTCACAAATGAATAGGCACGCATGTATGCATCTATACCTGCATGTTCATGCACATGAACACGCTCGTTCACCCATGTACCTACATGTTTCCTACATGTGCTCATGCGCACATGCCTGCTTGTACATAGACATGCATAAAAGCATGTCCACGCATGTTCACATGTTATATGTTCACATGTAAACAGCTAGTGTACCCACATGCTTACACACATGTATGTGTCACACAAACCCCTCTTGGACACTCATACCCATTGTTCCTACTTCCAAGGCCAACACCTGGTCTCCTGAGCAGAAACACATGGTCCTGGCTTGCTGGTCCATTCACACTCTGAGGTTCACAACAAACTTGTCCCCTCCCACCAGAACGCCCTGCAGCTGGGCCCTTCATGCTAAAGCCTTATTTATTTTATGGAAGATTTAATGAGTAAACAAACTGCCTTTCGAGGCTGTGTTTCTCATCACTTTCTTGGGCTTTTGCTTCTCACTCGTGAAGAGGGGAAGCTCCAGCTTAATACAAGTAAGTAAACTTGAATCCCTGCCCACCCCTGCTCCCCACATCCCAAAGAGAAGTGTTATTCCAAACTCAGAAACCACACTCTATCCCATTCCAAGCCCCAAACCTTTCCCATCACACTCACTGGCTTCCACACATTCTCTCTCCACCCCTGGATTGTCTCCCCTAGGTGCTAGACACCAGAATTTCCTACCCAAGGGTTCACATGAGCACCAGGTGAGCCGCAGCAGCTCTCTGAGTCAAGAGACAGAAAAGCAAGACGTCCCCCCTAGTCTAAAAGCTACAGGCTACATACACCCAAAGCTGCGGAGACACAATTCAGGTTCATTTGACAGCTGCGTTTCCAGGGACCAGTATTCTTCAACTATGCCAACTTGCCCTTGTTCCAGGACTACAGCAGGCAAGGCAGCCAACACCACAGGAAACAGGCTCCTGACTTCAGCTGACCTGGGCTGTCTGTCATGCTGGGTTGCTGCTTTGACCTGGGCTCGAGAAGCAACCAGGGACAGTCCACCACAGCCAAACATTGACCTAGACACATAGGAACCAGGAACACCCAAGTTGGTCCACAGGTAAATGGAATAGATCACATTGGCAGTAACAGGAACAGACAAGGAAAGGACCCAGAGTCAGTGGGAACCCCTCTACCACGATCTTTAGCATGGATCACAGTAAGAGAAATACACAGCTCAGGAAAGTTGATACCATGGCCATGATATTATCCAATCACCAGCCTGGCTACATTTCCCTAAGCAGGTCCAAACCCACCCCCAGTGACACCTCCCCGCCTACATATGTCCCTCTCTTGATCATCAGAGATGTCGGGTGTCCACCCCCCATCTGAGCAGAAAACCCCGGGGAGGAAGCAAACCCCCAGTTCTGAAACAGAAATGGACTCCCATCTCCTTAGAATTCACATGAGCAGCCAGGCATGGCACCTTATCAACCAGACATTAATCATCTGTGGCAATTAGATACCCAAGACCATGCACGGGGAATCTGATGAACCCAGAACAGAGGAAGAAACTCTGGGCAGGCAACAGCAAAGGAGAGGAAGGCACCATACATAGATGGCAGAGGGCTAGGTTACCAAGCGTCTGGTGGATTACCCAGCAATGAGGTTTAATTGCATGGATTAGCATGAATGTGATGTTTCCCTTCCAAAAAAATTCGAGGAACGTCAAAACCACTCTCATCTGGGCTGGTGTGACTCATGCTTTTAATAGAAGAACTTAATTTTACTCGGGAGGAATTTGGGCTCAGGAAAACATTGTCTAAGAAACACTCATTTTAGACCCTGGACAACAGGAAGCGCCACCACCAACACCATCCAGCCCCCCACTGCCCCAAAAGTAAAAATAAAGACCCTGAGCCAGTCTTCTAGATCTTGTCGGGAGCCACAGGGTGTGGTTCAGTGCAGTTTTCAACGGGAAAGTCTGGAGTTAAGTCAGGCAGGCAGGTCCTGGCTCAGCCCAGTGCCTGGGGCAAGTCCTGTCCCCCTTCTCTAAAACACATTGGGTGGTACCTATGAAAGAAGCCCAGTAATGAAGCGCAGGGCCCCTGGAACAGTCCCCAAAGAAGCAGCCTACATGACCAAGCACACAGGCACAGCTAAAGTAAATCTTTTTCTGGTCTCCAAGGATAGGTAGGATGACACAGTTCCACACAACTACTGAAGAGAGACAAGCTGTACACCGTAGCTGTCTGCAACTGTTCCCTCCAGGAGGGCAGGGCAAGCAAGAACAATACCCACAGAGAGGCTGAGCCCAGGACACTGGCTCCTCTGACACTGACTCTCAGATCCCAAAGAGAGCCCACGGGTTCCTAAATTACCCCATTGACAGGAGTAATGCAACCACCCTCCCCGACTGTTTCCAGCTGGTATCTGCAGAGACCCCAGAACCCACAAACTTCAAATCTCCCTCCCTTCCCTGGGACTCGAATGAGTGGCAAGGTTTCCAAAACATCTGAAGCTGGGCTATGTGGGCTACAAGCTTCCCACAAGCCTCTGTTTCCCCTGGCAATATGCTGTTATATTTTCTGTCAGTCTTTCCCAGTGGACCTTCAGGCCCAGCAGGTTCTAGTCGGTATTTCCTGCCATCTTGAAGGAGAGAGGGAATCCCAGGCACCCCATCTCCATATGTGAGGACTTTGCAGGTGAGTTTCTGTCTTTTGGAGCTGAAAGAATAGTAGTACCCAGTGGGTCACAAGCTGAGTCTCAGAGCCACTGACCAAGGTCTCTGTCCCTGCCCCTAAGTCTCTAACCTATTAATGCTACCTCCCAGTCCCAACCCTGCAATTAAGAACAGATATGCAAATGTCTCCCCCCAAATCTTCCCCAGCCCTGCCCCAGCCAAGGGAGAGGCACTAATTTATAAGTTGCAGATAATGTCACCGACCATTCATCCAAATGTGTCACTAACATCCCATTAGACTGTAATTATTTTTTAATTAAAACTAAGAAAACTGGCATGCCTGAGCCGACTTTATGCATCTGTTATGGGTTAAAATAGCTTTTAAAAAATGTTTCAGAGACCACAGTCTATTGTGGCCGCGGCCCCTGCCAAAGAAAACGCAAGCTTGCTTATTTTCTCCATGGGACGCAACAGTGCCTGTGTGTGCCGGCACAGAATCGGCTGGCCGTGAAAAGAATTCTAAATAAAACACAAACATGGAATTTGGCAACGCCACAGAAGCAAGCTTAAGACTAATTCCAGCATGCGGACGACGCTCACATAGTAAGTCTGGCTCCAGCATAAATGAAACCAGGCACTGTAAAATACCACGGCAAGTCGGAGCCTCGGCTTAAAGAGACAGGACGCTGACTGCAGGTATCCCAGCTTATAAAGCCAGCTCTCGCTGGCTGCCTCCATAAATCCATAGGTTATTAGCTGTTCACATCCAGCCAATCCCTTCGTAAAGAGACTCATACTAAGGGAGAAAGAAAGGGGAGGTCGGCCAATGGCAACCGTTACTTTGCACTTGACTTTTTAGCTCCAATTCTGGGGGTGGGGGACCGTGTTCATTATCTCAATTAGAGCAGAAAGACAGAGACCTCAAACGCACAAGCCCAAATGGAAGAACAGTGGGGTACAGCAGCAGAAGGAGTCCGTAGATGAAAGATAAGATGCCCAGAAAGGAAGAACATGGCTAGAAGTCAGGGCTGGCTGGGGCCGAGACAGAGGAATCTCTCCACCCAGGAAATGGCTGCCGTAGTGATCTCAAAGATGATAATTATGACTAACAACAATAAAATGTAACAGTGACACAAGGCCAGCTGCTGCATGAGGCAGAGAGTGTAGCACCAATAGGAAAGGCCCAACGAGAACATTTCGGAGTCACCGTGCCTCAGTTTCCCCATCTGTAAAGTGGGATTGACGGTACTGCCTCCCTCTCAGAGATGGGCAATGAGTGTCAGAGTAAAACCCATGGTAAGCATGTGTCCTGTTGTCATGGCTGACTGGGACACTCAGTTGGCACCAGTCCTATTTTTCAGATGAGGAAACAGGCTCGCTGCCACAGCTTGTCACAGCCAGGATGAGAACCCACCATCCGCTTCAAAGACTTTGGTCTCCCTGTGTACGCTCAGGGGTGGCCACACTCTGGACTGACCATGATATCTTGGCCTCGGTACAGTGAGTTCCCCCAGCAGGCACTGGGAAGAAAATCTATCTTCAGAGATACACTCACACTAAGGCCACAGCATCCTGCAATGCTAAGTAAGCCCTGCCATGTCAGTACACGCCTGTGCCAGAGACATCCAGTACCAGGTAGAAGGGTAGGAGGGGCCCAGTAGGTGCTCTACCTTAATAACATAATCTTAAAATACACTTCCAAACAACAAACACCAACATAAACACACATCGATGGACATACACACACACACACACACACACACACACACACACACACACACGGCTTTTTATTACAGAGATTCTGCCAGGCCCAACGACCCTAGCAGAGGCAATGGGAAAAACAGAGA
>JADRCH010000100.1:1071958-1103594 GCA_019843965.1 Rhynchomys soricoides | reverse complement strand
CCCCTCACCCAAACCAGAGCTGAGCCAGCTATCAATTACCCATTGCCACAGCTACCTGTCCAGGTGACACCAGGATGTCCCCAGCTGCCTTCAGCCATAGAAGCCACAGTCTGACTCAAGAGCCACTCTCCCAGCAAAGGAGGGTTCCCCCAGGGGCCACCACCCAACATGCTAACACTCTGGTGTCACTCTGGTGACACTCTGGCGGGCTCTGAGATACTCTTCCTAGGATGATGCCCAGCATCCTAGAAGACATGGGCTAAAAATACTCCTGGTTTCTCGGAGCTGGTTTACAAAAATAATGTTTTCTTAAAAAAAAAAAAAAGAGATTATAGGCAAATGTGTGTCCCGCTATTTTTAGCTTCTATTCAACTCTGTTAATTTCTTCTCATAATCATTACAGGCTTTTTTGAAAAAACCACCCTCCCTACACACACACTTAGTACTTTTGACATAGGTTCGACTGGCAGGGCCAGATGTGGCCACACAGCTTGCCACAGAGCCTGAGGAGAGCTGGCTAGAGGTGTCAGGCAGCTGAGAAACATGGCATTCCTGTGGCCATCTTGTCAGGGACCCACTCTGGAGTCCAGCAGGGGAATACCACACAGTGTGTAGAACTGCCCCAGACCTTAGCAGATCTCCCCAAAGGAACCAAACTGACGTCCCTTCCCTGGAGAGGCCTACAGTCCCGCAACAAGGGGCATGTAGAGGGCTTGCTAGTGAGACCCAAAATGTTATTCATGCCCGAGACTAACTCAGGGGAGGCTGTGTGTGGCCTCGTGTGAATAAAATGAAGGATTGAGATACAAGACCATTGTGGGTGGTCTAGGTGTACCCTTAGCTCATTGTCTAGAAGAGGAGACAGCAGACTGCAGCGGGCACTATGGGGATTAGGATGATGTGACCAGGGGCCAAGGGACTCCTGGAGTTACCTGAAGCTAGAAGAAGCAATGAAGACCAGAGCCTCTAAAGCGCTGGTTCTCAACCTTCCTGAAGCTACGACCCTTTAATACAGTCCCTCAGGTTGTGGTGACCCCCAACCATAAAAAGTATTTTCATTGCTACGTTGTAACGTAATTTGGTGCTATTAGGAATCATAATATAAATATCTGTGTTTTCAGAAGCTCTTAGGCCACTTTGAAAGTGTTGTTTACCGCCCAAAGGTATCGGGGCACACAGGTTGGAAAGTTAGCCAGCTTTAAAGGAAGCCAACACCGTGACTTTGAATCTGTAGCTTCTTCAACACCCAGTTTGGGTCCACTTGCCACACTAGCCACAGCACTCACAAAAGGCATCAGAGAAAAGGCACAGAGCAGTCCTGGGCAGCCATCTTTGTAGACTTCTCATAATTACTGTACCAGTCTACAAAGGACCCAAGGCCACTCACTAGATACCCTCCCTCCAGTCAAGGGATTGAGGCCAGCAAGAGCATCCTACGAGACAGAGACATCCCTGAGGCTCAGATTGGGCAATAGTTTCCCTTCATAACACACAGTACTCCAAGTCACTGAAAATCACTCATTTGCCCAAGTTTCTTCCCCAAATCTTCATGCAGGGTGAACGTTTAGCTGACTACTTAAAACTCGCAGCTAACTGAGGGGACAAAGTTGTCCTGGACGGAGTTAGGGGACTGGGACCCTCACGAAGAATTAAAGCAGGTAACTCAAAGCAGTGCTAAGCCTGAGTCAGCAGGGTCTGGCCTCAATTCATACCCAGGATGCACTGACCACGCTCCTTCAGCCAGTTCCCATCTCCTTGATGAATGGATTCCTTAGCTCTAAAACCCAGCAACTGGAGCCTCATGGAAAATCAGCAAGGATAAAAAAAACAGGGCGTCCTCTGTGGAAAAGCTGGGTGACAGCCTCTAAATTAATAATAATAATAATAATAACAATAATAATAATAATAATAAATAATAGCAATAATAATAACAACAAACAAGAACCACAGAGTCACCTACGATCCGGTGATCTGGTTACACACCCAAAAGAACTTAAAGCAGGCCCTTGAGTGGTTGTGCACACCCAGGGTCTGTGTTAACAACCTTGTAATGTTAACAACAGGCAAATATGGAGGCTGCCCAGGTGCCCACTGACAGAAGCCATCTGTGCAAAGGGAATAGTACACAGTCCTAAAATGGAAAGACAGTTTCACACCTGCTACACCATGCATGAGCCAAATACACACACACACACAGAGGCAGAACATCGCATTCTATGTGAAGTCCCTGGAGCTGGGAGAGGAGAAATGGAGCTCTTGTTAAATGAGAGACTGAGTTGTTTGCAAGGAGACAGTTCCAGAGATGAAAGGAGTTGAAGGCCACACAGTAGCCATGTGCTCAGCACCCCTATAGTGCATCCTTAAAAAGGGTTCAAAACGAGGCTAGGGCTGTAGCTTAGTGGTAGGGCATCCCTTAGCAAGATGAAGGCTCTACCAGTGGTGGTGGCGGCAGCGGCAGTGGCAGCAAACTAGTGACCACCTACCAAAATATATGTAAATCTTACATATGTTTTACCCACAATAAAAAAAAAGTATTTCATGACCTTACTTTGAAACATTGTGATACTCAGTTCTAGGGGGGCTGGGACTATCATTCAGCTGATACAGTGTTTGCCTAGCATGAAGAAGACCCTGAATTTGGTTCCCAGGACCACAGAAACTGGGTATAGGGGCACACACCCAGCACTAAAGAAATGGAAGCAGCAAGTTCAAGGCTAACCTGGGCTACGTGAGACCCTGTCTCAAAACACAATTTAAAAAAAAAAAAGCCCCTGGCATACCACAGGCCATCAATCTATGGTTGCTAAAAAAAAAAGCCAAGGAAATTCAGAACAAGGAGACCAAGTCTGAATTAACTAAGTCCAAACTAAACTCATCCCGATTCACCCGACACATACACCTACCCGGTAGAGCAGGCCTCACCCCATCAGCCAGTCATCACCTTATTAAGAAAGACAATAATTAATGTCCAGTTTTATGAACCGATCCCATCTGCTGGTTTCTGCAGACAGTAAGTTCAGTTTTGCATTAACCTCCTTGGAGAAGACCTGAGCCCTCTGACCCTTTCTACCAGAACGATAAAACACAGATGGTCTTATTATCCAGGGCCCGTAGGAGCATCACAATTCACCTGCGTCTCTCCCTACCAGCACCTGCCAGGTAGAAGTGGCAAGAAAGGCATTGGCACCCAGACTCAGGGAAGCCATCATCAGACATGCCATTCAATACCAATCAAGCTACATCTGAGATGTCGGTGTGCATTCTGCAGGACGCCAACCCCCAAGGAGAGTCTAAATTCAAAACTCAGAAGGCCAGAGCTGAGAACCTCATGTACATTGGGATTGCAGACAACAGCCTGACCATGTCTGTGGGCCCACCCTAGGTATAAGGACCCAGATGAGAAAGGGAAATCAAGGCCTGTCACCTGTGACCATACACTGAGGTAATGTGCTGCTTCCTGACACTTACTAAATAATATCCAGAGAGAGGACCACAGAACTGGCCAGACCACAGTATCTCGAAGATCTAAAGGGGGCTGGAACACCTCACATGGAGAGACCCTAAGGCTTTTTCCCACTCCTGCCTGGTTCAATTGGCCAGTCTTGACTTAGATGAACCAGATTTCATGGTTTCAACTACTTGGAGTTGCAGTAAAATGTCTCCAGTAGGCAGCCTCTCTCCTTCTGCCCCTGCCACAGATTCGGAAAACATGGGCCATTCTACTCACCTGAGCAAGCTCTGGGTTCAGTCTCTAGAAATAAGGAGGGAAGGGCAAAACTGTATAATTATGACTTTTAGAAAACCCGTCATCGTGTCCTTGTTCAACTTGTCACCTTAGGCCACCCCATGACAGCAAACTCAGTTTCTCCCTCAGTGCAGACGGTCAGGCTCCACACAGATGAAGAAAGCAAATCATTCTCCCTAGAGTGACCCAGAGTGACCTAGAGTGATTTTGGACCCACCCTGCATCTCCTCACCATGTCAGATCCCAGTATGCCCACCAGTGTCCTGCACATCTCAAGGTGCAGGCCCTACCACAAACACAGGAGAGGCAGATAACACAAAGCCTGGCTGGGGCAGACCGGATTCCCACTCAGACACCAGAAACCCAAAAATCTGTCTTAGTGCAGTTTGCCAAAACTGTCTTGTGCAGGCTCCCCATCTCTTCTTCGATGTTCTTCTTCTTCGTGTCCCCCGTAAGTCCAGTCATGCATGAAGGCCCATGTCAGAGCTGCCATGGATCAGCAGGACTAAAGGGCAGCCTTCTCCTCCTCCTACCTCAGGAGTCTCTGGCACACTCTGGTTCTCACACACCCAAGGGCCCTATTTCTAGGCCAGGATCAGATACAAATGTGGTCAGTGAAATGGAGAACCCAGAGGACCCTTTCAGGGACCATGTCTAAGGGCCAGCTGCTATCCCACCAGCATGTTCTGTGTCTGATAGGCAAGTGCAAGCAGCCACCACCACCCAATGGGAGGGCAGAGGGGACAGACAGATGCAGCACAGTTTGGAGGCCCAACAGAGCCCAGCCTGCACCTTTAGTTCTTCAGGTTTTGTGCTGTGTGACCTCGCCTGGGTAGCCTGAGCTATCTACGCAGAGGATACTTGGATGGGATGGGGGAGGGGGGTGTTCTCCTTGGGATAGAATGTCAGGCAAGGGGCAGGGCTGGCACATAGTAGGTTTTGTGGATTAACAGCAGCAAGTTCTAAAAGTGGTGAGGGTAACAAACAGCCCCTCTCCCCTTTCATGCATGCTAAGAAACTCCCACGTAAGGACTGTCACAGAGTCGGCAGACTAGTCATCATGGTAGCCGAGGTCATCTGGCCTGCTCCCTCATGCCCTGGCACGCCCTGGCAGAAGTGTCTCGGTGCCTTCCCAAGGGGGTTACTTGTGCCCCGTTTGACAAGTGAAGAAACTGAGGCACAGAGAAGAGGAGTGGGCAGCCTAGGGTCATGCATTCCTACCCAATGGCACAGAGAATAGGATCCAGGAGGTCCCAGATCTGGTACCTGTGAATCATGGTGCTTAATCCAAACAAGACCACATGCTGCAGCTCCCAGGCTAGACTAGACAGCAAGCATGCAGGCAAGCCCACAGGCAGTCTCAGAACAGGAACATGCATAAGGGAGTGGCCCACAGCAGAGACCAAAACCTCATGAGAGTCTCAGGACCACTTATTTGGGGTTCATTGCTGTCAAAATGCTACCTGCTGCCAAGCCCCAGTGCACAGGACATCGAGCCTGGTAGCAACACAGAAATTGGTTTTTAAGCATCTCTCTTGGATAGCAGGTGTTCTTACTAGCTCTCAATGTGAACTCAAGGCAGATCAGGATGCAGGCTGGTGATATGGCTCTCTGTGTGATAGAGTGCTCTCCTAGCATACATATGAACCCCTGGGTTCAGTCCTTAGCACTGCATAGAACAGGGCATAGTGGTATAGATCTGAAATCCCAGCACTCCAAGTTAAGACTAGAGGATCAGATGATCAAGGATCGTCTGTTACAAGGATCAGAAGATCCTCTGTTATAAAATGAGTCCAAGGTCAGCCTGGGATACAAAAGCTGCTGTTTCAAAGAGAAGAAAAGAGGGCAGTGTGGTCTAGTGGGCAGAGCCCGAGAGACATACAGCCAAGTCAGCTCTGCCAGCAACTTGTGTCTTATGGTGCCCTCCTCCAGCCTGGTTCAGTTTCTCTGTCTAGATATCAAAAGAGTCAGATGAGATGTCCAATCAGGACCCCTAATCATGGCTCAGTGAGGGTTGGCTTGACCCTTGGGTCACCCAAAACAAACTCATTTCTGCATGAGCTCCCCTCCACACGGAGGGTGGTAAGCAGCCTCTTCTGCCAATGTCAAATCCCCTCTAAAGGAGCCCGTGGCTGCTTGGCTCCGAGGTCTCTGATGTCCATAGCCAGTGCTGGGCCTTCACTTCTACTAACTGCTTGAAAGTGCTGCACCCAGCGCTGCATTAAAAATTAATTACACATGCTATTTCATTGCCAGTCCATAACGTAATGAGCACCAGCTGTGCTAAACAGCCAAACTCCTTTTAAAGACAGCTATAAAAAAAAAAGGAAGAAAGAAAAAGAAACTGCTCTTCCAAATGCCTCTCCTGTCAGAGCAGAAAAACATCAACATCTTGTACAGATTTGAACAGAATTCTTTGATTTAGCTCTGCCTTCTGAAAGGCCGGCAGAGGCCGAAATGGTATCTGTAGTAACGCCTGCGCTTCTGGGACCTCTTTCATCTGAAGGTAGTCACCCCAGTGAGTCCTACCCCGCTGGCCAGCTGCAGTGGCCAGCTCCCTCCTCTGAGCCCACTGCAGCTGCCCTGGCCCCTGTTGGTGCTGAAAGGTGTGGACAGTGGACAGTGATCCTTTTCTGGAGTCCACAAAATCCTTGTCAATCTCTAGGGAGCTGGCAGCTCTGTATTGGCGTGTGTCAAGTCAGGGAGGAGGACACTGTGCAGGTCTTGGGCAGGCTCTGAAAGAAAGCAGCTACAGTGGAGCCATCCTGAGATGACACACACATACACCAGAGTCAATCTTAGGAGCCCATCTCCAGGAATTGCTGATAGACATTGCAGAGATAAATGACTAACGACTAACTGAATTTTTTTTTTTTTTTTTTGAGACAGGGTCTCACATAACCCAGACTGACCTATGAATTTGTTGTGTAGCAATCTAATCTCCCCAAGTATGAATAACTAACTGGCAGTATGGGACTAGGGTCCGAACCCAGAGCTCCGTGTATGCAAGGTAAGCCATTCTGCCAACGGAACGACATTTCCATTGATGCTTTCTAAATTCTTAATAATTCCATTGAGCCAGTCCCATTGACACGGGGACCTGGTAAATGCAGGAAGCACCCCTCCCCCCCAAAAGCATTACAGTGCAAAGGAACTCAAAAGTACCTCTATCACCTCCTTCTGGAGGCTTCGACACACACCTCCCTTCTACGTCCTCATGGCCCCTCCTTCCCCACAACCCCCCCCCAGCACCCAGTACACCACACCCACCAAGCAGTGCCCAGGCAGGATCAGGGAGGACTGCCCTCTGGGAGAGCGGCTGCCCAGGGAGCTCCTGCTGCTAACCAAACCCAGTCCAGGGAGAAACTCCAGCTTACTCTTCATTCTGGTATGAAACGTGCAGCGTGCAGACCATATCACTGACATAAAACTTCCAGAAATAAGACCGCTTTCCAGACAGACTGTATTAATTGCATCAAGTCTCCACAGCTAGGGTGGTCTGATCTGAGGCATCCCATTGGAGGGCTCCGGGAACACCGGGATGTAAGTGGAGGAGGGCAAGACAAGAGATTCTCCCGTTAAACCCTATTATTTACTTACAGGTATTCTTTCATCTTTGTTGTCCCTTTAACCCATGCCAAGAAACCCCAGACTAGTTAAATAACACAGCAAGCACCATTTCAGTAGAAAAGTAAATTGAATTTAACTTTACAAGATTGCCCTGTGATTCCAGCATATACTAATGACTGCAAGTGACTCTCTCTATTAAAAATCCAAACACTTCTACTTCCCCGAGCCTGGATGCTGTGTGTTCTTGCGTGAGACCTTGAACTTCGCCAAGCACATGCATTAATCACTCTGGCTGGCGACCGTTTACAGCTTCTAAATATGCAATGAAGTTTCCCAGTTCCCGTTCCACCTCCTAACGCTGGTGCACGATGGAGCCAGCCAAGAGGCTAAACGCTTTTAAGCATGAAAACCAGGGATGCGGTTTAAGGGAAGCTCCCACCCAGTGCCAGATACGTAACTCCATCTGATTGCTAAGCCCCTACTGCTTGCGTATGAATCATAGCGTCTGGGGACTCCTTACATCCAGAGCAGGGTTCTGAATGTCTGCCCTAAATGACCTCATGCAAAATCCTCCAGACAACCATAGAGCATGCGCAGTCCTTACGTCCATTTCACAGATGAGAGAATAGAGGGAGAGAAAGGACGAGGACTGAATCACTTGGGTAAGGCCACACACCTAGCTACGTAGTTCACTCATGAAGGTAGTCTGATATATTCAGAAGGCCACTCTTTCAAAGCAGGGGAGGGCTGAGGACAGGATGAAGTCCAGTGACTTTCAACTGTCTTTTGAGTACCCTCAGATTCTGTCTTGGGGCCCTAGCCAGGCCCAGACTCAAAACACCCCAACCTGTTCTAGTCCACAGATACACTCCTGGAGCCTTACTTTGCAATATTACATTCATATATATGTATACATGTATGTATGTGTATGCATACATACATATCATGCATATGTGTATACACAATATATGTGCATATATATGTATATCATGTGTATGTATATATGCACATATATGTGTGCATATATATGTATATCATGTGTATGTATATATGTGTGCATATATGCATATCGTGTGTGTGTGCATATATACACACATGCATGCATATATGCACACACACACTCATGCATACATACATATAGCTTTTGTACAGGAAAGGGAGGTGAGGCTTACAGAGGGATGAAGACATGCTCAAGGCCTCTGGTCCTTAGATAGCACAGGGCAGGCAATTGGCTGTGGTTCTTGATTACACAGCTACCTTGACATATCTGAGGGGAAGACCTTTTTGTTGCCAGGTGCACCTGACTGAAAACCACAAAGGATCTCTGTGGAATCCATAAGAAATGGGCCCCGGTGTTCCTTCTCTCCAGCTGTAACCATCTGCAGGAAGCATGGGCGAAGGGTCCTAGCAGGGCCTGGCCATATCTGGGTAGTTTTCTCTCCCGTGAAATCCCTTCTATAAATAACACAGAGTGTGTTCGTGGGCATGCAATTAACCTGTGTGAAACTCAGGCTTCCTGAGTTAATTTGAAGAGATATGTTCAAAGCATCCTGATCAGAAGAGGGACAAAGTGCAGTGAGTACCGCAGTGTTCAGTCTTTATGGCCCCTCCTTCCTCGAGGGTTCCTGGCGATTTTATGCCTCCTCTGCAGCTACTAATTAAACGGGCACTAAAAACACTTCAGCAAACAGCCCAGCGCCAGAAACAGAACCAAAGGGACAAAGCCCATTGGAAGAGGATACTTGAATGTGTCAAAATTTATCAGAAAACACAGCACCGCAGTAGAGCTTCACACAGGCGACGCTAACAAGGCAGAACAATGGCCGAGAACTGTACTAGATACAGGAAGAAAGACAGCAGGTTCCTCAGGAGCCGGCTCTGAGAGAGGCCCGGGGTCCCAGGCTCTCATGGCTTCTCACCTCCTTGCACTGCAATCACCACACGTGGACACGATGCACCAGAGCCCTGAACTTCATGGCTGCCTCTGCATACAGGTGAACCATATGGGAGCCACTTCTCTGTGTTCTTCCCTTCCCTCCCATCAGCCTCAGGACACAGTCCCAAAGTCCACACTGTGAGCTCTAAGGTAGGCAAGGGACCCACATACCTGACTCTGCCTGTGTCCGTACGTGGCCTACAAACTATGTGCCTAAGGACCGCCAGCCAACTAAGGAATGGGCAGGTATGAGCCGTGAGACCTCAGGGCTCTGAAGCTCGTCTATAGTGAGGGAGATAAAACCTCGACACACAACCAAATGCTTAGCTCAGGACAGACGGCTTTAAGAAAGCAAGTAGCCCGTGTGAGGACAGACTGATGCCAGACTTCCCTGGCTGCCAAGGCCCTGCAGACCTTGTCTGTCCTCCACTGGGCCTAGGCAGGGGCCATGTGGCTAAATGAGCTAATCCCCAGGCCTTAGCCCAATCCTCCACAGAGGATTGACCTTCCAGCCTTTGCCCCTCCCACTCATGGGCACAGGAAAGACTCCTGCTCAGCACTTGACAAAAAAGACACCAGAAGAGCCCAGTCAAATCGGAGGCAACTCTGATTTGGCGGCCCCTACGGAGGGCCAGCAGAAGGTTAAACCTCCTCTGGTGGCATGTGGGACAAAGAGATCATGTTTCTACATGCAGAACTTGACCGAGTCCGCCCATACACATTCAGGCTTATCTTTGATAGTGTGGCCCCCACTAAGTGAGTACAGGGCTGCAGAATTGCAGCACACATGACAGGAAGCCAGAGAACAGGGCAGCTGCCCAACCCAGCAGGTACCCCAAGCTTGGTGAACAGGATCTTCCAAGCTACATGAAGCCTCAGTCACCTCGGGGGAGCAGGCTGGCCAGGAAGGGAAGCCAGCTTCCTTGTAAAACTATTTCAGCTCCCCCCTCGGTGACTTTGATCTCTGCTTTAGACACTCAAGACATAAGCCCAGTATGGAACCAGAGCTCCCAGTCTTGGATGGGAGAGCCAACAACATAACCACCTGTCACAGCAGAAGTATAGAGCCCGGTAGTGCAGAACACCCTACCTCCTGCCAGGAAGACCAGGGAGGTCTCAGCCTGGAGCAGGGGCCACTTGTCTTGTGAAAAGCCGCAGCTCCCAATAAGAGAGGTCTGTAAGACAGTGTCAATGAAAAGCAAAACTTGCCCGATAAAAATAGTTTTCCTTTCACAGTTTGAGTCGAGAGAAAGCCTGCAACGTGCCTGGCAATGTAGCAGGGACAAACTGAGTGTACCCCAGCCACCCTCTCCTCTCCAGGCCCTGGCCACGGAAACCAGGCCACAGCTGCTCGCCACGTGAGTCTGTGTCAGCATCCTGCCTCCCGAAGCCACAGTGTGTTGCAAACCAGGCCCTTCTCTCCTCGACCTTGTGGGGACCCTAAGCCACAGAAGTCAATGTTTGTGGGGACTCAGAGCAGGGGAGCAATGGAGGCTCTGTCGACACCTGGCTGGCTAGGGATGCCTTTTGTGTAATGGGTTTCACCGGCCTCCAACAACAGAGGAAGTAACTGGAACAAGTCTGGGGTCCACCCAGAGTCACTAACCTTCACAGCCCCTAGCCCCAGACGCCCACAAAGTTTCACTGCTACCCGTGGCCACAGCTTTTTAAAAAGTCTCCTCTTTGAGACGACTTTTTTCCCTTCCCTCTAAGTTAATGGGCAACACATTGTCCCAAAGAGAAAGTCAGCATTTTGAACGGCTCCAACACTGTACACAGACAACCCAGGAATCCTCTCCTACCCTTGTCTGGGGTGGGTGGCAGGGCGGCAGAGGCAAGGGGCAGAAGAAAACTTCAGATGTTAAGTGTTATCTAATTAAACTTTAGCTAAACAGCCCAAAGAGATGAAATTTGGAGGTCGGGCAGTGCATTCTGGGAGTGAGACTCTCAGAATTTGAGGGGGGGGATATACGGGGGCAACGGCCCCTTGACCCCCTGGGAACCAACACAGGTTACAGTTCAGTTGACATCTTTGGCACTTCTGCTTCCATCCCCCTTGAAAAGTTTTTTGAGTGGGGGGTGCGCATCCCCACCTGGGACCCCACCTTGGGTCCCCAGCTCGGCCCGGGGCACAGCCCGCCATCCCCGGAGCCCACCTCCCCCACCGCAGCGGCTCTGTTACCTGACAACTCACACTGGCATCCAAAGGGAGCCTCCATCTGACCCTCACCCTGAGTCCCGTCACCCGAGATGGGGCGTGCGCCACAGCAAGGCAGCGGGAAACAGGGTGGGAGAACGCCCAGGGCACGCAGAGGTGAAGTAATCACGGAGGTGGGAGGGTGGGAAGAGGAGGCAGCTATGGGGGCCATCGATGGCAGCTGGGCAGGCCTGCACGGCCCTGGAGAAAAAACAATAGAAAAGACTGGTCAGTTGGGCCCTGGACTGTACAAGGGACTTGAGGCACAAGAGGGGGCCCGGGTCACAGGGCTATAGTACAGCCTCCAGAAGGTTCGGCCCCGAGGACACTAGCCCTACGGGGATGGCAACTGCGGTCCAGGGGCAAGGGAGAAGGGGTGCACAGAGGACATTAGCTGGGGCTACACCTGCAGCTGCCAGATAGTTTCAGGGGGGCTGCCTTTGCGGGCCCTAGTGCAGGGGGTTAGCACACAGAAGGCTGGTCAGGGCCCTATTCCCAGTTAAGATTCCCTAGAAGGGTCTTTCAGAACAAGGACTTCACTTGAGGATTTGTTCTCTCAAAAGATCAGCCACTCCTCTTTGAAAGAGGCAGTAAACTATGTCGGTATAGGTTCTTCGGACAGGCCTGTGCCACTTCAGGTCTACCTCCAAGGGTGTGGACACTGATGAGCTTCCTGCCTAGCTGATTGCCTGGGACTTCTCTCCAGACCCTGGCAAGCAGCACCCAAGCCCCAGAAGCTCACAAGATACCATGAGCTCCTCCTCCCTCCCTTACCACAAGAAAACCTAGCATGGCCCAGACCCCTCTCAATGTCTTCACTCTGGTTTGGGAGTCCCCACTCTCAAATTGGACAGCCAGTGACAGCAAGGAAGAGGGCCAGGGAGGGTGCTGCCTTGCCTCCACCCGGCCCCACATTGAGCCTCCACTGCCAGCAAGGCCTGCGTTTGATTTGGCCATTTATCTTACGTTGGTTAAGAGACCACCAGGGCAAAACATTTGTGTGAAGCCCTTGCCAAAACCACAAGTGAAGAAGCCCAAATTCCCTGGGTAAATAATTGAGCAGAGAAGCATCAGTGAGACACAAACCAAAACCCATCAACAAGACTCTGGGCAGCTAAGCCTCACCAGCTCTGCAGGGGAGGCCAGAGTCTCACCTCCTGACACCTGCAGATCAGATTGGCACTGGTGGGATCTGCCAGCTCCATAACCACCACAGAACTATACAAGCCCTCAGAAAGCCAGGAGCCTGTCTGTCTTCTCCGATCTGGTCTCTAACATGCCCCTGAACACAAGGATGCAGTACACCCATTGCACAGACTGGAATAGAGGCCAAAGCTGCAGGAATCAGCAAACTGTAGAAGTTTCAAGCCTCCTCAAAATCCATTGCTTATGTGCAAACACATGATCCAGGCACTTGGAACATTTGAGAAGTGACCCAGCTTGGAGCTTGGGCACTATGATATCTAGCCAAGAGGCCTGTGCCAACACCGACACTGCTGGACCCTGCTGAGGCAGTGATACATTCATAGAAGGCACCAGTTGTTTCTGCACTGGCACACAGCCCCCAAAGGGCATGGCCAGTAAGCCCAAGAATGGTTCCAGTTCCAAAACCAGAGCAGAAAGCCATGTCACAGTTTTCCTATGGGCCTGGAGCAAGTAAAGTCTAAGGTCAGACTTACCTACCTCACACAGAAGGCCAGTGCTTGCTTCAAAGCATCAGACACTGTACTTGACCCTGTCCACGCATGGCCTTGAATCCCTGTGGGGATCCCACTTTTAGACCATGGAGAGCTCAGGGTTCTCGAAAGCCATCCGGGTGAATTTTGCACCAAGTATAAGATAGTCAGCATGCTTCACAGGTAGGACGACCTCCCACTCCACAGGGAGAAACTGAGACTCAAGAGGAAGCACTCTGGGACATGAACATGGTAGTGTCTCCAAAGCCTGGTTATGCTCCGTTCCCACCTCTATAACTGTAGCTGTAGTAAAGTGACCAGGGTACCCTGTATCCAAAGGCCAAATGAGAATGGAGGAAGACTGGGCAGCCTGGACCTCAGCCCATCCATTAGTAGAAGCGAAAGGCTTCTGATTCTACAAAAGGCCATAACTCAGCCAGCACCACACATCATGGTTGAGAATGCCCACAGGAGCTCCTCTGAGTTGACGCTGACAGAAAGAATGGCCGAGGATCAAACAGGAAATTGCATGCCTCCACAGCCTTCTGGAAGGATGTCCCTGGGGCTGAACCAGGGTCTGTCAAGATGAAGTCACACACCCACAGCAGGTGGTAACACTCTGGCTAAACAGGTGGCCACAGGCCCTCATCAGGTATGATACCCTCATTAACGTCTACCTCCTCCAAGGGCAGGAGGTTGTGGGGTCCCTATAGATCTTTTTGAGCAATCTCTGCTCCACTAGCAGTCCCCTCTAGACACAGCTTACATCCAAGCTTTGCACTTTTGAAATCATGCAAAAGCTGAATGAGAAGCCTCCCGTGCTATAATGCCACTGGTGAGCTCCTGGGCAGCCAAATATCAAGAGACTGGGTAGAAATCACCAGAGGCTGGGGGCAGTGGAGAACCAATGGGTTATGTGGTCTTCTGGGAGTGTGATCAATTAAACAGTAGTGACGGCTATGCAACACTGTACATAAATCCAAAGCCACAAATGGAACGAATTAAAATAAGTTTCACAATATGTGCACCTTAATTTAAAAGGAAATCAAAGGTGAGGACAGTGTCTCTGGGCCTGTCCCTGCCCGCCTCCCAGCCTCTGCCTTCCACTGGAAGGGATGCCGGCCTTGGATCTAGAACAGACAGCTCCTGAGAGAGTCTGCTAATAGACTCTGCACCTGACACACAGAGAGATGTCACCCTGAGAGAGGGGTGCAGAGACGGAAACAGAGACAAAGACAGAAAGACTGACAGGGATTTAGACAGAGACAGAAAAATGAGTTCAACTTTCTCCTAGGCCATTTCTTAGCGTGTGACCTCAAGTGGTCACTTTTTCTGTCTCAGTCGCCGTGTTTTTAAAGGGACTGTCAGGGCACTTTGCAGTCTGAGCCAGCCACCTAGTAAACATGGCCACTACCACCCTTACTCAATTATTACTGCCAATTATTTCTAGACCTGGAACTTTCTGTCCTCTCCTCTCCAGTCGTCACAACATGAAGCCTGCTCCAGCAGGGAAGACATCCTATAAGCCTCTGCAGGACGCTGTTTTAGCTCTCTGGGAGTACTTTCCTCGTATGCATGGGGACTTGGGTTCTGTTCCCAGACGGTCCAAAATAAACAGAAGATGCGGGCCTGTGAGATGGTTCAGCAATTGAGGGTTTATCCCCAGGACCCGCATAAAGGTGGAAAAGGAAAGACTAACCCACAAAACTGTTCTGAGCTTCATTGTGTGCCACAGTTCACTGCACACACAGACACAGTAATAACATGCACAACACAATTTCACATTTTCTTTTAAAAGACACTTTCTTTTGCAGTCTAAGCCAGTCCAAACAGACCCATATGTATCAAGGTAGGTAAGAGAGGGAAGCAGGCACTTCTTGTAGGATCCGAGCAGCTTAATGAAACCCTAGCTGCCTCAATTTTATCATAAAAGTACATTTTAATTAGGGCGAAAGAAATTTTTTTTAAAAATTGATACTTGTATTGTGCCGTGTAAGCATAAAGCATTCCTATGGGGTGGGGGCATATTGCCCCTCTCAAAAAATGTGAAAATGAGGCTCCAAAGTCAAGGTCGGACTGACTTCTTGGTATTTAAGCCACCTACGAAGGAATATCCAAAAAGTCTCCCAAACCAGTCACTGGTATGATGGCTAAAGTCCAAACAGAGGACAAGATCACTGTTGATGCCTTCCTGGGGGTGAGGCACTTGGAGGGAGCCTGAAGCCCACCTCCCTTGTAAGCAGTCCCTGCAGATGCTGGGCTCCATGCCCTGCACATGCGCACTAAGCAGCAACACGCCCACCACTAGGAGCAAGTAGACACAAAAAATGCCTGGAACCGCCCAGCCCGGGTTGAGGGAACCAAGCCTTCCTGGGGCAGCCTTCCAGGGGCAGCATCCTCCGGGGCCGCCACTCTGCAACCGGGAGGTGGCAGATTCCATGTTCCTAGCCCAAGAGGTGGCCTGGCACACACCGTTCAGAAGTCTTATTTTTCTCCCTACTGGTGCCTTTCAACGGATACATTTTTTTTAAGGCGAGAACTCCTACTGATAGTGCAGAAATGAGTCAGAGATCAAAGAAGGAGACAGACAGCCACGCCAGCGCGTGTGAGCGAGGGACTCTGGCGAGGGAACCTGACAGTCCCCGCGCCCCTTCCCCCCACCTCGTGCCAAGACATTAATTCTCACAAGTCGGAGAAAATTACTATGCATGAATGCAAAAAGCATGATCAGGAGTAATTAACATGGCTTCATATGCAAATTTTATTAATGCAGAAGTACAAAGTCATTATGCAAATGAAACTTACGTCAACTCTCTTGACAAATATTCATCTCTCAGAGCTCAAGTTTCTCTTTCTTTCTTTCTTTCTTTATTTATTTATTTAATTCTCTCTCTCCCAGCCTCCTTTTCTCCCTGTTTTTGGGTTGTTTTGTTTTGTTTTGTGTTTTATTTTTTGGTGGGACTAGGGTGGACCAGAAGGACAGAGGAGGGAGATTTCTGGTTCCGGTGTCCCTGGAGGGCCCAGCAAGCTACAAGGGCAGTTTGACAAGTTTGCTAAGTTGTTTTCAACCAGAGAAATTTATTCTTGCACTGTTGTTTTTTTTTAAGTTGTTGGCAGGTATAAGACAGCTCATAGGAGAAGGGAAATTTAACAAATAAAGGTCTATGGGCAGCAGGCAGCCAATCAAAACGCCAGAGCCAGTAATGAGGGCGATTGATGGCTGTTTGGCTTTTACTGCGGGGTAATGAACTAGAATCCAGTCTGAGGAGGGGGGGAATATGAATATTCATGAGGCTGTGCTCCTGCGTTTGATGATTAAAGAAATTTTTAATATTCAAATAAGCGCTTGCCAAGTGATTAACAAAGAACAAGCACGCAGAAATATGGAAATGGGAGCCGGGGAAGAGTTGAGAGTCGAGCATACTGTGAGGGAAGGCAGCCCCGAATTTCGTAAACAAGATAGGCAGATAACCCAATTCGAACGCAGGCAAATAAAAACATTTGTTTCTGATCACTTAAATATTTTGCCAGCTACTTTGTCTTAAGGATGATAAAAAAAAAATGCTGGGTATTAAGCGGATGGAGGAAAAATAACTTGTAACCAGACACGTTGCTCATACTTAAGAATCATTACCCTCACTCTAGCCCGCCTCCTCCCAGCTCGACAGGAAATTAAGATTCTTTTTCCGGTTTGGTAGAGAGAGAAGATGGAGGTGAAGGCAGATTAGAATTGAAAAGCCAGAACCTGCTCAGATCATGATGCCTCGCGGTGGTGCCGCATAGATAGGCGCAAGCCATAATACGCAGAGGCCCAAAATTTGGGGGGCCATGCCACGTGGGAAGGAGGGGCACTGGTGCCCACAGCCTGGGCATCTCAGGGTCTGCTCTCACTGGCCCTGGTATAAACACAGAAAGTAGGAATAGAGAAAGCCAGCTGCCACACAGAAGAAACTCAACAACCATCTCCGCTAGATGGCTGCTGAGGCTGAGCTCATGCTGCACCGGCTGCACGGGTTCACAGGGAAGCACATAATAACAGTATTAGCTGGTAAAATGATCCTGCAGTTGAAATTCACCTAATTAGCAGCCAATGACTTCCATTTTGGCAATTTCCTATTTCAAAGGGGTGGGGTGCCACCTTAATGAAGACAGGCCTGGGTAACTCCCCAGACAAGGTCTGGGCCTGCCATCACTAGTTTCTCTGCCACTCCGCTTGTGGGGGTGGGGGCAGGGAGTAGCTGAGATAGGAGGAGTAGGTATGATCCCAAGAGAGCCTCTCTGTCACTCACTGTCACAGGTCTGGGGAGCAAAGCTCAACAAGTCCTTTCATTTGTAAGAAATAAGATGCAAAGATAAAACAAAGCGGAGAAGAAGAGCTAATAAACATTATCTATTGCCATGAAAACCTAGAAGCCAGGCCAGGCCTCCAAGGCAGGGCCAGAAAGCAAGTCAGGAGAAGGCCAGCAGGGCTCAAGGCCCCACAGCAACTGCCCAACCTAGAAACTGTGAAAATGTTGAGAGCTCCCAGACTCCCACCTCTCACTCCTAGATCCTCAGTCTGAGCAGGATTTCCCCCCCCCCCCCCCCCCATCTCTGCAGCATTTAGCTTGTGATGGCTATCACAAATCTCCAGTCCCCGACTGATGGAAATGTGGGATGCTTGAGTACTTTGCCACAGAGGGAAAATGGAGTCTCACAGATATGTTTCGAGTTCCTCCCAGGTCTTCTCATAGAAGACATAAAGCATCCAAACCCACAGTGCCCTTTCTCTGGACTGCCTGCTCAAGGGTCGGTGGCCTTACAGGTGACTGAATGTTGGATACAGAAGAAAGAGTTTGTCTTATTTCCCATCATCCACTGCTTGTGACTGGACTCTGAGAAGGCCTCTGTGAGTGTCCATGGCAGGGAAGAAAATGGCCAGCCACAGCCTGAAGGACCACAGGCATGACTGAGCCTGAATCTACTGTTACTATCCCTTCCTGAAATGACTACCCGGGGACACCACTCACAGCCCCCTGTGCACAGCTGGACATCTTCCCTGAAGCCATCGTGAAAAGGAGAAAAGGAGAAAGCAGCACATCTCTTGGCTCCTGAGCCAGGCTGCCTTCCCCCAAGCTCCTCCCTCATCTGGCAGCCCTGTAACTGCCAAAGACCATCACAGTTTTAACTCCCTGACAGGGATTCCGGGGAAGGGTTAAGGGATTCAAAGAAAGGGTGGTGTCCTCCGATGGCACGCCAAAACCCAAGCTCTGCCTCCTGCCAGTATTGGAAAAGAGATGCTCCTCTAGGGCAGCCGCATCTAGCAATCAAAGCTGGTACACAGCAATACCACTTCCCAAAGTCCGGGTGCATTTGTTTCAATGGCTGCCAATCCTAACTCCCTCCAGACAAGGAGCAGCTGAAATCCCCTGGGGCAAGCAGATCCCCTTTCTATCCCCAAAGCCAAAGACAGGTGAGGCTGCACCACCTGTTCCAGAATCTTCCAACAGCTTCCAAAGGCTCCATCCAGGGGCAGAGCAGGAGGATAGTCCACATATCACTAAGGTGTCAAATGAACCTGAAGCATCTCCTCAGATCTACCCAGGGTGAGGCGGAGGAGCTGGACAGTCAGTCCTTTGCGTCTCACCATTCCAGCCCCCAGAGGAGCACCTGCGGAGGAAACCTGAAACCAGATCCTCTTCTTTTACTACTCTTGAAGGAGCCTGGAGCCCTCAGAACTGCTGGAATGCAGGTCAGCCACATTCACCTGCAGCTAAAGCTGGAGCCTGGTGGCTTCAGGCTGCTGCAGACAGAACACTAAGGAGGGGTCATCAACTGTGATCTTGGGGGACATAGCTCATCAAACCAGGGTCCAGGATTCTGGGAATGACATGGCCTAGAGACACCAGAGGGAAAGGCCATGTGTTTAACTAATTAAGGAAATATGGATGAGCACATCTGTGATGAAGAAAGAGAAGCTAGAGACGCCAGCACACACCAGGAGCATGCACACACATCTGTGTCAGAAACATGGACAGGTGAAGGCTTGGAGACTTGGAGTCCACAGGGGCCAGGACAAAGCTGGGGCTGACAGAGTCTCTAATCTTACCTATAAAAGTAGCCAATGCCTAGCAAAGGAAGCCCCTCTTTCCCACCTTAGGCCTTTTAACTAAAAGCTTCATGGCTGCACCAGCCCTTATCAGATTCGGCCCTCCAGAACAAAAGTTTTACTGAATGTGTGTTCGGGCTCAGAGCCTACAAAGATACCGACTACAAATGGAAGTCGACAGCTGATCACATTGTCTGCATTCCAAGAAAAGACAGCCTGAGACTTACAGGTCAGGGACCTTCAGTCCTTCCACAAATAAAACTTAGGAGCAGACTCCAACGAGCTCTCTCATGCGCCTCTTATATGTCCACGTGTCTCCTTTCCTTTACAGCTCAGGGGTGGAGTTGGGAGGAAATCCATAGTGAAAACAAGTCACATGACCAGAGGGAAATAACCCAGGAAATGAATTGTCAGATTTGGGGCCTCCTGGGAGTTTTAAAGGAAGAACTCCTTTATCCTCCCTGACAGCATCCACTGGGCCTGACACCAGTAACCCAAAAACACTGAACTTGTCCCTCGTCAGAAACCTGATCCTGCACAAAATAGGTTTGGAAGCTGCTGAGTTCAGAATTAGAGCTCGTTATGATCAGAAGGTGCCAGGAGCTCTAACCTTAGCTTCTGCTTGGGGGGAACACAGCGAGTAAGGAGCGAGGAGATGCAAGTCTGAACCGTGAGGGTCCTGGAGGATTAGGAAAGAAAACAGCACAGGCCATAAGAAGGCCAGGAACGGAACAACACGGGTTTAGAGCAGTGACGCTGGCCCAGAGCAGGGAGCACACAGAAGGTGCACACACGTGGAACTGGCCAGGTGAGGCAAGCCAACACAGCCAACCCTTCTACAGACCAGATCCTAAAACCCCACCAGGACAGACGTGCACTCCAGCCTCTGGGTTGGCAGGGTTGCTTGTTTCAGATGGGATAGAAGTAAACTTGGTAAAGAGAAAGTTTAAGAGAAAATAAAAATCAATTCTAAAAGAAGGATCCCCGCTAGCCCTTAACAGCACGCTTTGTTTGTATTTCCTGTGTTAGTTATAAGCAATTGATCTC
Source organism: Rhynchomys soricoides (assembly GCA_019843965.1). Lineage (NCBI taxonomy): Eukaryota > Metazoa > Chordata > Mammalia > Rodentia > Muridae > Rhynchomys > Rhynchomys soricoides. Next base: position 1,083,335 of record JADRCH010000100.1, on the reverse strand, counting down.
CCCTATTATAATTTTGTTTAATCCAGCTCTCCTCTAGACTTAGCTGACTTCCACCCTGTCATCTCTTTGTGCCTTGTTCGAACAGACACAGAATGTGGGTTGAATGCTTTGCCTCATGTAAGGGCAGGCTCTTTCTCTCTCTTTCTGTTTCTAAGCTAGGTCTGAAATGTCACTGACTAAAGAACGGAGCAGACCTATAATTACTTTCAACCAAGTCATCTCTTTACCTTAGTTTTCTGTACGTGGATGGTATTTAATACACATATTGTGAGCCTGCTTTTCAGCCTAGTAACATTTGATGGCATAAATAAATAAATAAAATAAATAAATATTTTAAAAATGGAAAAAAAAAATCACCCATTTCCTTTTAAGGGAAACCAAGCAGTCTGACAACCCACCTCTTTAATTTTTTTTTTTTTTTTGACGTGAAATACATTTTCGTCTTCGAACAAACCGGAGGTCATGTGAGATGTGTGCACGACAAAATATGCAAAAATGAACACTTCGTGGGATTAATTTAATAATCGTGGTTATCACGTTAACACTAGCAACATTGATGCTTACGAGTCAATCTAGCAAGCTCACGGTGGCGGACGTACCAGAGGTTTACATTCAACTGAGGCTTAGACCACTATTTAATGTAATTAAAGATGTTGGCAGCGCAGTCCTCGATGGAAATATCATCTTTACTACAAAATATTTCCATTAGAAAATATGGGAAAGCATAACATGCCTACTTTGATTTTACTGTGATCCCCCCCCCCCCCCGCCATCTTTACAGCAGGGCTGATGTGCCTGACCATGGACAGAATTCCTGCAGGAATCCCAGAGAAAATAGGTCTCACCTTCCCCCAGGAGTAGCCTGTTTATCTGCCATTTACTTGTTTTTGAAGTGGTTTCTTTACATTGGCTTTGATTACCCAGGAAGCCCTTTCTGCCTAGCAGGCAGGACCCATCACGAAAGTGACTTTTTCACGTGCCCCCAAAACAGCATCACAGGTGAAAGGCAGAGGCGGGAGGCCTGCATTGCTCAAGCTGTACAGAAGCAGTGACTGTCAGTCGCGTGCAGACAGGCTCCCACCCCAGCCCAGGGTGACATTCCTAACTGGTACCTCGGAGAAAGAATGTAGTAAGTACCACTCTGGAAGTCTCCTGAACTAAACAGACCCAAAACTGAACAGACGGAAAGAAAGAAAAAAAAAAATCATTGCACCCTATCTCCAAATCTGAGAAAATGAAGTCTTGAGGCTGGAAAGAAGGAGCTTGACTCAGCTCTCCCGGCTCAGAACAGCCTCTGCACCTCCTACGGGCTCCTGCTGCCCTGGAGAACAGAACAACAAAAAGCCCAGATCTTTCTTCCTTAACCTTGTCTGCTACATGCCCTGAGTAGAGGTGGCTAGGAAGCCTTTTCTTCTTCTCCCCTTCTCTATGTGCATTTTAGATACCCCTTATCCGACACCCTAATTTCTTTGAGGGGGGAAAAAATCAGTGTCACTAAAAAAAACGTCACTCTGTTTTGCAAAATCCAGCAGCTTCCTTGGCAGCAGGAAAAGCTGGCTGGCATTATCCCTTCATTTGACAAAACTACTATTTCTGGGCATGGACTCAAAAACAGGTAGGAAGCAAATGCTGAGAAATAAGGAAGTAGAGACAGCCAACGGCTTTTTCACTACCAAGAACGCCAAGCGTAAACATGATTTATTTAGCTGTGTGTAACGCGCCTGTCCTCCACTCAGCTACAAGCCCACTCGGGTTTAAGGGAAGGGTGGGTAGGAGGGAACAGGAAGGGAAAAGCTTGGAAGACAAGAGGGAGAGAAGAGGCCATAGCTCCCTGGGGAGGCTCCTGAGCGGTTCCGGTTGGAGTTTGAGGAGAACAAGAATATTATACCCCAAAATATATGTACGTGTCAAAAGAAGGCAGCCCTAATCTGCAGGTTAATTAAGGAACTGCCACTAACAAAAGACGCAAGAGCCCCTTCATGCAAACAGAAAGTGCACGGGCTTCTAGGATCTCTGCTGCTCCCTGGCTTTTCACACACCATTTGGGCTCCATGGAGTTGGGAGATGTTTCCATGCCAGATTCTGCCACAGAGAGAGGCGGGAACCTTGACACCTCCCTTGTGCATCCTTACGTGTCCACACGGAACTCACTCAGGTCTGTATCCAATTACAGGTGCCACACACCTGGCTACAAGCCTACCCTACGATACAGACCCAGTCGCCTATCTTCGGTCCCCCCATCCACCCACCACCTCCAGTTCAGAAGGTGGGACAGGGCCTCTGAGGATGAGCGCGCTCGCGCACGCACACACACACACACACACACACACACACCATCCTGAACCCAAGTCCAAGCTGACAAACACTTCATTCAGATACACAGCAAGGTCAGTATCAGTATACCTAAAGAGCAGGACTAGCCTGGAGGCTTTGGTTCCAGCAAAAGGTTATTATTAAAACTCCAAGTCAGGTCACCCAGCATTTGCAGTGGGAAAAAAAAACCCAAGCCTCTTAGAATTTAAAAAAAAAAAAAAAATTTGCAACAACAACAACGACAAAAAAGATAAAACGTTGGCCCCCTGCAGGCCGCTGGAGGTCTGCTTCTCCCTAGTGAAGGAAGGTACCATTTCATAGCCACCAGCTGCGTACTCAATAGGTACAGATGCTAATTTCTGAGAGCTCTGAGGAGGCAGAGAAAGGAAAGCCAGATCCAAGCTCCTTTTCACCTGCGTTGAGCAAGACTACGCATTTAAAGGCTGCCTGCTGTATACATTTCCCTCCCAAGTCTGCATCCCATCCCCCCACACCCTCAGCCTCACCCCCCCCCCAACACGCTTCCTACTCTTCTATGGCCAGAACCTAGTATCAGGAGGGGAGAGGACATTTTCTGGGGTGTTCAGGTCAAGGGTAACAGCAGCACCACTAGGTATTAAGATAATGAATCACAACACGTTCCCCAAAATAAGGAAGTGGGTGGAGGTGGGGAGCTGCAGGGAAGAGCCTCTGAAGTGAATGGAGGTGGGGGGAGGGGCGTTTCCTTGTGGTATGCCGTAAGCCTCTCCCCAAAGCCCCCAAATGTTTCCTCTTTGCATTAAAAACAACACCCTACACAAGCAGCTGTTGGATTCCTTTCCTCTTTGCAAATTAGCCACCCCGCCCCCAGGGCCCAAACAATAACAGTCTTGCTGGGGTATGATGTCTATGAAATCAGCGGCAGCTTCGTTCCATCGGCTTATGCTCCTGTCTAGATGGGGACTGGTTAAAAAAGAAAAGAAAAAAAAAAAAAAAAAAGACATCCACATTCTACAGATACAGGCACCAGCGGGGGGACTGGCTGGCCCTGGATAGACTGTTGGAGGACAGGACAGGCTGTGTGCCAAAGGCCCCAGTCTCCTCTCCAGTGCATAAGCCCTGAGGTGGCACCTGATGCTCCAAAAAAACCAAATATTTATCAAATGCCTAAGCGGCCTGCAGGTGCCATCAAAGGGAAGCGGCGTGGTAGGGAATCCTACTCCAACACGGAGATTTCTCCAAGCGGTAAAAGTGAAGATGCCGGGCAGGGGTGCTGTTGCAGGCTTCCTCCACCGCCACTTCAGCTACCGACTCCAGTGGTTGAACTGCCAGGAGATCCAGCTGACAGAGGGCTCCATTTCCATGCACACCTCCCACACGCGGCTCCTGAACAAGTCAAGCAAAGCCACCTGTGCCGAGGACACAGCTCAGGGCTCAGAACCACATAGCCAGGCAGTACTCTGTCACTTTGACACTGGCACCAAGGCATGAAAGATCTACACACTCTTAACCCAAAGGATGGCACCTGGGAGTGGGGGGTGATCCAGCCCTAGAGGAAAACCTTCCACTGTGAATAAAGCCTTGACTCAAATCGAGAGGTGAGGAAATCATGTATGATTTTTAAATTACTTTTGAGCTGTCAAATTAAGGAAAGCACATGTGATAAGCTGGCCTTCTCCTTGGGGCAGTGGCCATTAGGCATGACCAGTGAGCTCTCCTCTCACACACCTAGCCTCCAGACACACACATACACACACACACACACACACACACACACACACACTGTGTTTCATCTTTCATTCTGTAAAGGAACCTAGGTACATAAATATTAACCAGACACAGAACTGGTCTCCTTCCCCCCACCTCCCAGAACCTTCTGAAGGCAGGGTTGTGATCTTTAGCCGTTATTTACAGATATCCAAAGGCAGTTCTGTCTTGTTGGAACTGTCATAAATGGACGTCTGAGAAATCCAGGAGCAAGTTCGGGCAGAGAGAAACCCTTTCTGTCCAGGACTGGCGGGTTTCCGTTCCAGGGAACGACTTACTGCTCCCCAAGGCTTTTCAACAAATAAATTGACAAGTACCTTCAGACTCCACCAGAAACGCCAGTTGCTCGAAGTTTGTATTAGCTAAACCTGTGCGTTTTAGGTTTTTGGTGGTTTTTTGTTTTTTTTTTTCCTTTTGAAGATCAACTTTCACTCAAAATGCCAGGAAGGCGGTGTTGACATGGGACCCAGAGAGGGCAGAAGACACAGCCTACCATCAGCTCCAAAGCTTAAGTACACAAGGACACACATTTTTAAACCACCTTGTGTAACTACTGTTCTAATGCATTGATTCAGTCTAGCTCACACCCATTTTTGAATAATGGACAACAGAGAATTGGGCCCAATCCTGTGTTGCAGAAGACGTGCCACGTAAGGCAAACGCCTCTTCTTCAACCGGCAAGCAACACATGTTTTGAGTACCAGATCCGGAGGAATGTTTACCACTGTTTCTCCAGCTCTAGGAGAGCTTCGACCAGGAGGCCAATTTTTAAGATACAGGACCGGAATCTAGCAAGGTGCCATTTGCATACAAATTCTCTCTAGGGGTGTGACAACAGTAGAGGAGGGGGCTGACTCCATTCCCAGTACTTCGGTGCTTTCTGCCCGACTCCAGCGGTGGGTTCCATTCCCGCACAATTGAGAAAACTTTTGTCCCCGAGTGTTAAAAAGTCCACAGCCCCAAGATTCCCCTCTGAAACATCAGGTCCTGCTCTCCCACTATGGGGCAAACCTGGCTGCCCTTCAGGAACTCAAGTTTGTAGGAGGTAACTCAGGCCCCTGCCTTCTGATCTCACCTGGATCCTTAGGCCAAGGTGAGCTTACGATCCCATCTGAGCGATAGCGGCAGGGGGTGGGGGGGTGTTCCCCCGGAGGCCCCAGGAGCCAAGACAAAAGTCACAAGGGCTGCGAGTTCTGCCCATCGCGGTGGCGGCTTCGGAAAAGAGGCCACTAGCAGCTTCCAGGAGCTTCTGAAACACAATCCCCCCTGGCCAGGGGTCACTCGACTTGGCGCACGCACGGTGGGCAGAGAGGGGACCAGCGATGGGGGTGGGGCGGCCTGTACACAAAGGGCCCCAAGGCGGGCGGCCTTCCCGCCCTTGACCTTGGGTCCCCGCCTCCAATCCCTCTCCTGCAGCCTGGGAAAGGGGCTGGCGTGGAGCCAACGGCGTGCTTGCTGGACTAGGGGCCGCCAAGGTGCCGGGGTGGAGGCGGGGGTGGAGGAAGGTGCACATAAAAGAAGAAGGGGGGGGAAAAAAGAGTCTAAGACTTCGGCGCGCTCTGCTGAAACCTGCACTGCACCTCCTGCAGAAGCTGGTCCGAGCCGCTGCGATTCGATGCCCCCACCCCCAAACCCAAAGCAAAAGTTGCCAGGATGGAAACTGGAAGGACGGACCCTCCCCCCAGGAGTGGCCTTTCAGCTCGCCCAGCCCCCACCCCTTCCTCCGACCCCGGCCGAAGCGGACAGGGAAGAAAGGAGTGCGCCTGCCCCGCGAGGCCAGACGGTTGCAGGGTCAGCTGCGCCTGCACCCGCCCCACGCGGGCAGCTGCTCCATTAAGCCCGGGAATTATGCATGGCCCCGGCCCCGCTTGCCTCCCGCCCAGGGCGCAATCAACGTGCACGGAGGAGAGGGCGGGCAGGAATGGCCCGAGGAGGACCTGGAGAGCCCCAAGGCCCGAAAGAAAGCTGCGCGGCGACGGTCCCCAGCAGACCCGACGGGGCCCAGGGACGGTCACCGGCATCCAGAGAGGCCTTACACCAAGGTGTAAGGGGTGCACATCACGCCTTGTGCCCGGCTAAAGCACAGCACGGCCGGCTCCAAGGGAGGCCATTGTGTTCTCCCACTGAGTGGACTCAAACTTCCGAGTGTCCTCCAAGAAGGCAGAGTCTGAAGGTGCACACCACGTGGACCAGGCCAAGGAACACAGTCCCAGTCCCCTCTCTCAGAGTTGAGGGGAGGGCCAGAGGCCGGGTGGGGGAGGGGCTGCTGGCCGCCAGAGGCGGGAAAGGAGATGAGCCTTTCAAGTTGCACGTTCCGGGCGCTGGAGAAACTGCATTAGCGGTGCCTTGTGGCCAGAGCCTGAGGAGGTTCAAAGTCAGAAGATTTTGATGACCATTCCCACCCCAGGTTCCCCCCTTAGGCCTGGAAACACCCTGTAACCTTAGGGACCACTACCACAACCAAGGGCCACTTTCCAGAGCCTGCACTGCAGTATACAGACCCTTTGCGGCTCAACAGGCTCTGTTTCCAAAAATCAGTCTTTCCCATTTTCCCCAAAGCGAAGGCCAGGTCAGGAAAATTACATGCTTTTTCCCCCTTCCCGGCGAATAAAGTCGCTTGGTTTGCAGGGAAAGTTTTACAAGCCAGTGATGCAAAGAAGACCGCACTGTTTGGGTCCCTTAATTGGCTAGCTTTGAACTCGGGTGGGAGTGGGGCAGACCCAGCTCCGACTCTGAGAAAGAACTTAGTTCTGGTCTAGGACCCTGCGATGGTTTTCCAGCCATGTGCTAGAGATGGGAAAGGGTTAAGGGAGGGATACTCCTGTTTCTTTTTAAGGGAGAATTCAGACGCTTGCTGGCACCCTAAACCCAGGACCCGACCTGGCCTCTAACCTCAAGGGCCATCCCTAAATGGACCCCTACCCTTTTCTGTCTTGGAAAAGCTGAAAGGAAGCCACTCAGACAGTTCGAGGGAAACCAGGTTTGTTCTTCCTTGACACTAACTAGGACTAACTTGTGTCATCACTGGGGTGTAACCCAGGCACTGGGACTGCAGCCATTTTCCAAGACTCTGCATTTAAGGGTTGATCCCTACACCCATAGTTGCCCTATCCCTGTAAGGTCAAGCTAACAACCTGAAAGTCATGGAAACTGCCCCCTGGCTCAAGCTCACAGATGACCCATATGTTGACAAATCCTTAGGTGTGGCTGGTTTGGATTGGGGATTGCCCTGGCCTGGGAGACACATCTAAACAGCTTATCACAGGTCGACTCCAGGAGTATAGGATCCACATCCAGGTATTCTGTGGGGGAAGCCATCCCGGGTCTGAGGTTTACCAGGAGGTCCAACCTTTCCCACTCAGCAGTTCTCTCCCCAGTACTGCTGATCCTCCCCATCCCCAGATAGGGATCTCAGTCTGACCCTCCTCTCCCTGGACCCAGAAGCCACCTGGTGGTTTCGATCCTACTGTTGGGGCAACACAGCCAGCAGTGGACCCATAACCACAGATATGGACAAAACAGGTGGGGCCACCTTCCTCCAGGCCCACTTACTCTCAGAACGACCTCCAGTAGACAGTACCCTCGCCCAGGTAGGAGCAAAACGCCTGTACCTAACTTAGCTCAAACCCACTGGGTCCCGAGCCTGCTGGAGGAGATGGCCGGGTGAAGACTCCTTCCGGAGCAGGGAGCAGAAGCCAGGTTTCAGTGAACCACCCACGGCCTTAGGCCCTACCCTAGCTATGTTGCCTCTCCTACGAAAACGAAAGTAGTGGCTGATTTGCAGGTTTAGAAGACAGAGATAACAGAGAGAGATAACACATAGAACCAAGAATCAAGGAGGACCGCATCTCTGCTTGTTTTCCCGTCTGTAAAGTAGGCTTCAAGTTAACTCCTACCGCACACGTTCATAAGATTAAATGGAGGCTTAATCTTTACAAGGCCTTTGGAAATAGTGGCACACAGCACACGCCAAATAGGCATGTATTAAATTAAAAATCCAACAACGGATGGGGCAGTGGTGGCGCACTCCTCTAATCCCAGCACTTGGGAGGCAGAGGCAGGTGGATTTCTGAGTTCGAGACCAGCCTGGTCTACAGAGTGAGTTCCAGGATAGCCAGAGAAACCCTGTCTCAAAGGGAAAAAAAAAAAAAAAATCTGACAACGGAAGCCTTCACCTCCGGTGAAAAGATGACCAAGGGGACAGGAGGAATGTCCAGGTAGTCTTGTTTGCACAGTTACGGGCACACGGATCCCCCAGCTTTGTATAAGGCTATCAACAGCATTATCAATGAACCCTGTCACACACGCCACATAAATAAAACAATAGATACTCTAGTCAACTGCTAACTACTGTCAAACAAACAAAATACAGTAACAGTCTGGATGTGGTTGATTCTCCCCCAAAGCAAAGTTTTCCTTTCTCTCTTCTCTTCCTTCTCCTCCTTTCTCAAGCTGCTTCTCTGAGAATGGGCCAACATACCATCTAGCAAATAAAGACACACACCTAAAGGGGGTGGGGGATAGCCTTCTAACAGACCAGTGTTTGTAAATCCAGTAAACTGTTGGGCTACTGTTCAGAACTGAGGCCATGCCTGTCACTGCTCTGGTTTTTACAACTCACGAGCTGTCACAGGTGAAGTGGGACCCTCTGGGAGACAAGAGGCCCCAGGTCTCAGGACTGGACAGTGATGGCTGGCAAAGGGCTATCTGTCCCATCTCAGGATCATGAGAGATAAGTTCAGAGAAGCCAGCAAGTCTGTGGTGGCACTGCCAGCTCTTCCAGTGTCGCCTCTGAGGCCAGCCTTCCTCTGAGTGGCCCTTAACAACAGCTACTGGGCTAGGGGGTAGGTGTACAGACACACACTATCAAATAAAATTCACAGTAAACAGCCAACCCTGGAAGGCAGCAAAGATCATCCAGGTGTATAGAGGGCTGAGACTCCCAGATGTGAGTAACTAGACTTGCTTAAACCCTCGATTCCCCAAAATAAAACAAATGATTTGTATTTGTGGGGCTGCAAATGACTGCAACAATGAGTATAAAATAAGAATCTCATGAATAAAAATAAAAAAAAACAAATTTCCAACCCAGTCCCATGGAAATTCATACCTCACAATTCTCTCGGTTGCCACCTGCCTCTCTCCAAAGTCTTTACACGCAAGGGTCAAGTTTTGGGGGCCTAAGGATTATTGGCTACATCCAGACTTTAGCATGGGATTCAAATATCATCCTAGATGGAGTACAGAAGTATTACCTGCCACCTCCCAGGTCTGCCAGCCAAATGACAGAATGCCCTTTCCCTAAAGACATCTACCCAAGTGAGCCAGGCCAACCAGGTCTGACTCCCTGGCTTGACTATATCTATTGACTATATCTATTCCGAGGTTTACATTTTAAGTCAGGAAACCCATGGAGCACAATGAGGAGAAGAGCCAGGCATGACCTCTGTCTGGACCACCCAGCAGACATCCCATTCTGAGCCCTGAGGTTAAGCCACCAACCCCCAATATTCACCCAGGGTTCCATCCCTCAGACAGAAGAACATGGGCCATTCCTCACTGCAGATAGAACTAATAATTAGCTGTTGAGATTTAACAGTAAAAAAGAGATAATCCATACCACAATATATGTGGATTTAACTAATCTTAATTTGGAGAGAAAATAACAACTCCAAATAGATCAAATGCAAGTGTTTTTGAGGCATCCTGCAAGTGGGGTTATCTCCAGCTTCCAGCACAAGTCACTCATTTTCTTTCTCGAACATCCAAAGTAATGTCTTCGCTTTTCACGATGAATTTTCTATAAAGCCTGCAGCGAATAGTCTCAGAGCAGCATGTAAATTGTGGGGCTCACCAGGACCCCTTTCCTCCAGCAGTGAGTTTCTGAGGCCATAAACCAAGCCCTGTCTATACAAGGACTCTCTACAGGCTCGTCCTGGGCCCCTGCTCAGGCTTCTAATGAAAACATGGGCAACAAGCACATACACCACAGTGATAGCCACCTGTCGCCTCCAAACTAGGCATCTGCCACCTCCTGTCACTTCGAACCTAAGTCTTATATTTCGGAAAACTGACATTTGAGGCTAGGGAAGTGTAAGATATCAAACCCAGGACAATTGGCTGAGATGCCTACTAACTAATCAAAGTGGACTCTGGCCTCCAGGTTCTCCCAGAATCCCTCAGTCCCTGCCTGTTATAGGGTCCTCCTGTCTGGCATACCCTTCCTTGCCTAAACTTCTCCTGCCCAGGGACTGGAGTGGGCCTTCTCTGGCCCCTATATCACTCAGCCATTTGGCTACTCCAGTCTCTTGGCCCAGGCTGCCCCTCTTGGTTGCTGGTTCCTCTCTCGCTCCCTCTTTCTCCTCATGGCCTGCCTCAGTCTAGTCATGTTCTCTCTGGACTCCCCCAGATGTCTCTATGTCTGCCTGTTTTCTCTCTTATATCTATAATAAAATTCTTAGCCCCTTGGGATCAGCCATGTCCTGTTTTTATCCTGTTTTTTTTCATTGAGGGGGAAAGAAAAGACAGCAAAGAGAGCCGACTGCTCCCGGTTGGGCCTCCTTTTGGGTGTGGGCAAGGTGATAGCATGAAAAAGCAAATTTCCTTTGGAGGCCGTCTAAGGAATTTCTAAGGAGAATGTAGAATCCACAGAGAGGGCCGGACTCAGCTCTAAGACTGAGCGAGTAGGATCCCCACCGCTGCTAAGCTGGGCACTTGCTCTCCTCTGCTCCTCTGTCTCTGACTTGACCTGAGCTACGTGGTTTACCCTAGGGCTCATTTCATTCAGTTCTCTATAGGATGCTAAGAGTGGGTACAGGAGGAAACTGAGGCTGGGGAAGTAGTGACTCACCCTCAGACTGGTTGGATTCAGTCCAGGGGACACCACGGTCCCCATCCCCTTCCCAGGGAGAGGTGCTGCATGAATGTCGAATGACACCAGAAAGGGGGTGGACATGAACCCTCACCAGTCTCACCCTGCCATTGTATCTGGTGTGTGAGTCTCAGAACCCAGCTGATGTTTCCACAGCTCTCTGAGGGAGCCATTCCCTTCAAAAACAAAGAATGTGTGAGGCTGGGGAACAGATCGTCATGGTGGAAAACCTCGGGGGTCCGAGGGGGAAGGGGCCGACATATGTGCACTGCACATGTGTATCATGCCTGTGCCTTCTCCTGCATCAGGGACCCACACGCAGGCTAGAATCCTTAGCTGTATGCACAGATAAAGAAGCTGACTCTAAAGGGCAGGGAATGGGGTAGCTTTACATCCTGTCTTTCCCACACAGCTTCAGACTCCAGACAAGTAAGCCCCTTCCTCTCC